>CM017908.1:2941590-3279090 GCA_008369825.1 Triplophysa tibetana | reverse complement strand
GATTCAGGCTGGACGTAAATTAATGCATTAATATTTCATATTTTTGAAAAACAAGTTTATGTATATAAATGCAAATGTAGTAAAAGTAAACCTTTATGTTTAGTTAGATTGAAAAATAAATAAATTGAGATTAAAATCTATAAACATTTGCTATGCAATGTATTTTTGTAATGCTTGATCTTTTTCCGGGCTGTATGTATATTTGTTGATCTATATTTGTTACTTTACTTCGACTTTGACCGTGACTTTTGTCTATTTTGTTCAATAAAAAAGGTAGCTCGAAAAATGTAAAGACATAAAATTGTATAAACAATACTGTAACATCACTCTTATATTAATATTCTTAGCTCCTATATTTTATTTATACATTTCTTTATATGTATTTGTGGAGCCAAAATGGTGCTTAAATGGGATAAATGTGGGAATGCTGTATTTATTTTATGTACCCCTTCAGTTAGACATGATAACAAGTCATATTTTTCAGAAGTCTGTAATTTCCAATGGAATCTATGTTGCCAACATGAATGAGAATTAATCTGTTATGTTAAACACTTGACAGAATATGGACATTATTTGGAAAATGATCTGCATAAAGTACAGAACAAATGTGACGTTTCACGTGTTTTGGCATTGTGGTTGACACATTGCCATTCTCAGATAATGCATTTTGCAGATGTCTAATTTGTTGTGAGGAGAAACAATGCTTTTATGGGAACTCTAGAAGACAGGAAGTGAAAGCTGGTGTTAGTAATGGTGTCAGTGTTATTCAGAAGCTACATTTGTGTCACTAAAAGTGGGAAATTCTAAAGTTAGAAAAGACCTGACAATAAAAAATACAAGGTGTAGGGTTTGTTCCTCCTGTGTAAAAGGGGGTGAAAATATGATCGAACAGACACTTTAATTGAATGCAAATAATTTATTTATACAGAAAGATTTGTCATTTCATGATTGTTATGAGCACATTTACTTTGTTAGTTCATTTAAAATCAATATGCTCTAGCATGAGTAATGTACTGTTATATGTGCATACATGTATAAATGTTATTCATTAGAAAGGAGGGATGTAACGATTCTCTCAACTTATACTTATATCACGAAATGATTGATCAAGAATCACGATCCTTTTTTTTTATTGAGTTGACAAATCATAAATGAACAAGTGCCCATTTATCATTTTTTATTATATCAAATAACGAAAAAGATCTTAAATAAAAAAAATCATAAAAAAATTAACGCATTACAAATTAAACGAAGTATATTCTCTTTAGTATAAACAAAGACTGTGCTTATATTAAAGAGACGACTTTTATTTGTAGATTTCTTACGTTTTTTTCAGCATTTCACGTTTGCTGGCATTAACTGAGATCTCTGAAAAGCAGGTTTGCAGTAAAAGCAGCGACCCCTGCTGTTCAAAACATGTATCGCGACTTGAATCGTCACACATTTAAATCGATTTTCAACCGGCTCACGGTGAATCGTTACATCCCTATTAGAAAGCAGTACAATTTATTTAAAAAGCAACACGTGACCAAGTTATTAATACTGGAGTATTCCAAAATCACTTAAAATCTTCACTATTGATTGAAATAATTAAACATTCCCCCCCCAATTACACATTCACTCAGTTCAACCCAAGTTGTATAGTTTATTATTATTGAAATTTCCATTTACACAACTGACTGAAATTATTAATCCTGAGTGAAGCACTGAATCAGTTTGTTTTCAATTGAATTGAACTATTGCCATAATAAAATACCAAAAGATGAAAATTCTTGTTAGTATGCAAGTATGATTTTATCTTCATGCCACAGACAAACTGCACGTGAATTTTAAGACTAATTTATTGCTGAAAAACAATAAGACTTATATCTCCGATTGAGACTGTGATTTAAAAGGACAGTTCTTCCAAAAAAGAAAATGATGTCATCATTTATCCCTCAAGTTTTTACAAAGCTGTATGGATTTCTTTGTTCTGCTGAACACAAAGAAAGATATTTGGAAGAATGTTAGAAAGTTCTGTTCTGGAGCATCATTGACTACCATACAAGGGAAAATGTAAATGGTAGTCAAAAGTACCCCAAAACTGTTTGCTTTTCTAAATTATTTAAAATATAACAAAAAAATGGTAGTCTGTAATATCCGAGAACTGAAAATTGCTTACATTATTTAAAACATCTTTGTGTTCAGCAGAACAAAGAAACGTATACAGGTTTTGGAAAAAAATGAAGGTGAGTAAATCGTGACAGATTTTTTCTTTTTGGGTGAACTGGCCCTTTAAGACCATTCAGCGTAACAATTCTGTGTACACTAGATGGCAGTGTAAGCCTCCCAAAAAAAGAAAAACATTGCCACACACAAGACATCTCAAGACATTAGTACAGAAAGCATTTAAAGGTCCTCGCTAATAAAGTAGGAATCTTTTTATAAACTTGATGACATTAGATTGAAATCCAGACATTATTTAGACAATTTATGGTACTTAAAAATAGTGAGTTAAATGAGGGTTTCATTTTTTACTACAATTTTAAAGGCAACTAAGCTCTGACAAGTATAGTTCAGACATGTACACAGACACACACAGACACACACAGACACACACACTGTTTGTCTCTCGATCTCACGCATACACACAAGGGGAATGTGCAATTGTACTTGATATATGACCACTGACAAATCTTTGAGGGAAACTTTACGTTCATAGTTAACTCAGCCGCATACAAGAATGATATCATAATATATAATTCCTGAAAGGTTTTACCCTCAGAAACTTCTCTGTGGCCATTTAAGAATGTTTTGCAGTTGTCAGACCTCTTAGAAATTCCGGTCAAAATATTTTCAGTCTTTTTCTCTAGAATCAAAATAAACAGAAATGAAATTACTGACAACAAACGACAATTGTTTTGATTCCCGAACAAACATCTACATTATGAAAAATCCTAAAAGGTTCTAAACATTCATCCTCAGTCCACACGTGTGCTGTCTTTATCTGTCATATCATCGGCTTCTTCCTCAATCTCTTCTTCATCAGTCGCTGCCGTGGCAACTGCCTTTCTGAAGCCTGACTGGTTATCTGTCACGTCCGCTTGCTCCGTTGAACCTTAAATGTTAAAGTAAATGTGAAAATAATATAAAAACGAAGTGATTGGATGACATGTAGAACAGAAATGAACTGTAAATGTTATGAACAGTAATATATTGACCTATATAGATCTGGATTTTACTGGAAATATTTCAGTACTCCATTGGAAATGTTAAAATCGAGTGTTATGATAGCAAAAAATGACACTTAAAACAAATGACACTTCCTGAATGGTAACATTTAAGGTTTCATCTTACAAAGGTGAAATTTTGTTATGAAATCTAGTGACGTTTGCTATTTAGTGATAATCTTGGGATGATGGAGTTGATTTCTGGGAGCATGTTTTATCTTTAAAGGCAAAAAAACCCACATAATTTCACCTATATATTTCAAACAATGCAATTTAATCAATTATACAATAATACAATACCATTTCTCAATTATAAACTAATTTATAACACAATGAAACGACTGTGAAAACAGAGTAAATGTACTTCAGTGCTTTTGTTGCATTTGGATGTCTGCTAAGAAAAGCATGTCCTTACAAAATACAGATTATATTCTGGATTTGAGATCCCATTTGTGGTCTCTAAAAAACAAGTGACTTACTCTTAGATAGTAACCCCAATAACCCCGTAAGTCTCCCTCTGTATTTAACCCAAAATATTTACAGTGGGAGTAATATTTAAATGTTGTTTGCCTTATAAAACATGAATCCTCATTAAAATTACCCGCTGTGCAGGATGAATTAAACTCCTCCCTCTCTGTCAGGTTCGGCTCCTCCCCTTCCTCTTCTACATAAGGACACACACCTAATTTCAGCATCTGAGCTTCAGCCATCTCCTGGACGGCTATAAACACACAACCACACGTGCAAACACGGAGAATACGCACAAAACATCAAAGCACAAGGGGATAAAACCACAAACAAAACCACAATAACATACACAAACACAGGTAAAGAGTTAAAGGTTTGGGTTGTTTAAAGGGACACTTCACCCAAAAATGAAAATTCTGTCATCGTTGACTCACTTTCGAGTTGTTCCAAATCTGTATTAACGTCTTTGTTTTGATGGAAACGGAGTAAGATATTTGGAAGAATGCTTATAACCAGACAGCTTTTGCCCCACCATTAAGTTGGTAAAAATACAACGGTAGTAAAAAATGCCCCTAGAACTGTTTGCTTTGCAACATTCTTCCAAATATCTTCTTTTCTGTTCAACAATACAAAAAAACGATAAAGTATGTTTTCCTACTATGGGAGTCAATGGGGGGCAAGATCTTTTTGGTCACAAGCATTCTTCCAAATATCTTTCTCCAAATACATTTATACAGATTTGGAACAACTGTAAGGTGAGTAAATGATGAGTAAATGATGAGTAAATGGTGAGTTAATGTCTCCCTTTAATTTCTAAACAAAACGTTTGTATTGTGCCAGCCTGGTTTTGTGCCACACAGTCCACATGCCTGTCAATTCACATAACAGACAAAACACAACTTGAGACAATGCCACGCTAGTTTTGACTGTTTTAACTCTTTTCAATACAACATGTTTTCAAATGTGTATTTTTTTGTTGTGATATTTGAGCAGCACAGAGATGTTGTAATAATCCAGTGATCCAGATTTTCCTCAGTGGGTCAGAATTGTATTGCACCAGTCTAATGGACACATCTGATGGACGTCTGTCCTCTAAGATCAGTGTGTTTGTGTGTGTGTGTTTGCAGCTGTATGCTATCTGCTGTAATCCAGGATAATCCAAAGCGGCACAGACTCACACCCGTCACAGCTGTCACCATCTCTAATCTTACACACATACGCACACATAGTGTGTGTAAAACAGACTTGTGGCTCAGGAAAGTTTTTAAACCCTTGGTTGGCACAGTACAGGAAAGTCCTGTTAAAATAAACCTTTAGGCACAGAACATAAATGACAAATGATGCTGTTACCTTTTAATGATGGTGGCTGGTAGATACTTGGGTTGATTCGTTTTGGTTTAAGGACGCCGTTTTCCCCTACAACCCACTGAAGACAGTTCAAGTGTAAGAATTACAGTATTTCATAAAACACAAACACAGTTTTTAAAACAACAAGTGCATATGATGCTGTTATATTTACATAAACAATAATATCTAGAGATGCTAGATACAACATTTCTCCTCCAATACTGCTATAGGCGATTATTTAGAGTGATATCTGGCGATGGCGATTCTGAAGATTAAATTAATTTTTCTTAACTTTCTGAATCATATTAATTCAAATAATTACTAAAGCTTGTAATGTTTCTTAACATTTTCTATGTAAAGAGCACAAATTCATTTCACGTTCCTTTTGATTGACAGAATATATCTAAAGTGCGAACAATTGCTTTTATTGACCAATGCCCATTATTGGCCAATTGGTGCATCTCGAATATTACCGCATTAAAAATGTGTTTGTTATTGACATCATCAATGGAAAACAAAGGGTTCTGGGGTGTTCACACCAGAGCGAATGAAGCGACTTGCCCGAGTAAATTACATACAAAGTCAATGCGAAGACGAGAATAGACACAATGCCGCGAATCAGGCGGCACGATTGCCACGAAGGCTTGTCAATCTCCTCTACCTGGGCATGTTAAAATATTTGTCAACTCTCGTCACTCACACAAAAATAACAAACATTTCCAGCGAGTAATAAAGAGCGTCGAATGCGTTTTTCCGGGTTCGGTGTGAACTATGGTACTGCAGACATTTTTTTCGGATATTTGGTTACTGCAAAATATAACACAGTAGTTCTGTTCACTTAGCCTATGTTTTTTAATTGTATTGTCATGCGTAAGTATTATGAATGCAGTTTAACCTCCAGAACTGTGGTGGCGCTGTGGTACCTGATGGCTTGAGATGTCGTCCTCAGGTGATGCTTGGTCTGCTACTTTGAACAGTGTGGCCGGTGTGGGTCTTCTCCGTCGAATCTGAAAGACGAGCACAATGGAAATGTGATGAAATGTTGTCCATGAAGTATTGAACGAGAAGACACAACATCTGACAGAATGGGGTCATTCGGCCTGAAACAATGTGTAACCGTGCACCAGAAAACCAGTTATAAGGGTCAATAATTTTAAATTAAGTTTTATCATCTGATTCTGAATAAATAAGGTTTCCATTGATGTATGGTTTGTTCGAATAGCACAATATTTGGCCGAGAAACAACTATTTGGAAATCTGAGGGGGCAAAAAAATAGATATATTAAGAAAGTGACAAATGATGTGACAAAAGCTACAGCTTTCCTATAGCTCAGTGGTAAGAGTATTGCGTTAACAACGCAAGGTTGTGGGTTTGATCCCAAGGGATTGCAAATGCCTATGTAAAATGTATAGGATAAAGCAATGTAAGTCGCTTTGGATAAAAACGTCTGCCAAATGCCTAAATGTAAATGTAAAGAGTTGTCCATTAGAGGCGCTGTAGAAGACCTTAGATAAGAAAAAACAGGCTTGTTTTAATGCTCTCTGTCGGCTTACAGCTGTAATGATGTTGTGGAGAGTAAATTAACCCAATAGCAGAAATTTTAAGCTTTACATAGATTGAGTGAGTAATTCTCAAAGAGCCGGCAGCAGTGAGTGAAGTTTGTAGACATGTTTCTATCCATTTTTGTTTGCGATTTTGCTGCATCCACTCACAAAAATAAAGTTTTGATATATTTACTGCAGGAAATTGAGAAAACATCTTCATGTAATATGATCTTTACTTATTATCCTAATGATTTTTGGCATAATAAGAAAATCTGTCATTTTGACCCATTCAACGTTGGCTATTGGTACAAATATACCCGTGCTAGTCCAGGGTCACATTTGTTGCTAAAAAACACTGCGATATTCCACACGAAATTAAGAATGGTCAGTTTTGATTTCATGGTGACTTTAAAGATGAAGTGTCATTTCTATCCCAGACCTTCAATACAAACTCATGTTCAAAGTTTGCTGTTAAAATCTTTTATCGAAATGTACCAAAACGATGATAACTTTTTGGATCATGCAATCATATTTTGATTGCTGCATAGGACGAGAAAAATACCAAATAATACAAGAAAGAGCAACTTTAATACCACCCGGATGTTCTTAGTAGACTTGCACTGGATGGAAGTACACCGAGAACACAAAGAAAGTTCAATGGCAAATCCACTATTATAATGAGAAGCATAATGAAAGGAAGGATTTTAGTGTTTCTGGCTCAGGATTTACACTGTAAATGATTTGTGCAGGTGTGGCGCTGTACTCACATAACAGAAACTCTGAAAAATGTGTACGTTACATATGACTGCCTGTATTGACTGCTTTAGATTTCATGCATGATGCAGTTTCTTACATTCATCTCAATGGATTGTATATTGAATGCACACAAAGGATGGTTACATTATTATTTTTCTACAACATGTAATACAACCATCTCCCCCTTTCCTTAAAGATAATTGCAACATTAAAGGCTGGGTCTCAACAAAACATGTTGTACAATCGACAAGCATTTCCATTTTGTGCCTTTTTCACTCTTGGTCCTGTTTGGCTCTGTAGGCATTAAAGTCCCAGTGATATTAAAAATGACAGTTCTTATTTTTTCATGAAATTATTGCAGCGTTTTTAGTAAATAGCTTAATAATGTGTGTCATTTTCTTTTTTAAATTCATTTGCAAACTTCAGAAAAAATCTGAAATGCACTTCCGCCCTGAAATGGTGATTCATCTCAAATGATGTAAATGAGACGGCTTGCCTGGAGCATCCGTTAACTCCTCCCCTTTAACTGTCAGTCAGAACCAATTTGCGGTGAAAAACGCAAGCCACGCACACTATTTATTTTTTCACAAATTTCATCTCACTAGGAAATTTGTCAGAATAAGGAAGTAAAAAAGATTGCATCTTCCGGTTCACAGGGACAAATAAATCCAAACTAAAATGCATGTGTCCTGGCTTCATTGCTTTATCTGCACAGTGTTACTGGTATAGGCCTACTTCAACAATTATTATATTTTTATTGTACATTTGACATTTTGTTTTATTACATTTTATTATTGTAATTTTGTTATATTCTTTTATTTTTACTGTTGTATTTTCTGTAAGTTATATCCGTTTTATAGGTTTAATAAATCAACCAGTTGTCACTATTAATGACACATATGTTGTGCAAAGTAATAAATCAACTTAATCCTTGCAAAAAAAGCCTTGAATGTTTGCTTGTGGAACGCACATTAGATGTTTAATGATGCCACAATCCCTGATATTTTGAGTGAAAAAGTCAAATATTTGTGTCTTACCCAGTTTAACATTTAATGCATCACAGACTTCCTTCATATGATCGTGGTTTATAGAGACATTTTAAGAAAGAGACAGCAATTGGTGAGTTTAGTGAGCCCTACTTCTATATACAGAACAATTATGTGAAATTATTAGTAATGAAAGAACTTTATTTTCTTTAATGAAATTACTTACAAATTTATCTTTAATTAATAATTGATATTAATTTGGACATGTATCAGAGTAGCACCGAATCTTCTTTGAAATACCGTCCCTTGATTTATAAGAGAATCATTCAGTATTTGGTGTTTATCTAGATTCATGGTATACTACGGTATTGACTTTCATCTGAGATTCACTGGAATCAGCGTTTTCTGTGAATCTGTCAGCACAAGTCCTTGTGGATAGACTCGCTGCAAATCACAGCACCTTCATTTCTGTTTACCCACAAACACACGCCACACCAAAGGTCACCTTGTGACGTCAATGACCGGGATTGTGAGTTTAGATAGCCGGCAGACTGTAAAACGGAGAGAAATACAACTTTTCAGACAGCGCTTTATCAGTTGTGTCTCATCTAAATGAGGACATTCCATACATAGACTTCTATTGTTTTTATACAGCGTAAACACTAACCTCACCCTGACCCACCACTTAACCGTAACCCTAAAAGAAAATGGTTTACAATTTTTACAATGTTGAAAAAACTCAGTCAACAAAATATATAAAATTAATATAGAAATATTGAAAAAAGTGGGTGAACTGACACATAAACAAATCTCACTTGATTTTTAGCCAAAGCAAGGATTTTTTAAAATCTATATAGATATTTCTACTTACACACAATAATATACATACATACATACACATATAATATTTAGTTGACAATTAAACCGTGATTGTATGTTATGGGGCGACACAAAACATTTGTTTACATAATATATGTCTGTGTAATGTCTGTATAAATGTTGTGTTTATCAACACATAAACATATACAGTATGTATAAATATTTAGGAAACATTTCAATTTATTTATTTTATTTTTACCAAAATTAATAAGATTTTAGATAAATATTTTGAATAAAAAAATATTATATGTTTTTCATGTATGTGTACGTTTTTATAACATTTGGTCATTTAGCAGACGCTTTTATCCAAAGATGAGATGAGGGAAACATTGATACTTTCATATTAAAAGTTTTATTATTAATATTAAAATAATTATTCTTGATGCAATTAATCTTTTGACAGCCCCCTAAATGCATTATTTTATTTTATATTATTAATATAAATAATATGAATAGCAAACAAGAGATTTATCTTCATTGTCAGTTTTTCTTACTAAATTCCTTATGATTATGTTGAACATGTTTGTTATCTTTATATTGTTATAATAAATTTCATATCTATTTTTGTAAAACATCTAATGTGCCCCCCCCCCCCTCTCTCTCTCTCTCTCTCTCTCTCTGAGATCAATAAGCAGATGCTTTCATCCAAAGTGACTACATGGACAAACTCACTGGAGCAACCGAAGGTTACCGTCACATTGTCGACAGTGTTTTTGATTTTTGTTCGAAATAAATCCAATAACTTTCTAAAAAGCAATCTTTTCCCCTGAGCTTAAACTACATCACACCACTCTAGCAAACAATCTGTGAGCACATTTCAGGTCAAAGGTCACGAGACAGCGATCAATACACTCCAGTGCCTCCTCCTGACGTTTCTCTACGGTCGTGTGAGCAAACAAAACTCAAAGTGAGGTCACGATAGCTGCTGCTATCTTTGAATGCTATCCTTACCACCCCCACCTACAACACTTATCATATACAATATCTATCCCATGATGCAATATTCGACGGCACACATCATCACTTTATTTCAATGCAGAGGATTAAAGAAAAGCTTGTCTTTAGTGCTCCATAGCATAATGAAATCAACAAGATTTTACCTTTGGAGAGATTAAAACAAGATGGAAATCTCTTGAACCATCGCCTACATGTGGCTACCGGCCGTGCTACTTGTCTTTCACACACAGCTATCACATTACTTTAGAAGACAATCTAGATAAGACATCTCATAGTATTCTCATCAATCAGGCAAACTTCATTAAAGAAGATTAGGTAGTTAAAACTCCTCGGATGAAAGACACAAGTAAGGACCCTGACAGGGTTTGCGTGCCACTTCTTAATTTAATATGTTAGACGAAATCAGCGCCGTTTCTTCACCGTCCTCATTTTTATAATTGCCTTTGAACTTTTGTCAGCTTCTGTAAAGGTGAACACATGCAGATACAGTTAATGGAGGGGAAAGTAAAGACAAAGTATTGAAGGCTGCTTAGGTCTTTATAAATCCTGTTCAGTTGTGTATACATTTTTTTTATCAGCGTACAAAACTACATGGAATACATGTGACGCTGCACTGCCCTCTATACAGCAGCACAGTTTAACTTTAGACATCCCAGAGGCCATGAAACATCAAGGGATGACAATCAGCCTAGATTTGGATTTAATAAAGAGGCTGAAATAAATGAACCTGTTACACAAACTGTACATTTTTCGGATAAATGGAAAGAAAATGAAAGCCAGTTAAAAGTAATGCTAGTTAGTGTTAAAATAAATGTTGCGTTCTAGGTTACTTCTTTTTATTTGATGATGTAAGCCTTTGGATTATAAACAATGTAAAAATACTTTAAAGCTGGAACTTTTTTGCCTCTCTATCAAAATCTCTGTTTAAAACATCAAATTGCAGGTTACTTCACGTACTTATTCTTTATTTCTATTAGTCGTGGGTTGACACCAAATGTCAAACTGACATTTCCCACAAAATCGCACACACCAGCTTGACTTATTACTGTTACTGCTTGATAACTGATTATTGTTTATTTTTAAACGAAAAGGTTAAAAGTAAAAGTTAATTTACTGTTATTTCAATTGATTTGTCCAAAACTATTTTGTTTGACAAAAAAACGTATAAAACGTTATAAAATTTTAAACCTTTCCGAGAAAATACAACAAAAAAAACCATGGAAATTGCACTCGACAGCTTGACTTGTTATAAACTTACTGTTTTTATTTGCTCGATAACTGATTTTTTTTATTTCTAAACTAAAAAGTTACAGATCCCACACTGTAAAACTTTTTATTATAGTCAACTAAACTTAATTTACTGTTTTTATTAAATTGATTCGTCCAATCTATTTTATTTGACAAAAAAGTTATAAAACATTAAAAAAATTTACATCCGAGTAAGTACAACAAAAAAAAAACATGCAAATTGCACACGAAAGCTTCACATGTTATAAACTAACAGTTGTTTTTGCTCGATAACTGATTTTTGTTCATTTTTAAACTAAAAAGTTACAGATCCCACACAGTAAAACCTTTTTTAGTATAGTTAACTAAACTTAATTTACTGTGTTTATTTAATTGATTAGCCCAATATACTGTTTCTGACAAAAACGTAATAAAAGTTATACAATTTAAAACATTTGGGAGTCAGTACGAAAAAAAACATGCATTTTTTAGCAGCTTTATATTTAAAATCATTTAAAATCACTTTGAGCAGTTTAATTGTGTCAAAGTTAACATGTAAATATTCAAATAATACAAAACAGCTACAATTTAAAAACAATATAGTAAATAAGATATAACAGGATAGCACTTTTTATTTTGCAGCCGTATACTATATTGGTATGGAGATGGTGGTCTAGTGGGTTAAACCACTGAACTGGTAAATCAAAAAGTTGCTGGTTCAATCCCAGCAGCCACCACCAGTGCATCCTTGAGCAAGACACTTTACTCCATGTTGCTCCAGGGGGATTGTCCCTGTAATAAGTGCACTGTAAGTCGCTTTGGATAAAAGCGTCTGCCAAATGACTAAATGTAAATGTATATGAGTTGGTATACTGTAAAAGTGCATGATAAACTTAGACAAAACAACAGATGACCTGGAAATACCTACCCGGTGCCAATGCAACAGTACTTTACATGTATTCTTTAAACTACAGAATATAAATTGTGTCTATATTTCCCAATAAAACGAGCTCTAACACAATCTCATAGAAATTCATTACTATTTTACGGGAGGATAGTTGGCATTAATTTGTAAATCTCATTTATTTTGCATGTCCTGCTTTACGCCAATGACATTTACGGTGAGGCCTTATTACTTTTGTCTAATGAGATCAATTCACATTGTTCACATTCACATAAATCAGCCAGCTCGTAAAATGGTTACAAATTCCTATGGAATTGGTTTTGAATTCAGATTCAGATTCAAGAAGATTCTGTAAAGTTAAGAGCCAAGGATTCAACATCTGAACTAAACCTAGAAATACAGCTGTGTAAAAAATACTATAATAACTATTTTCCTATTTTTTGAAAAAAATTTACATTGTTTTATACTGTAAACTTATGACAATATTTTGTCCAAAATTCAAATATATATATTTCTTGCATTATGTGGAGAAAACTGGTAAAACAACAAAACAAAAAATTGCAACATTTTCAGACCTTGAATAGCTTTATTCCACAGCTGTAAGTTTCCAAAACTAAAGCAACGTTGTTGACATTGAGATCGGATTTCTTGAGACACAAGACACCTGTGAAGCATTCTCACATTGTGACGTTGATCATAAGACATGTGGAGATCATGCCAGCTCGAGCGCTCTTGTCATTTAAGCAACAGCCCAACATACCATCATAATATCACGTTTGGACTTTTAAAGTAAATTGGAAAAGCGCCAATATAGATTGTTTTCCACGGATGATCGTTCTAAATGGTACAGTTCTCCCTTATATTAAAAAGTCTTCATTTGTTCTCAAAGAGAAAGATATTTGGAAGAATGCTTGTAAGCAAACAGTTCTTGGCCACCATTGACTACAATAGTAGGAAACATTTCCAAGGCACTTTTGACCACCATTGTAGTTTTTCCTACTATGGAAGTCCATGGTGGCCAAAAACTGTTTGCTTACAAGCATTCTCCAAGTCTCTTTTTCTCAATCTGAACAAACTAATATATCTATACCGATATGGAGCAACTCGAAGGCGAGTAAACCATGACCGAGTTTTCATTCTTGGGTGAACTGTCCCTTTTATCTCTACCAATCGGCACCATCCATTGATTGCGACACTAACCAACACCACACATTCTAGAATTGAGCAACAACATAGGAAGTTTGATGAAATACAGCCTAAAAGAATCAAGCACACACATAAATATGTTTACGGCCACATCGCAGCAGAATCTAGCTTTTCTCCTCTTGGCACCTTTTTTTAACTCACGTCTCCTGAGAATGACTCGCTGGCCCATCTCTGCAACTTCACGACCCACTTTTTTTAAGACTAAAATTACAACACAGACAGGACGCGAGCACCGCTTCACTTCATTTCAAGAACGGAACGAACAAACCAATACTTGGAAACATCTGGAGGGGAAGTCATCACCGTGTTATTTACTGCGCACACCGAGAGGTCCTGGTATCCAGAACATCCAGAAAGAACTCGACACACTCGAGTGCAGGTCACACACTGTTTACCAGCTTCACGACAGATTTATTGCTTTTAAACCCTCAGTTTGAGTTTTGGTTAATCATTGATTCAGCAAAGGTACACCGAAAAGATCTGTTTTTGGTGCCAACTAAAAAAATATTTTTTGACAATGTAGAGATCAACATAAACAAACGCTTTATATATAAGCACAAACACAATTTCAGGTCACCACAACCATTCAGTGTCAACACGTTGGAGCAAGAAACTCTCACCATCTCAACCTGCCGAGGGTCCAGCTGGGTCGGTTCCGTGGATGGGTCTTCAAAATGGATTTTCCTTTTTTCTTTGGGTTCCACGGGGCCATCAGAAGGACTCGAGGTTTCCATAATCTGCTGCTCTCTTGTGTCAGTGTCACAAGTATCCTTTGAATCAACCCTGTCTCAACATATAAACCACAAACACACACACACGCGCTCGCACGCAGTGTCCTCCAAACTCTCCTTGTTATTTCTCTCCTTTCCTCGAGTCTCTCAGATGTGCTGGTGTTTCTTCTCTTATCAGCCTGACCTCTGGTTTTGTCTCTCTCACTGGCTGTGTTAAGAGTCGGTGTGGGATGTCCTTATATCAGCCAGGGGGCGGGAAAGAGGCGGGGCTTAGAGAGAGAACTTGAGGGCTTTTTGGGGGCTGTGCTGACGCTGATTTCTAATCAGAAAAAAAGATAATCTCATCCAGCTGGCTGAGCCTCTTTTGGCCTCTATTTGTGAATAAGAGATTAATAGAGAAATATAGAGAGAGAGGGCAATAATCGTTTATACTGGAAAACAATTTCAATGCATCCTTCAGTGCTCGGATGTTATAATATAAATAATATATATATTAAAACTAATTGATTATCTACGGTTCCTGTAAAGACTTAAATCTCATTGAAAATATAGATAAAATTGCCCTTAAACATAATGTGCGAAGAGTTCATTTGGAAAAAAAGATCATTCCAAATGCATTCATCCAACTGGAGTTGGGTTGATTTGATCAAGTATAACTAAAACAATTATAACACAATAAAACACAGAAACATGATAAGATAATAAAAAACATGATTTTTGAGTCATCTGTTTCTGCAAAGAAACTCTTCATATCAAATCAATTTTCTCATAACTATTGTGATTTTCTAAGTAACGATTTGCAATCTTTTGAAACCCCCTGGTGTTAAGAATGTATGTTGATGTATGAAGTTCACAGGTGTGCAAACAGAAGAACCACAGGTGCGGTTCATCACGTGGACAATGGACAACCAGTAAATGTCCAAACACACCTGGTCTTCATTTGAACCGCAAAATATTAGTTAAGCTTAGTTTGTTTTTGTAAAATGTTTGGCTCGTGCTATATTTAGTTTAAATATGTACGGTACCACCTGCTTTATATTTTGTCTTTGTAATGGCATTCTGACATCTTTAGGTGTGGCTTACATGTCATTTTAAGGAGATCTGTGCTTTGTAAATATGACAATTGACAGGCAAATATAGAAGCATAGATGCAACTCGACCATATCTGCAAGTTTCTTGGCAAATTAAAAAAACAAGCCTTTGTAACACACGGTTACAAAACTGCTACAAGACGACAGTGAATGTCTGTAGTAACTGTTATAGGCTCACTAGCGCCACTTGGTGGATAACATCTTGGGAGCAAACATATTGGTATACCATAATTCACAAATATTTAAATAAAAATATAAAAAATTAGATTTTAAGGTAATGCCTACAATAAAACGAACATTTAGTGAATAATGAACTAAGAACCTATTCCACCATCAAAGATTAACAGAAAATACTTTTGGTTGTCAATGCACGGTACTAATCACAAATCTAGAGATGTATTATTTCAAACCCTTCTGCTGGTCTAGTTCTCAGTGTTATTCCGCATTGAAAGTTTAGGATTCAGAGCACCGAAAACAGCAACTGAACTATTTCCCCCCTTTTTAGGATCATCGGTGAGGTCAAAGGTCACCCGTCAGTAAATTCCGCTGCATGTTTCTGCACGTCACAGTAGCTTTTCAGACAGCTGCAATTATGACAAATGATGTAAACAAGGTCTGTATTTGCTGTATAAACCATGTTTTCTGATTTTCCTGTCAGAAACCCATTTAAAAGTTTTCTAGAATACGCATTATATTCATATCCAGAATTTTACACACATTTTCTCTTGAATTTCTTGCAAATGGTTCAGCAGTAGTATTTTCTCGCTCAAATTTGCTTGTGAAAAAAAGACAAGCCCACATGACCCGTTCCAGCCCTACAACACCAACATTTGCGTTGATTTATTCTTTTATAATCAAATATCTTAATGATGTAAAAATTGACAAGTACCAATAAGTTCAGTAAAACCTTGACAGACACAATTTACTCAGCCACGTTTTTAATTTATTGTCATTTTACAACATGTACATTTGTCGTAGACAAAATCAAAGTAAGCAATTCTGTTGCTAAAACTCAGACCAGTCAATGTGTCTCGCAAGAATTTCGGGAAGATCCCTTCAGTTTAAATGAACGTTGCTTAACCTCTCGGTCCTGAAAACAACACCACACAGGCTTCCAAAACTCGGGATAAGTACACTTTTGCCACCAAAAATAAAACCAATGATTCTTTTCTCTCCTACTAGATGGGACAAACTTGGACTTTAAACCGAACCGGGAACATGAAAGGGCATGAGGAAAGCCATTTAATGACAGAATGTGGATTCAAAGTTTATTCAGCCTTAACAGATCCACAAACATTTTAATCTAGCCGGTCAGACCACCTCAAAATAATGCTGGGAGGGATGCACTTCATCCATTCAGCCATCAAGAATCCTTCCTTGAACATTCACTTTTTCCTTCAACGGAAGAAAGAAATAGCAAACACAAGCGTAACTAGTGAAAAAACAGATGCAGTTCAGAACGGCCGACTCTCAGTCCCGGCTCAGGATTGGCCGGTGGATCCACCCAGAGAGTACCGCAGGTCTTGGTCCTGGGGAAACTGAGTCTCTGTAGCAGCGTTTTCCAGGCCGGCGGCGGGCGAGGGGGCGTATGAGGATGCGGGGGGTGGGGTTGTGCTCGGGGGAGAGGGGGGTACCTGACTGGGGCGAGGGTCTTCAGTAGGACGTCCGTCCTCTGAGGTCTGATGGGAGAGGATCAGGGTGTCTGTTGCGTCACGAGGGGTTTCGGAGGTGGAGGGTGCTACTGCAGACTTGGAGCCTGTCGCCTCTGGCTTTTTTAATGCAGCATCTGCCCGAGAAAAAAGACGGAGTTAAATACAACACACTGCTATCAAAACATTCAAATCAGCACCTAAAAGTGACTAATCGTGAGCAATACATGCTTCTCTTGCTGGCAAATAATCATGTATAGTTACTTTTGTACATGTTTTAAAGGTAGCATTTCAAAGTATTCGAATCAGATTACACAGACGGCATTTAAATAGTGAAAAGTATTTCTGGTGTTTAAATACTGGATATAAAATTCACTCATTGAATCTAAAATGTCGACCATTGTCGAAATAACGAAGCAATAATTAAAGGGATAGTTCATCCAAAAATAAACATTCGGTCATCATTTATTCACCCTCATTCCAAACCTGTTTATGATTCTTTCAACACAAAAAAATTATTTTGAGAAATGTCTCTATGTTTTGTGTTCATACAATGTGAGTCCATGTTGTTTGGTTACTGACATTCAAAATATCTTCTATTGTATTCCGCAAAAGAAAGTCGTGCAGAATTTTCATTTTGGGCAGAACTATCTCTTTAACATTACTGGTTTATTGCGCCTGGTTTTGTCAAACTCTGTATTCAGAACATTTCAAACACAGATAAACAGATAAAAAATGATCTCAGAGCAGACATTTATTTGCACATGAGGATGATGTGTGCTTCAACTGCACATTTATAGATAGGTTTAATAACACTAGCATCCTCAAATAGATCAATATTTTAACTTTTTTAGAACATAACAAATGGCTCGATTGCTGCTATGCAGCCAATTTAGGAAATCATGCTAGTTTTGTCGATTTTATTTAAAGAACTTCAGCGAGTAAAATTTTTGGTAAATGCATTTGAACTTGCACAAGGAACAAAATATGATGTGTGTTTGTATCACAATTTATTACAAACCTACAGTATTTACTGATGTAAATACTAATGCATTTCTATTGATTTATGCGTGTCTTAATATGTTTAGAACATCACGTGTAATATTTATCAGTAGTTCATAAATATTATTGTTATAAACATAACTATTATCGTGCATTTAAAATATTGTTAAAATCTGTTTATGTTTCTATTTCAGCTGTTGCATGAATATTATTGTAAGGAAATATTAGTGGAAGTTAAAGTGTCTTACTTATTTAAGCCTATTGAAAGTCACAAGGCATGCTATTTAATCTAACAGGCCTCAGTAAACATATTTACATGTTACTAGCCAAGCGTGTACTTGCAGTTTAAGAGACAAAATTTATCTAACAGTTAAGTTTTATTGTATTACATTATTATCATAAAACAGAATCGAGGCAGTGGGTCTTTGAGGTTTGTGGGGATAAATGAAGATGTTTTATGCCTGCACACTTCTGAAACTACTGAAATTGATGGCTGGCTTGTTTTAATGGATAGTAGAGGGTGATTTGAAGCATTACATGTTTAAGCATTAGACATTATGAATAAAATTGCAATATACCGTAATTATATAACCAAGCTTTATGAAAACCTGTTGGTCAAACTTTGAGAATGTAAAATATTTTGGAGACTTTAAGCAGCAACGAAAAATTGGTAACACTTAGATAATAATAAGGTGCTATAACTTAACATCACTAAATGGATTAGCTCACAATGAAGAATTTAGCTTTTCAGCATTTATTAATCTTTGTCAATTTTAGTTCATGTCCATACAGTTATTCATGTTAGTTCAAGGTGCATTTAGTAAGTGAAGTATTACTTTGCACTTGAGGAAAAAACTGGACATGAAATGAGAACTTATATATTTTATAAGCTCATTACCAAATGTTGACCTTCCTTGAAAAAAAGTCATTTACTTTCGGTTTTAATGTAAGAAACCTAATAAAAGGTCATGAACAGGCAATTTGGTTTAATCATTTGTAAATATGATACCGTTTGAGTTGTTAAAATAAATTTTATTTATTAAAAAAACTGTCAAAATGATTTGCTGCATCCAAGTTACCGTGTGTTAGTTTTGATCGGTTGTTATCTGGGAATAATGAACCTGCAAATGTCCCGACTGGCCAATCGGAATCAAGCATTCCAACCAGCCTTGTAATATCCACTGTCAACAGTGACAACCTATGATTTTAACAATATATTAGTAAATGCTGAAATGAACATGAATTAATATTGATAAATGCTGTAGAAGTATCGTTCATTGAAAGCTAATGCATTAACTAATTGTTAACAAACAGCACCTTATTGTAAAGTGTTACCAAAAATTTAGACAAACATCTTGAAAACTCAAACATAAAAAATTGAAATAAACAAGACCTTTATCCATTTGGAAAAACGATAAAGGTGCTGACAATACATACAGTGCATCTATAATTTATTTGACACTCGTCTCACAGTAAGACTTTTATTACAGTGTGTACTCACAGATTAACACCCAAAGACTGTTTAGTTACGAGAAAAAATAAAACTACTGATGAAGAAAATGAGGAAAGAGTGATTTGAAACAAACACGAACTTGATGGGCAAGGGCCAGCCGAATTATAAAGCCGGATTAGATCAGTAAGATATTGTAAGTAACATCTCTTTTAGATGCACCACTGTACGATAAATAAAGATAAGAAGGGGAATCTCACAAAACCGGTTGAGATCGTCCAGGTGTGCAACAGGAGCATTCTGCATATCATTACTTCACAAGTAAAAAAGCTTGAATTTAGGACCATTCAAATTTTGAATTATGACATTTTCATGACAATCGGCAACTTTAACCTGACTCAAATTGTGATCATTGTGTTGGCATGATTACCCTTACATCAACAGTAATAATACTGCATATCGATACCGATTCCAATTAACAATTGCCACAATTTCTATTACCAAGTATAAATATTATTACTTTTAATTGAATACTTATCTTATTTATATGAATACCATTTGGGGAAAGTTACGAAAATAATGAAAGAAAACAATCAGTATTTTTATTGATGTTGTTTTGAACTATGACCCAGACACAACAGGATTTGTGAAATTCACCCAAAATAATATCTGTTCAGTGTAAAATAACTATGCCTAAAGCAATAAATGGGTAACGCTAACCCGATTCAGAGAACTGCCGTTTTCTCATACCTAGAGTTCAGTCTGTGTATTAGAACAGAGGCACAAGTGAAGATGTGTCCAAGACTGCTCTTTATTCCAGAACTTCTGCAGGTTAACGCAAACATTAACCATCTTTCAAGGATTTACCCTTCTCGGGGTGCAGTGCACACAATATCTTTTGTTTGTGTCAGTCCATAGGACACCAACGCATCCTGCAAAAGACACCAGCGGCTTGGGATTTTGTTCCTATGAAATTTCAACTGAACGCTGCAAGGCTGTAAAATTTAGTGGAAAGTTACGACAGCAGAAAAAAAACATTGGGATTTCAAATAAACATGACAATTTATTTATTTTGTTAGCTTGCAGTCTTTCAACTAATTAGATGTTCCCCTTTATAAGATAAGAAAACAACAACGAAAAACTCTGCATGAAAAGCGTATATTAGCCTTACTGCGGGGCGGTCCCACAAACCCCGGCATGCCTTGAGCTGATGAGACATAATATTTTTTTAGCTGCGACCAATCACAGCTTTCGACTACTCACGCCCGTCCCTCCCGTAGATTAAGCTAACACTTGCCCTCGCGACTGCTGCCCTTGACGGAAGCAGAGCTGCCTCGTGCCACGGCCCCGTCCGACTGAACTCCGTTGCTTTCGTCCGCCCCCTGTGCCGGAGCCTTTATCAGCTGCTCCAGCAGGAGCGTGAGGAGGCCGGCCTGGTCTTCCTGCGGGAGTCCTGAAGGCTGAGGATTGCTCGAGGACTGGAGTAAGGTGGAGAGATGGCTGAGCAGTTCTATCTGCTGCGCGGGGTCCAGCTCGGGCATGGAGGGAGCGGCCGGCGTTTTGGCCAGCAATGAAGTCGAGGCTTCAGAGGAGCTGCGGAGGACCTCGGCCATCTGCGGGAGGTTAAGATGGTCTGTTTGACTTTGGAGCAGGTTCAGAAGGACCGCCAGCTCAGTCTGGTTCAACTGCTCTGCCGCGGCTCCTAAACCTGTGCGTACAACGCGGCATTCGAGTTACAACTGGCATCTCTTAAATGAGGGTATATGACACTTAAACAACAGATCACACTACAATAATTGCATTAATGAAGCGGGAGACACCACAAACACATAATAAAATGCAGATTCGTTAACTGGACATAAGAACACATTAAAAAAACAGAAGTCAGACAATCAGATTAGTGTATCCTACATCGAGAAAGTCATTTTAGGTTCAGAGACGGTTTAGAAGCTAAAACACCTCCTAACTCACCTTCGAGCTCACTAGTTGTGATGTTTGCCGACGAAGGCTGGGCGGACGAGGGAGGCGGGGGCGGGCGGCTGTTCTCCCCTCCGGCAGATCCTCCGGACTCCTTGCGTGGAACTTTGGCAACAGGTAACTCCTCAGAAACGCCGCTTTGCCTCTGTCGCCGTCGCTTTTTGCTCCACAGCTCGTGACAGTCTTGCCAATGAGGCAAACTACAGGATAATGGAGTTATTACGACAAATCTCATTAAAAGACATTATTGAAAGTTTCATTTATACTTGAAGATGGAGAAGCAGGGTAAAAGATTGGCCATTTTATAACGATACGATGCTAAACTTCGATCGACATGACCTTGCAACTGCATTTGTAAACGCAAAAGACGTGAATTTATAAATAACATGAAACATGCACTGACTCTGGGGGCGGCATTTTGGTGGGCTCCACATCTGTCAGAAACGGACTCGTGAGTGCCTGTTCGGCTGTGCAGCGTTTCGATGGATCCAGCGTCAACATGTGGTCCAGCAGGTCAAGAGCGGAGGCGGGCAGGCTGTAAGAAAGGCATTTTTACATACCGGGGGGGGGGTAAAACTAAGCTCCAAACCGACATCTTTCTCGCCTGTTGTGGCACAGATGACATTATTACCACCGCAACCAATGAAGATTTAACATTAGATTACAAATGAACAAAAATAAAAATGGGCGAATGAGGAAATCTGAAGGCATCATTTAAAAACCAAATTACATTTGTCTGGAGAGTTAACAAAGCCAAAGTTAAAATAAAAAAACATCAACACAATAAACCTGAGTTAACATGTTATGATGTATTTGAGAAACGTACAAAGCGAATTCCTCTCGTAAGCGTCGCCTGTACTGTTTCTTGGGTCTCATGGTGTTGAAGTATGGCAGCTTGATCACATCGGGCCAAGCGGCAGGACACGGACTTCCACACAGACGACTGACAAAAACAATTACAACCATGTCACCACAGTCTATACTACACAAGCAGTACATCGGTTCAGTGAATGTAAACACACCTGATCAGCTCCAGCTGCAGTAATTCTTGGTTAGCTTGAAAAATTGGTTTCTTGGTGAAGAGCTCTCCCAAAATACATCTGTACACAAAATCCAAATCACATGATTAGTGTTGCAATATAATCATCACACAAATGCAGTTGGTCTGAGAGGGTAACAGATGTGATCTTACCCGCAACTCCAGACGTCTATAGCGGGGGAGTATCTCTCCTCTCCCAGCAGCAGCTCGGGCGGCCGGTACCACAGCGTGATCACCTTATTGGTATACGGCCGACTGGAAATGACCAGAGATCATACTGTAAACAACTCATCCCCACTTAAAATCCTGATTTTTAAATCAGGATTGAATTATGACGTTTAAAAGTCCTGTGAAACCCAAATATATTAAATATGGCAATAACTTGTACTCTTGAATTTAGCATCTTATGATCAGTTGTTATGTGTGTTTCTTTAAGATGCACCCAAGATCCAATGAGTTTCAATCAACATTGTGAGAATTGTCACAGGTATATTATTACTCTAAATTCACCAATTTTGACAGAAATAAACATATAAATAAAGAAAGAAATTCTCCGACATCATGACTTACCTTTCCTCCGAGTTATAGAGACGAGCCAACCCAAAATCTGCCAGCTTGATCTGCCCGCTGTTGACCAACATATGAGAGGTTGTACTTTCATTTTAAAGACATAAAAGCCTATTTGGTTCATTCTCACAAAACCACTTTTAATTATAAAACAATGTGGTAAAATAAAGATCATAATTAAGATAATTTTGTAATCTACCTTGCACAAAGCATAATTTTAACATGGGAATCAATGATTTAAGTATTTTAATGCTTGTGTTATTACCGTAAAACATCCTAAATTTTTCACAGTGCATTATATGTTGTAATTTTAACAAAGTACAATTTAAATTGTTGAAAAAAAGAATATTGTAGACTGACAATGTCGGTAAACAAAGAACGCTAACAAGCGTAGTATTCTTGTGTCACACTAGATACACAACTCTTCATTCTTACATGTACACATGTATAATTCTCTATTAAAATATAATGAATTAGTGTCATCTTATGTATGATTGATAAAAACTTGCTTAGATATCATGAATTTATTATGATGAAATGGGATTGACAGTGTTAAGTTACGGTAATGAGCATTTTTTTTGTAAAAAAAAAAGTTAAAAATTGTGTTAAACTGTTAGTAAACGGTTTTAAACGAATGCTTTGAAACATGTCATACCTTGTTTTTAATGAATCGCAAGGCATGCTGCTGATGTGAGTGTTTTTAAGAAAATAATGTTTGACATCTTGAAACCAAGATTTCGAGAGAATCCCCCATAAAAACAGACAGAAGGACACGAGACACAGAAGAAATCCCAAACACTGTTGAGTAGTTCATTATCCTACCTGTTGTTTAGCAGAATATTGGAGCACTTGATGTCCCTGTGCAGAAAGTTCTTCTTATGGCAATAATCTAATCCCTCCATGAGCTGATGCATGAAGCTCTGTACGTGTTCATGAGAGAACGACACCAGGCCAGACTCCAACAGACCCATGAGGTCATGGTCCATGTACTCAAATACCAGGTAAAACGCACCTGAACACACATGCACAATATGAGCTGTGATGCTCTTATATGAACACAAGGGATGTACATATCATGCAGAGAATTGAACAGACCTTTGTCCTTTTTGAAGTCGAGAGCGTCCTGTTTGTCAGTGACGATTTCTTTCATGTTAACAACGCTGCTGTGGTTGAGCTGTCTCAGGATCTTGATCTCTCGGATGGCAGTGATGGGGAAACCTTCCTTCTCATTATCTAATCGTACCTTCTTCAGTGCCACCAGCTCACCTTTACAAACACACACACAACAAAGTCAGGACAAACGCATAATCAACATTTATATTTACTGGAGGTTGGCCGATTCATGGTTTTTGCCACATAATCTGCGAAAATCCCCACCGATAGTTTTTCCTGGTTGTGTTGAACCAGACCCCGCAGGGAAAGCTTAACTGTGATATGCAATGAATACAGAGTAAAACAGGGAACTCTAGAGGAGAAAATAAAAATAATACTGACAGCCCGTGGAGATGCTCCAAGTAGATAAGTAATCTCAGTGCAAGTACTGGAGGAAGATGAACAGCTGCTTTTCGTAAATATAGCGGTTTACATCAAACATAATGAATGTAATAATAAAAACCCCCAAAAATATCCCTGATCTGAGACAACAGTTCACTTGGTGTAGTACTCATCACATGTCAAAGGATGTGGCGAGCAGCGGGGCCACAGTGAGACAGCTGCTTCCGTCTGAAGTTAAGTTACCGACCAAGTCCTGTAGTACTGTGTCTTTCTCTGACACTTTAGAATGGTCCACACACACACAGCCAAATGTTTGAAGTAGGGATGCACCGATACCACTTTTCCCATTCCGATCCGATACTTGCATTCTGCGTATCGGCCGATACCGATTCTGATCCGATACTAGCACTGTTTTTCATGATCAAAGTAGACTTGCATATTTTAACTTTTATTGCCAGAGGTGGATAGTTAAGCATGTTTTTCAAGTAAATTTTAAAATATCTGTACTTTATCAGAGTACTTTGGACAAAAAATACTTCCCTACAGTATGAAGCACATCATACTTACTCCACTACAGACCATAAATAAATGTTTTTTTTTTTTTTAAATCCATGAGTACATTAAAATCTACCATTTTAATCTACCAAAATCTATCTTTACTTAAGTACTTTTACTTAAAAGTATGATTTTTTAATTGTATTTAAGTGCTGTATTAAACTTAAAAAAACATACAAAACAAAAATGTGGCCTCATAAAGCACAGATACTTACAAAATGTTTAACAAATAAATCTCTGTTTATTACAAAAAGCTATCACAATATAAAAGTCTCCAAACTCGCTCATGCACATCCTGGACACAAAATGATGCGCTTAATACATTCGCTTCTACGTTATTTAAAGTCATGCGCATTGGACTCAGAATGATGCGCTTAATGCACCCGCCTCACTCACGAGCATCCCGGAGAGTGATGATCCTGATGTCGCGGGGATCTTTGCTTCCCAAGTTCAAAACAGTTATAACACAAAGAGAAGATATATGTTATGTGTTTAAATCATAGAACATTGAATCCATCCTAAAGACAAGAGTTATTGTGTATGAATGACGCATAACATAGACCGCTTCCAGTACTTGAATCTAATAACGTTACACTCAGCGAGTACCGTCTCCGACAAAATGCATTTTAACAAAACCACAGTCTATTATCTAGTGATTATGAAGAATATTGTAAACTTTTAAACGAGTAACGTCATGACTGTTCCCGGACACACGCATGCTGGATAGAGATTGACAGATTACCGCACCAGCGGCGGTCAGTTTTTGAATTATGCTATATTGGTTTATTCCTCGCATAAAGCTATTGAAATACATGACATCTAATACAGTGCATGACAACATTTATGGTAATTTCCTGATAGTTAGTCCTTTATGAAGCTTTAGACTAACATCCACGGGTATCGCAACGGATCGGACTGAAGAGAACCCGTCAGTCCGATACCCGATCCAGCTAAAAAGACCCGGATCGGCCCCAATTCCGATCCAGAGTATCGGATCGGTGCATCCCTAGTTTGAAGCGGTAAAAAAGTGCACCCATCTCTCTCTCGTATCACAAGTCATGTTCGTTAAAATGTATTCAGACATTTCACATATTCGGTGGCCGAATATTAGGTGCTTCCCTACGCAAAACCCAATATCGGACGACCTCTAATATTTACACATCTGACAGATGATCTTAAACGTATCAGTCCCTTTAAAAATGACAGCGTACCTGTGTCTTTGTCTTTGGCCTTGTACACCTGGCCGTACGTTCCTTCTCCAATGATACCGATGATGTCAAACTTATCCACGCAGCGTTTGCCCCAGTCGCTCTGAGTCTGCTTTCTCTCTCCAAACCTCGGACAGCAAATCCTGGAGTCATTTCACACAAACAACACATGTTCGGACTGTTGTTCATGCATTATGAGGTTTTCTCTCTTAAGCGATACTCACTTTGGTCTCTTCTTGTAGGTCGGTTGGTAGGGGGTCGGGGGCTCCAGGACAGGTGAATGTGGAGGAGAGGGGTCTCCGCCATGAAGCATAGGTGGGAGGGGCAAATCGCTGAGAAGGCGTGTCCTGACTTCTTTTTCCTTTTCTTTCTCCTTCACTCGTTCCTTTCGTGATGACCTCTGGGAAAGACTCTTCTTTTGACTGAGAGTGCAGAAAAGACAGTTTTATAGTTTATTGGAAGAGTTTATTAAAAACAAAACAGAGGAACGATTTTTTTCCTTTGGTTATGATACAGGAACCATGGAGCTAAATGTAATACTTATTTTTTAAGACTCTTTTCATACATTTCAAGACCTCATCGCTACTGAGCTTGTACCCGTTACATTGGGAACACTTTAACTTACATTTACTATATACTGATTGTAAGATGGCACAAGTAAACAGCCTTAGTTTGTGATAACTCCTGACACGCTGCCAAGATGGCGATGGCAGGCTCCGCCCACTTTGGGCTCTTCACAAAACCTACGGGTGACATCATGCCACAGACACTTCGTCCATGTTTAATACAGTCTATGGTTGATCCTCGTCGAGGCTACGCAAAACGCCTTCTGACACACAGAGCAGTACTCCTCACGGTTATTCCCAGAGACAGCCCTCAGCCGTGGTTCTAACTCCTTATCCCTCCAACCATTTGTACGAAAACTTTCATTTCCCCATTAGTCAAAGATGTTGTTTATCACCCGGGTGTAAATGGATCTCCAACTTTTCGCCTACACAATTGTTATATTCAGACAAACTTTAGCATATGACCTCTTTGGACAAATATGAAAAGATGATACAAATCTGAATACCTTGAAAATGGCATTTAATACTTTTTGAGGGCCTTCATTTTCTCTAATTGATTCATCAACTTTTTATACTTTTTGAGACACTCGGAAATAGAAAAATTAAGCGAAAATGTATTTTATACATTGGTAAAGAATATTCTCGCCTGTTTCTTCTGTTCAAACTAACATCACAAATAAATTTGACATAGGGCAGTACTGGTAGATAATTGGGACAGTAAAAAAAAAATCAAGGAAACACCATCAAACTAACATTGTGATTGACGGTTTTGGATATGCAACCTTGAGTACTGCTTGACACAGCTCACTGTCTTGCATCCTTAAACAAGACAAACTACATTTTTATTTCATTTGTTAAGAAAATCGTCCATATGTCATCACAGCTTTGTGTACTGTGACCTAAAAGAGTGTTGTTTGGACAAAAGCATGTGCTGCATTACCATTATAGACATATTATCAAAGCAAGCAGTATTAAACGTGAAAAAAAAGAAGCACAACAAGATTTTAAGCAAAAGAATTGAGGTTAGACATTGCTTGCTAACTTATACAACGGTTTAACATGTTAGGAACTGAAACGTTATGGTTGTCAAATGGTTTTTACCTATGGTTGCTTAGCCCTTAGTTTAGAGAACGGTTCATCTTTCATTTTTTCCTCAAACTCAAACCAGTATGACATTCTTTGGCAGAACAGAAGATATTTTTAAGAAAAGCACTATTTTGAATGACATGTTTTTATTTTAGTGTGAACAAACAATTTAACGCTATAAATTAAAAATGCGGTTCCCCAGTTAGAACACAGGGGTAATCTCAAACAACCACTAAAAAAAAGAAGACTAGAGAGGATTTTCCATCAAGAGCAATGGAAGCATTACAATTTTAAATTACAATTAAATCCCTCCATTATTTTGTTCATTACAACAGCCTCTATTGCAAAGAACACGGCAATAAAAACGTGAGCTGTATGAAAGAAGCTTTAGTGCGTCTCACCTGTCCCTGCTGTCTCCCAGAAGAACCGGTGGCAGTGGGAGCAGTGGAAGGGTGGAGGTCTTCACCAGGTGTCCAGAACTTTGTGTGGATCTCTGCATGGGGCTTTTCGACCGGGAGGGAACAGGCGCAGCAGGTGCTATAGATGGAGCGGCTGGCCGTGGGCTGTTTAGAGGAAGGGGTGGAGGGGACGAGAGAGGAAGTGATGGTGGAGAGCTTGCAGGAAGAGGAGGAGGAGCTGAGAGGGGTAAAGGAGGAGGACTGGACAGAGGGAGAGGTGGAGGAGGAGCCACGGTCGGTTCTTCCGGCGTAACGGTGCTCGGAGGCGGGGATGGAGGTCTTTGCTGCTCAGGGGGCGGAGCAGTCTCTAGTGTTAATTCAGTGTTTTTCGCTGCCACGTTTGCGGCGCTTGTGTTTGAAGGGAGAGAGGGAGAGTTCTTGGCGGCGGCTGCCTGACGTTCCTTCTTTCTTCGCGTAAGCTCGGCCCCGAGGCTGGATGAGATCGGCAGATGAGAAGGGGATCGACTTTCTTCGCCTTTTCCCCTCGAACTTCCGGAATATAAAGAGTGTTTCTTAGTGCGAGAACGAGAGGATGAACGGCGAGAGGACAAGTAGTGTGGCGAGCGACTACGGGAACGTAATGATCGCCTGAAGAGAAGAGAATGAGGGAAATTTTTTAAAATCACGTCAACTTAACGCAGCCAACCTAACAACATTCAGTGGGTTAAATATATTCATTAAACACATTCCAATATACGATATGTATTACAAATTATAAAAGATACACAACTTTAATGACTAGTTAAATTAAATCAAATAAATAAGTTCTTCACACTTCTAATGAATTAATAAAAAAAAAAGATCAAATGTTCCTTTCTCCTTCTGAATGGACTGCAGGGTGTATATTCTGTCATATTCTGAATGGACTGCAGGGTGTATCCTTCTGTCATATTCATACGCAACAAAAGCCAAATATTCCTTCCCAAAACTGTAGATTGACCGATCAAACACTACTGTAGACATCTGGCCGATTAACCGAAAATATGTATCACTTGATTTTCGCACAACTTGTGAGTGACGTACTATAAAATGCTGCTGCATCTGACAGCCAGAGGGCGGTATCGTTCAGAAACTCCAAGTACGCACTGCAGAAGAAGACCATAAAAAAAGCCTAAGGACATGTTTTTATCACTGTTCCTCAAGCCACCTCAGGTACTTTAATGATAGTAAAGTATATTTATAATGATCGTGTTAGACGGGTGTTGCTTTTTTAAATGCTCGTTATAGCCAACTCAAACTCGCACTGCTTATTTAGATCGAGCAGCATTTCCTACTGATACGGACAAGCTACGCATCAACAAAATAATCGATACTTTGCAGTTTTCACCTTCATTTATGATTAAATACGTAACATACGTAATTAAGTATAACACCATAAAGTTCGATTGACAGCACAAATATAATAAAATAACTTGTTCGTCACCATTAATTCACAATTATGCCACTGGAATGTGCTGTTTTTTTTTTCAACCTTGTGCAGTTTAATGAAACAAATCTAACATTTCATCAAAGAAATCTCAAGTCATCTAAAGGACTCAAGTTGTTAATGATAAAGACTGATATGGTGGTAAGAAAAAACTCTTTTCAACAAGATAACAAACATTGCCATGAGGAAAATATAAAATGGAAAGGAAAATTTCCAACTTACAATGCATGTATCATGCAAAACAAAATGGGTTTAATGTCAATGACGTCATAAGACCACACATCTCAACCTGTGCTGTTGTCCACAGACCCCAAAACTATTTAGACACTAAATTGACTGCATTTCATTGAATTCAACAACAATAAAATCAATCTGCAAACAAAAGACATTTCTTAAAAACAGTTTCACCTTGCTGTAACACATTACCATAAACTTACATTAACAGCATGTTTTACAGCATTTATTCATCTTACTTAAAAATTGACATGCACTGCCATTGATAACTGTTGTCAAATCATTATTAGTTAATGTTTACGAATGCTGTCAAGTTAAAAGCTGATGATTTTTGGACGTGCGGCTGCTCACCTGGATACCGGACTGGTGCTGGATGAGCGTCGGTTGCCATAGGGACTGCACGGCGAGTGCTTCCTGCTTACATACGGACTACCATCCTTTTCGCAACTCGAGGACCTCCTCCGTCCATACGGACTCTCTGATCTCTGTCTGCTCCGTCTGGAAGGCTCCCTGTACGGGCTCGGACTCGCAGCCCGGCGCCTGGAAGAATAACTGTTGTCCGGCTCTCCGGTGGATGGACTGTCCCCTGCACTTCTCCTGGGACTCACCGACTGGGCAGCGGCCTTCCTCCTAGGGCTACCCCGAGACTGGCTTTTCCCCTTGGGACTCGCCTTGCGGCTCTTGGAGGGCTTTCGACGGCTCTTGTCCTCGTAGTCCTCTCTCCTTTCCTTGTCTTTCCGGGACTTCAGCGAACGCGCGCTTTCCTTACTTCTGGATGAAGATGCGGAGGATGCGCTGCTACCCAGATTTACGGCCGACTGGACCACAGCGGATGAGAGAGAGTCACTGGATCTCTTACTTCCGGACTCATCCGAGCGCCTGGATGCGGAGACAAGTGAGCTCTCCTTGACCTTTCGACTTTCCTTGCTCGCGCGATCCTTCTCCTTCGTGATCTTTTTGGGGTTCTCTTCGCTTTCCAATGATTCCCGAACACGATGGGGGTCTTTGGACTTCTTCCGGGAGCGCTTGTGTTTATGAGTCCTGTTGTCTTTACTAACCCCCGCTTTGCTGTTATCAGAATCTACCCGATCGGAGTCTCTGCCTTCGATCGGTTTCGCACCTGCGGGAGAATCCAGAAAAGGGTCCGAGTCGGAGCTAATGTCGTCGTATTCCACCAGCGGCTTAATGACGCCTACTGCTGGATGCGCGGCGGAACTGCAAGTGGAGGCGACGGCGGCGGTTTCGGCCTCATGTTTGGGCTTGCTTCGTTTGAGCTTGGAAGAAGCAGAGCTCGTTGACTTTAGGAGATGCTTACCGGAGCCGGTGTGCGAAGGTGGAGCCGTTTTACCGTCCCCACCGGCCGCCTGCTGCTGCTGATGGTACAGCGATTCAGCCTTCCTTTTGGTCGCATGCAGGCGGTCTGATCCAGGCATACCTCCACGTTAGAGCGACCGGTGTCCTCTGGAGATGCGAACCTCTGCGGTCAAGACAGCACATGAACAGCAGAAATCGCACAGTGTTGGGTAAAAAAAAAACTAATCTTGCTAGACGAAAAAGTTTAGGAAGCACGAAGATGCGCGTGCGATTTATTGCGCACAGCGTATCCAGAAGTCATCCCCTAGTGCGGTTAAGCAAGACGTGGCCCCTTTGTACGGCTTCAAAATGTATCCAAGAGTACACAAGAAACAAAAAACGACCCTTTTAAAGATACATCTGATTCGTGTCCTTCACGATGGTGTTACTAGTCGCTTCCAGGGCGTCTCGGTCGACGCGTTGCGCTCGCGCCACTCCACTGCGCGGCTAGCTTAGGCTAAGCTAGCTCCCATCGAAAGCCAAAAAAGAACAAAAAATACACGCTCCCTTGCTTTAGTTTGCTTATCCTTGTTCGACATCAACGTCTAAACGGTTGTTTAGATGTCCTTGCGCACGGCTGTCGAGCTTTGGTCAAGTAAAGCTCGCTGTGCATGGATATTTCACCACATAACTGAAAATGAAAAACTTGACCCGCTTGCTTCTTGTTCACATATTCGTTTTAATATTCAGTGTAAACTCTCTGTAGTTTCATATTTGTCGGAAATTGTCACATATTTATGTGTTAAAATTTGTTCCAGTTTACTTAAGCGGCTCTGGGAAGCAACCAGACCTATAATTCGGGCGATGTTCGTGGATATAAAACCCTCCACGGCCCTTAATTCAGAGAGAATTCACATCATCCATCACAGCCAAAATTATGCGCAGCCTCTTCTGCGCATGTGCTGTAAAAGCCCCTCCCACGGAAAAGGAAATACCAAAGAACTACTACAGAACATGTTCGATACCTAATAAAGGCACGGCTCATATTTTTGTGATTTCATGGAAACAATACGTGTGAAAGTGTCAACTAGAATTATATTAAATAAAACATTTATTCACACATCTTCACGATTTCTAACTGTCCGCTCCGTTTGGGTTTCTATGGAACAAGTACACTGTCCGTCTTCATGGTTTCTAGGCGACAGCCAATCAAAAAGAGGAAATGTGTTCCACCCCCATCGCGCTGCGTTCGAGTTCGTGTGATCTTTATGGATTAAAACATTATTTTTTTAAAGATCAACATTATATTTTTTGTCATTTAACGAATCTTTACTGGTTCTTGTCCATATCATGTTCTTTTTTGTAATCGTAAACAAACACACAACAACTAGGATTCACACTCGATTTCATAAATATTTATAAAAAAATGAATTACACACACGCACAGATATGTTATATAAAAAATAGAATTCGTATAGTTTTATAGTTAACTCGTTATTGGTAGTATTTCACAGTAATTTATGCTTCAAGAAAGTGCAAATCTCTTCAGAATAAATGTTCGAGTAAGATTTTATTTTAATAGAAAATATTCAGTGCAAATAGTATGTAGATTGAAGATGCAATTTTATCTTACACATCTTACAAATAAAAAATTGGGCATCATTTTTTCTATGGCTTGCTGTTTGTTTGGGAAAACGCTGCCTCGTGTTACCATCAGGATGAAGTCAAATGACGAACTCTTTCTTTGAGTTTCCATTGGCTACGACGACAGGGGGAGGGTCTGGCAAACCATACCCGGAAAACGCATAACAAAAACATTAACAGATGATTTGCAGTCTGTACTCTGTGCAGTATACTTCAACCACCATGACAAAAGAATGATGTGTATGGTATTTAATCATGACACATTCATTCACAATGTATTTAGCCGACTAAGCACACTAACTTTACGTGTAATATTATAAATGATACATTGATTTGTGCTTCTGAATAGGAGCTCCCCTATTCCCATTATGCATTAAATAACAACTGTTATGGACAGTTTGATGTTGTGACAACTAAAGGACGGTTATGTTAAATGAAAAAGTAGATACTTTCGACCTTGATCTAGTCCATAGACAATTACTACCACGTTACAAGGCCCACACACACTCTCAATCTCATAAATGCAGTACCTGTTAGACTTGTTTATTAAAAGATGTTTATGCAACCATGAAAATGCAATATTTATGTAGGCCTATTAGATGAGCCAAAACGCGTATTTCACACTTATAAACAAACGTGTAAACTGTGAGATCGAGTCTTGGTAAAGGGGAGGGGGTGATCGACTACACAACAGAGGAGATAAGCTTGATTTGTTCATACTTCTACCGCTGGGGCTCTTCTGCATCTTCGCCATCAGAAACCTGGAGGAAATTAACCGAAAACAAGACATGAGCTCGACGGAAACCAGCGGCGCCGACACATTCGTTCCCTTTTAATAACCGGACGCGCTTTTCCTCCCCGGTTTACCGAGTCGGTTCAGTCGGCACCGTCCGGGATGGGTAAGGAGGTGAACGGCGTCTCGCGGAGTCGCTTTGAGGCGAGTAGCCACTGTTTATTTTCACATTGACATGTCGATGTAAACAATCGTCTCGTTATATTTTGCGTCTTTCATTCTTAAACGGCTTAAATAAGGGAGGATTCCAACTAGTTGCGGTAGAAGAGGCCGAGCTTCCGCAATTAAATGTCTTTAAATTACCACTTGTCAACGTTAGCATATTAACTTATGTTTCGAGTAAAGTCAAAGCGAATACATCAGGTTTTGTCGCTGTGTCTTACTACACACGTCTACTTTGTGTCCGTTTGTATAAACATAACAGTTGTGTCAAGCTAAACGCTCAGTGAGCCCTTACATGCACTTTAATGTTTGTATCCTATGTTACGTGAAGCAACAGTTACAAGTTACACGTTTGCCAGATATTTACCAGATGGGTTTTGCACATTGAACTGGTTAGCTGAGATTATACTAGCAGTCGATACGGATAATGCTGATAGGCCTGCAGGCTGGAGTGAAAACAGCCGGCCAAAACAAAAGCTCTACACACAAGGGCCTTCGCGTTAAAACACGGCCACATCACAACTTATAACACTTGGGCATGTGGACGCACACGTAAGCTTTGTTTTTGTTTTTAACTACGCAAAGTGAAGCCGCGTTCGGTCAGGTTAACATCGGCTGTGTTTTAAAACTTACTGAGATTATTCCCTAGGCTGCAGTTTGGGGACGCTATCTAGACTGCTGACTAGGTAGGCAGCCAGCTAAGTTTACAAACACAGCCATTATGTCGAGAAGCCCGACATTGTTCTAATAGTTGGGTTCAAGATTAAATAGGAGAAAGCCCCCTGCTGGAAACAAAACAATAGAAGCTATTAGCATACAGAAATTCTTATGGATTTACTGTATTGGTGTTAAAGTACTATGGTCTCTGTTGGTGATGGGTCGGTGGGATGTTGTCTAGTAGATTGGAACCAAAAAACCCATTAAATCTTACTACTGAGGTTAGGCCCAAACACACATACATCATTTTTGTACTGGTTTTAACGGAACAGCTGATGGTTTACCTGAAATCCTTAGAAAAGTTTTTTTTTTTTTTTTGCAGAGGGTCTGGTTTGATTATATTTGAAGTGACTATCAATTTATTTACAAGTACTCCTGTTGTTATTTAAACAACACCGTGGTAACTTTAAAGTTACTGTTTTTGTGCATGGTCTGTGTATAAAATGACAGTCATTTTGAATAGAAACTATATTTACCATATTTTTATAGCATTGTAGTAGTAGTAGTTTTTTTGCAATTTTGCAATTTGACTGTACTCTGTGTTTGAACTTTTTTTAAAAAGTTTGGTTTTGTTTAAAGGCCTGTTCTGTTTTGAGTAACATTGTGAATATCTGGATATAGTTCAGCATGCTGAATAATTCGTTTTATTGTTTCAATATTGTCATTTATGACTCTTAAAAGCAACAATGTCTGCAGGACTTATTTATGTATGTGTTCCACCTTCCGACTCCGATATAAGTGTGGAAATGGTGTTGGTTTTATGTCAGATAAGTAAGACGAGAGCTGTTGAAAAACAGAGTTACGACACTCGATCTTGCTACCGTGTGGTCACGTGGTTTATGGAGCGCTCAATCCCTGTAGGCTAACCCGGAAGTTAGCGCCGCGCTGGTTCCCTAGAACGAAAGCCTATGCATATTTCCCATAGACTTTTGGAAGATCGCAAAAAATAAGCTCTGTGATTAAAAAAGGTTTATGATGTTTACACATTTTTTCTATTGAGATAATCTTTACAAATCAACACCACATTTGTTACTTTTGAAGCTGAAATACAAACGGCAGAAGTAAATAGCTAAAACGATGCTTTAAACAGATTATTTATGGTCGCTTGATATCAACGTCACCACCACCAAGCCTCCGACAACTCTTTCAAACTTTAGTAAAATGTGTCTCATGGTAAGTATTTACTCCGTGAATGAATCTGCATCTACGTTTGAAGAGATTTGTGCCCATATTGCATTAATTGTGAGCTTTAGATGTGCGATGACGTCTAATGTACCTGCCAAATGCAGTAGTCACTTATAGCAACTTGCTAGCAACCGGCGTTTTTAAGACATAAAAGGCTTTAAAAATAACAAGCAGGTTATAATTGGTGTGTTTTATGTCATAGAATAAAATGTGAAATATTTAGAGGTTTTGTTTACCACAGACCTTTTTTCGGGCGATTTACCAAAAACCCATTAAAAAAAACCCATAGAATTTGGAGCGATGGAACCGGAAGTCCTTAAATGCTAAAACCCGCTTCCGGGTTTTGCAAGCAAAAATACGTCATCTCTGAGCCTCCCTATAGTTCCAAACAAATCTGTGCTGTCAACCTATTTGAATGGATTGTTGCGGGACAGTCAACAGCAACTATATTTGCATAAATTTTGCTAATTATGTTATATGTTATTCTGTTGTGTACAGAATACTACGTTGACTACATTTATATCAGCATTTTGTCTGGGGAGTAATAAGAACATAAGATATGTCGGCCAACTTGTTAAAATGTATAAACATGCTGTTCTTTCACCAACTGTTCACCAAATGCATTTGGGAGATATTGAAATCAATGGGCTTCAGTGCAGTGTTTGGAACTATTAGTCACACATGACGCAAGTTACTTCTGCATTCCATTCTTCAAATGGACGTCTATGCGAGTGTCGTAACTCTGTTTTTCAACTCCTCGGAGTGAAAATACAGCCTGTGAAGGTACCGGGACCACTCAGAAAGCAGGAAACCATGTGTGTATAACAGGAAGTCACTTTTTCCCAAGTCTTCTGAAGTTATATGACAGATGAGATAACAAGGGTTTCCTTGAGTTGAACTGTAGTCTTTCTTAAGTTTAAAATATGTATTTATAAAGACATTTTATAAGGTTTATTTTAAATCAGCTATTGTTTTTATGATAACATAACATTTTCTATGTACAGGGAAACCATGTATTTCATAGTTGGTTTGCATTTTGTATATTACTATTTCTTTACCAATAGTAATGGGAATTTGGGGTCATTTGTTTTTTATCATTAAAATAAGGGTTTTACATCTACATTGTTTCTCTTGTAAAAACAATATATAACACAAACACAACCAATTTTGTGAGGATACATTCTGTAGATTTAATAGTAATTATACAGCCCTCCAGCTATACCTATACAGATTATTTTAAGATTAGATAGTAGATTGTCAGGTTTGACATAATCTGAACTTGATCTACTGTACATATAGCTCCTTAAGCAAATAAAGGGAGAGTACATCTAAAGAAACAGAAGGCCATGCATACATCACTACTTACCATGCACAAACAATATCTACATCATTATTCTTGTATCTGCAGTAGTAACTTCTTCAAAAGAGGAACATCCGGTCCTGTCTGAATTATTCAGTAGGACATCTGTATCTCTTGTTACCACATAGTAAAAGGTTTTGTGGTTCGATGAGAGCAAGATAAACCTGCTAACCGCATAAGGACAACATATCTCTGAGAACACCGACTGTGTTCTTTGTTTTATAGCTACAGTCAAACCAAAAATTATTCAGACACCAGGTATCATTATTGATATTTAACTAGTGGGCGCAGGACACTGTAGTTCATTTATGTAAGTGAGGATAGCAAACTTTAGTTAACTGTTACATGTTAAACCCAATAAAACCTTAGTGACATTCAAGTAAAACTGATAAAATTTGGGACCACAAATGTGATATTGGACTGGTTTTGTGTTTATTTTTCAAACAGATTAATCATAAGCCTAGTTACTCTGAGTTTAGGCACCTCAGTGTTTGACTGAAATGTTTTTTTGTGTGAATATTTTTGCAATATCAAATAAAATCTGACAGAAATGTGCACTGTTGTTCACAATACTCTACCTTAATATTTATTTTAAAATGCTTAAACTGTGGACAAAATGGTACAGAATAACATTTGTGGTGTTCACGGGTCAAAATGACCCACCTACCAAAGAGAGCTTATAAATCACTCGATATGCTATATTGTCACCAAATATTGGATTCAATCTTTTTGTCAACTTGTTTTCTATTATTTGGGACTGGTTTTGTGTTTGTTTTTCAAACTGATTAATCGTAGACTTCATGATCAGAGCTAAGGCACCTTAAAAATGACTGGCCATTGAAAGTAAGTTTGGAAGAATACACAACTCACGACCTTTATTTTAAAATAATTGTATTTTCTGAATAAAGGTGTGAAGTAACAATTATGCTGTTTCTGTGTCAAATCTGAGTCACAGAAGAGGAGCAGCGCCAAATGTCCAATATTAAAGAACACAGTTGATCCGGGGCGTGGATCAAAAAAAACATAAGGCTCGAAAACATTTTGCACATTTCACTGGTTTATATGGCTTCTGATAAAGCATTAAATACATTTGACTTTGGTTTCTAAGCAATTCTGTTTGATTATATTTCTTGTTTTAATATGGAGTAGTTAGTTCTGGTATCATAATAAAGAAGCTCTCTCTCTTCAGATGTTCTCCAATAATGATGAGGCTTTTATCAACAAGAAGCTGCCAAAGGAGCTGTTGTTACGGTCGGTGGGAAATCTTTCCTAATAATCCATTTAAGCTCTGTATTTTACTGTCCTAATAGCAGACAGATATTATGACTTGATGTTTTGTTTCATTTTTATTTTACAGAATCTTCTCGTTTCTGGATGTAGTGACACTCTGCCGCTGTGCACAAGTCTCACGAGTACGTACCATTAGTCCCAGGGCTTTAAATCGATAGTTTATCCCAAAATGAATATTCTGTCATTATTTATTTATGGAGGCTCATGTCATTCAGTACCTGTCAATTACTCTTTCTTATGTGGAACACCAAAGAAGATATATTGAGAAATATGTTCAGACAATGGAAGTCAATGGAGTTCAGTGTTGATTGGTTATGTCTTCAAAATATCTTCTTTTGTGTTCTGCCGAAGAAAGAAAGTCACACAAGTTTGGAATAACAAGAGGGTAAAAAAATGTTTTGGGCTGAATGACGATGATTTTTTTCTTGTTTGCTTCTAAAGCAGAAGCCATTTAAACTAACCAGGTATTACTGTAGAAGGTTCTCTTTTACTTATTATTATTATTTTGTTTTTGTTGAAATGTCTGTTTCTCAGTCATGGAACCTGTTAGCTCTGGATGGCAGTAACTGGCAGCGTATTGACCTCTTTGACTTCCAGAGGGACATTGAGGTCTGAAACTGAGAAATGGTTTAAAAACAATAAAACTTAAATAACTTTACTTTTACCAAAACCGATAAGAGATGCTAAAACCATGTTCTTCCACAGGGCCGTGTGGTGGAGAACATCTCAAAACGCTGTGGAGGCTTCCTTAGAAAGTTAAGTCTCAGAGGATGTCTGGGAGTCGGCGACAGTGCGCTCAGGTGAAAAACGTCTTAGCATCTTCAAGATCTGCTCTATTCTCTAACAAACGTCTGCTTTTCATTCCTGTTTTAAAAAGTACCAAGGCATTATTATTATTATTTAATCGTGACTTGTTTTTGCCAGAACGTTTGCTCAGAACTGCAGAAACATCGAGCTGCTCAGCCTCAACGGTTGCACAAAGATAACTGACAGGTGGGTGGACGCCAGCCTGCGTGATGTCGTGCGCAACTTGTTGATATCTATTAAACCTCTGGCCTTCTCTTTGCAGTACCTGCAACAGCTTGAGTAAATTTTGTCCCAAACTGAAGCACTTGGATCTTGCCTCCTGCACCTCGATTACAAACCTGTCTCTCAAAGCACTGAGGTCAGAGGTCATTCAGTTGATGGGCACGTGGTGGTTGAACGTCTCTGAAGCATCTTGTTTCTCTCGTTTTAGTGAGGGCTGTGCTCTACTGGAGCAGTTGAACATCTCTTGGTGTGACCAGGTGACCAAAGATGGCATACAGGCGCTTGTGAGATGTTGTCCAGGTCTCAAATGCCTGTTCCTTAAGGGCTGCACACAGGTAAATCTGTTTCACAGTGTGTTCCTGACCTCTTCCTCTAGCGAGTTACTGTCTTAAAACATTTTGAGTTTAAATTGTGATAATCATTTATTCATTACATTTATTTGAATAATTTATTTATGATTAAAATTAGTTATTATATCTTTTTATTAAAAATACGTGACCCTGGACCACAAACCAGTCTAGCAGAGGAATGTTTGTGGCAAAAGCCAACAAAACATTGTATAGGTCCAAATTATCGATTATTATTTAATGTGACCTCATGTGGTCCCTAATTGATTCAACCCAGTGAAACATTTTGTCTGATCCAAAGCTCTTATGTTGTGACTTATTTAGTTGGAAGACGAGGCTCTCAAGCAAATCGGAGCACATTGTCCAGAGCTGGTCACGCTCAACTTACAGACGTGTTCAGTAAGACATACACACACATACACACAAATGACAAAGACATATTGTCAACGTATACAATGTGTTGAAGAAAACATGACACTTGTTACATATACCGTAAACAGATTGTATGATCAAGAGGTGGATGGGTTTCTCATGTAGAAATCTCTTTATATGTGAACCGAGCAGCAGATTACAGATGAAGGTCTGATAACCATCTGTCGAGGGTGTCATCGGCTTCAATCGCTGTGCGTGTCGGGCTGTGCGAACATCACAGACGCTATTCTCAATGCCCTGGGCCAAAACTGCCCTCGCCTCAGGTACATACCACACATCTGATCAATCATTGGACATCATAAGTTGATCAGGAATTGAAACTTGACTGTGGATCATTGAGTTATCTTTTTGTCTCATGTAGAATATTAGAAGTGGCTCGTTGCTCTCAGCTCACAGACGTCGGGTTTACCTCTTTAGCTCGGGTGAGACACTTCTCAAAACATCTCGCTTTTTAAACCTGCGTATATCAAACCCCAAATCAAAGGTGTTTGATGTCACTCCATGTTTTTTTTTACAGAATTGTCATGAACTAGAAAAAATGGATTTAGAAGAGTGTGTACAGGTGAGGGAGAATGTGCTGCTGTTACATAGAAATAATATTTTGGATGGCCTGAATGTGTCTTGTAGTTTTGCGATAATTATGTTTGTAGATCACATCTTTGATGACTATAAAATGTATTATAAAGGTGTGTTTTTTTCTGCTGTATGTGTTTGTGTTCATCTTGATTTCTCTCATGGCTTCAAATGTGTCTCGACGATATCACCGTAATGCTTCTTCTATAGATCACAGATGGGACGCTCATCCAGTTATCTATACACTGCCCTCGACTCCAAGTTCTGGTAAAAGATTAAATAAGAAACACGCATTACATCATATACTGTATCAAGTTATTTTCAAAGCTGTCGTGCAACCAGAGAAACATTTTGTGTAATTTTCCATGATATCAGAGATCACAACAGCAAAATTCTCAGATATCAAATTTGATATTTGTGTGTGAACTTAAAACTGATGAAAATGTTCTTTATTTGTTAACATCCAAATGAACTCAATTTATTTTAGCAGCCAAATGTTGAAGTGTGAGATAGGAAATGTGTGATCCACAAACAGCACAAGTTATTTATATATACATATCAGATATCATGCTGTTGTGTGATTTAGAGTTTGTCTCACTGCGAGCTGATCACTGATGATGGGATCAGACAGCTAGGCAGCGGCCCCTGTGCTCACGACCGGCTGGAGGTCATCGAGCTGGATAACTGCCCGCTCATCACCGACGCTTCCTTAGAGCATCTGAAGACCTGCCACAGCCTGGATCGCATCGAGCTCTACGACTGCCAGCAGATTACCCGCGCGGGGATCAAACGCTTGAGGGTGAGTCCACAACCCCTGTCTTTCACTTATGGAAAACATGTGCTTGATCTTGTGTTTCTAGATGGTGAACATTAAGTCAATGAACTCAAGATAATAATGATCACTAACAATAAAGCTTTTCTCAGATATATGGTCAGGATTTTTGTTTAAGGGATAGTTCGCCCAAAAATAAAAAATTCTTACATTATTTACTCACCCTCAGGTTGTGCCAAACCTGTACTGATGTCTTTGTTCCACTGAACACAAAGGAAGATATTTTTAAGAATGTCAGTAACCAAACAGATCTCATCCCATTTACTGCAATAGTAAGGAAAATAAATACTATGGGGGGTGACATCTGTTTGGTTACTGACATTCTTCCAAATATCTTCCTTTGTGTTTAGCAGAACAAATACATTTATACAGGTTTGGAACAACCTGAGGGTGAGAAAATTATGACAGATTTTTCATTTTTTGGTAAGTATCCCTTGAAGGGTGTACAATGTTTAAAGAAATGCAATAGGTTAGATAAAATAAGTGCAATTTGATATGCATTTCGCAATAGCCTATGCACATTTGGAATATATCGATGATATTTCTTTCAGCCAGAAAATTTGTTTTTGTTTATAAATGTTGGTTTTAGGGTTGTAAATACATTCTGTGATATAAATAATATGATTTATTAAATCATGTAGATTCATTTGATTTATAAAAAAATGAAAGTGAAGTATTACATCATAATCATATATTATGTAAATATTCATTACTGTTTAAATGTTTGGGGTCTTTTTAATTTGAAGTTATACTTTTTTCATTCGTAAATTATTTTGGTATGTTTTTTACATAAATCAATAAATATTATACATATAGCAGCCAATAAGATCCCAAAATAGATCCTGACCACATTATTCCCAAAGTTGCATTTGTGTTATTTTAAAGTTTGGATAAGTTAAGTATAATTGTACTTTTAGTATTGTAATCGTATAATTGTCCAATTTGAAGAAGAAAAAAACACATTAACATTTTGGACCCTTTTTCGTCTCTTTATCTGTAGACTCACTTACCCAATATTAAAGTCCACGCCTACTTTGCACCCGTAACTCCGCCTCCATCGGTGGGCGGAAGCCGTCAGAGATTCTGTCGCTGCTGCATCCTTCTATGATGTAAAAACAGACTGCATCTTGACCCCTCCCCCTGATCTACCCAGAGCACATGCTGGTGGGTCCCCGGTCATGATCTAATGAAAGTAAAGGAGAGACACGTCCTGTAATACTCTCATGAGCTTCAACCAACACTACAGTCCCTTCTGTGGCTTTATACCAAACTCAGTATGGATTTGGGGAGCGTCTTAAAAACAGAGCATGAAGAATGTGGCTCCCACTCGACCACGGATCACATCAGATTGTGCAGAGACAACATTAAAAGGAAACTGGCGAGTTTTTTGGCAGCCAAAATCTGCTCGTTCTTTTTGCCCCCAGACAGATGTGTAAAAAAAGTTGTTTACTTGTCAGACCCCCCCAAAAAATACAGCTTCGAACATGTACGGACACACAAACACACATTCTCTCTCTTTGTTTTACTCTTGGGCTTTGTAATATAAGACATTTTTTAAGCATGATACTCCTCCAAGTTTTGCTTTTTATCTGTAAGAGGCTGGGGCGGCAGTTGGCTGATGGAGGCGAGGGGTTGATGTACACTGCTGATGAAGCAGGTTGGATGTCTGGATAACACGAATGAAGGTGTTTTGCTCTTTCACCATTATGCACTTAAGAAAGTCTTTGAATTTTAGGAAATACGCGTCCGCAAATTCGAATGTAAAAGCCCAGATGGACAAATGTGAGCCAGATTCCGCATACATCCATACGTTCAGGACCGGTCATGTGAATCTAAAAAGAAATTAAAGCAACACTTCATCATTTGTTGAAGTGTACCCTTGTGAAAATGTCACTAATAGCCAACCCGGTATTTAGGATTTGTTCAAAGCAAACAATCAAATGAACCGTAATCTATTGGATGCGCAGTGTGCACTCATACTGCTCAGACGAATCGCCAGATGACCTGTAAACAAATCACCAACAATGGTTCGGCTTTAGATCCGTGAGAGGACGTCCTCCCATCCCAAACACAATCAAAAGCGTTTGTTTTAAAATGTTTTGTTTGTTTGTGCTTGTTCTCAACGCGACTGGAATCGTTTCCGTTTTGTCTTTCGAGTTGGTGAGCGCTTGAGGCCTCTTTCAAAAATGTAAGTTTGTTTGTTTCGTGATTTTTTTTGTAGTTTAGAGAATGACCTTTATTGAAAATTAACATTTGTCCCTCTCAAACTTGCAAGAGTAGAAGATTATTTCTATAGGGCTTTATAAAGTACAAACGTGACCTGGAGGCGAGTTGGTGGCATTTTGTTTACGTAAACATTTTGTTTGCTCGCGATCATGTTATTGGATGAAGTGATGCGGTCGCAGTTACAATAAACCACTTTTGCACAAATTTACATTCAGTTTTTCCCAAAAGTTCTCGCGGGATATACTGTTGCCATACAGAAGATCTGGGGTTAACGCATTGACCATTCTTTCCATCGCTTATTAGTTAAAGTTCTTTCATCAGGTTAGAATCACACTATGTGTTTATTTTGGACTATGTGTTTCTTTGTTGCGTGTACTTAGTGACTATGAGCCGTGTAGACTTCATCAGGTGCGGTTTTCTGTGATGTCCTGTACATATTTCGATTCTTTTCTTTGTCAACAGCACATAAAATGCATTCGTTTTTGAATCAGAGACGTGTTTCCTGAGTCATGAACAGAAACACAATCACTAGTATTTGAGAGTCACTAGGTGTGTGTGTGTTTGTGTGAGGGACTAACCGCTCGTTTTTTTCCCACTTTCTTGTTGTAAATCTTATTTTTGTGTTTGGGTTTATAGTTTTGTCCTTTAAAAACAGTGAGGTCCAAAAGTCTCAGATCACACTTTGAATCTGTGACTCACAATTTAATTGAAATGTGTAAAAAAATATACATAAAAAATCATGTATGTAAAAGCAATACGTAATAAGGTTTCTAGGTCAGTAAGCAAATTCATATATAGGCTGCTAAAGATCACACATTATTAAAGCTCGCCACATGAATTTTATAGCTATCTTAACGGTGTCTATTTCACTTAGAAACATACTGTATGAGGTGATGATAACCTTAAATAAAATGAAGAACTCGTCGTCATATGAGCTATAAACAGATCAACTTACGAGTGATTAAGTTCTTCTGGGATGCTTTTGAATCAAGAGAAATGAACCGTGTAGAGATTTCACGAGTGGTCTCGGATGTTTGGACCCCAGTGTACATCTCAGTTTATCTGGAGATGTCAGTCTTTTGTTGCGAACAATGTTGAGCATGTAAAATGTTTGGATTTTCAGTTTTTTTACATTGTGATGTTATTTCTTTATGTTGTGAGTTTATTGGAAAGTCAAAGGTTCAAGCTCAATATCTCCAAACTGCTCAGAATGCAGATAGACATTATAATTCAAATGCGAGAAATGGTTAATCTTTTATCTTCAACCGAATTTGGTTACACCATCAAGGGATTTGCAAAGGTCAGATCAGGATTTGTCCACGTTTTGCTTTTAGATTTTCGCTGCTTTGATATTCTGTATGTGTGTGTTTAACATCCATCCTTCTTGACATCTATTTGATGAAATGTGATGATATGTGGCCATTGCACTGTGTTGTCGGCAAATCCTTTTTGATTTTAATCTCGCTGTTAAATCATTTGAGAGAACGAGTCAGCAATACCAAATAATGTTTCTCAATACATTTAACTCCAACAATGATTCAGTTATAATAGAAATCTCTGTCCTATTCCATATAGGCGACAACCATTTTTTTCTTTGTCGCCTTTTAAGAACCCACTGGACATCGAAACATTTCTGATAATGAATATTCCTCCATCATCCTTACATACACACACAACACACATTATCTGACTGCTGTCAATCAACATTGTTGTCTGTGCACTTGTTATCAATGAGTGTGTTCAACTTCTGGATGTTCTGGGGTCACATTCTGATTTTGGGATAAACAGACACATTTACAATCTGAAGTCACGGCCTGAGCGTTTGAGACTGTAACAATGAGCTATCAGGGCCCTGAGAATGAGGGGAGGATCCTTGACAAAGACTTTACTTATTTTAGTTATTGTACTTTTTTATTTTACAATTAACCAATATAATTGAAGATGGCAGAATGAATAAATATATAACTATATTATTAAGAGCTTCGTGTTTTTGGTTTTTATTGTTGTAAGGGCCAGTTCCTGCCAGGTGCGAAAGGGTGGTCTAGCAGTTATCATGGTGCCATATCACTGTGCCACAAACAGTATATATCCACAAAAAACAATAAAAGACCATTTTCGAAAGTTTTTTTATCTGTTAAGAATGTGTTTTGGAAAAATGATAATTTTTCCCAAGTTTCATATAAAAATGTTGTTTTCTTTTGTAGAAAATGAACTGGAGAAAGAAACGGGTCAGAGCAACAGAAAAGAGGATCTGCGTTTTTAAAAGAGAAACATTGCAAAAAAACTGAACAAGTTAATATTTAGTTTTAAGCAACACAAAACTAATGTTTGTATATGTTAGTAAAAAAAATTAACCCTGATTTTTTTAATTTGTTTATTATCATGCTCTCAGACTTTCATGTTGCTGACTGTCACTAAGGTTTGTTTTTATTTTAATTCAACAAACCCTCCAATATATGACTGGTGGATTTAGTGACATTTAAATGATTTATGATATTATCAATAAAAAAAAAGCACATTCAATTTAGAAGACTAGATAAAAAATATTTTTTTGTAGATTATAGCTTTTTATATAGTTATTGTGTTTGATTTTAATGATGTTTATGTAAACTGGACATAAATAGAAGCCTTTAAAGTGGCTAAGAACAATCCCCTAAACTATACGATCACAGACTTTTGTTTAATTTCACAAAAACAACTTTTTTAATGAATGAATAGTAGCAGCGTGTCTAAACTAAACTATTCTGCAAAGTGTTTAGTTTAATCAACAGATTAAACACTAGCCTATTGCAACTAAATAATAGCTGTTTGTTAACAGCACAAAATAAGACGTTATAGTGAATGAATCAGACTTCACTGCACAATTACTTATACATTCTGTTTATATTAATCTCAAAGCAAGCGTGCAGTGCGCCTAAAATTCCTTTTCTTCCACCATAGCATGTTTATGAAAAGAGATTTGAAAAACTCAAACAGAACTTGAGGTTTTCAAAGCACAAGTATAAGTAATATGAAGATAGTCACACCTGGGCAAATCCTTTGTCATATAGACTCGGTCTTATATGAGACAGAACTTAAAGAAGAGAGTCAATATCTCATCGCTCTATGTGGTGTGAATGACAGAAACGATAGTTCTGTATGTTTCAACTGTCCAGATAAAAGACCAAGTTCACTCACTGAAGGGGAGTTACCTGTACCGCTCAGATCAAAGTAAGTGCCTTAAAATAATTTATTCTGTTTATTAGTCTATTTATTTGATAACACAAAATGCCCAATCTGCAGTAGAATGTTGCGTAGATTATAAGACAATTATTTGAATTGTCCTTTTAGACAGAATCTTCACAAAAGAGTGTTTGTGGACAGCTCAACACTTTGCTAATATATCATTGGAGTAAAGATTTGATGAGACGTCGGTCAATCTATTTACATTCATACATTGTGCATCACACTTTAGTTAATGACTTTCCTTTTCAAATTGTAGGTAACTACACAACATCATCATGGCATTCGTGTAATATGTGGAGACTTCAATTTAACAATGAATCCTGATTTGGACATGAAGCATAAGCCTGAAGAAGATTACCACCAGAGGCGGAGAGAGATGTTCAACAGACGTTGGCCATACATTGATAAAAAACACCCAGATGGAAGAGAATACACACGGCCAACCTGGACAGGCGATGAGCTTGTCCAACAAACCAGACTGAACTTTTCTTCATGATGGAACAAGATATCGAACTAGAAACAGAATGTGAAATACTCCCAGATGAACTTCCAACTGACCACAGAGCCGTTTCACTTAGTTTAGACGTTCCAGTGGGATTTAGTGAAGATGGTGATTTGATAACGAAAATGGCCAACATGAACATAAACAGATAATATCTAACTGTTATCTTTATAGCAAATGCACAAATGTGTAAGATGAGGTAAATGAACTGAAATTACATCACTAAACCATATTGCAATACACATACTATATATAATTATGGTTATCATTTTGGGTGAGATCAGGGATGTAAAATAAGCTTGGTAAAAATATTCTGGTTTCACAACATTTTTACTTTCACTCAGTTTCTCTTTATCAATCTGTGTTAATTTCACTTATTTTGGCCCAAAAATATTAATTCATAAATATGGGGCGTACATGCTCAATGGACATCTGGCACTAAAGTATCTTTTACAATATTTGTTCATTGGATGCTTATTCATTTAACCCGAACAAACTAAAAATAATGTGCACATTTAAGTTAACAGTTTATGAACTATTTTAAATAAAAAAAATATAACAACAATTTACAAGTGAATTCTGAAAAAGTAATGTTTCAAGATTATCATTTTGAAAGGCTGTAGCTTGATTCATATATCCTTGTGCTTTCCACTAATATTGGGACCCGTGATAGATATGAGCAAAGAAGTCTGTCAAAATAAATTTGCATTGTTTCTTATATTGTGTTCTTTTTATTTTGATAAATTTTGTTGTAGGAAAACAATTTTAAAGTAAGGGGAATGGCACATTGTAAAAAATGTTTTTCTCCCATACATGTTGGCCAGAATTCTTTGCAGCCTTTTATTAATACATTCTGCGATCATAAAGATATATAAAGATTTATAAAGATTCAATATTCTTTTAAAAACATTAACACATTTAAACTTTGTCTTTTAGAGTCATTGAGCTTTTTACACATTTGTTGGATTATAGAATATAAATGTCTTGATTAACAATTGATGGCTTCTAAATTTTTTGTCTATAGTTGCCTAACTGTTTCACAACCTTTTCACTCAATCTCTCTTTATAAAGCTGTATTAATTTCACTCAGTTTGGCCAAAAATCTTAATTCGTAAATAAACAAAATGTGTCCACTAGGTGCTGTGCATGTTCACTGGATTTCAATCTGACACTATAGCATGTTTGTACAATATTTCTTGCATAAAATGTTATTAACTAAACCCAACAAATATATATAGACATGGCTAAAATTGATCAGGAAACAGATATCTTATCATGTTATAAATAGCTCTTTGTGCATTTAATAGGAAAATTTGTACGACCAAAAACACCAACAGCTTTATAAACTTACTGAAACACAGTTTGACCTGTTTCTTCCAGTAGACCCAATAACAAAAGAACACAAGCATTATATAAGAGCATCATCTATATGAGGAATCACATGTTGTTTTGCTGGAGGTCATTTGGCTGTGATTGACATTTTTACTATGGTAACAGCACAGATTTTAAGATTGGGTGGTTCAAATACCCATGTGAGATCTCTCTTCAAATTTGTAAAGCATTTGTTTTATTTTTAATGCATGATTTTTCATAGTCAGTTAAGAGCCATTTTCAGGATTGTAACATCCGTACCGCCACATATTCCTCATAAATAGATTATAAAAAGCCGTTGGACTTCAAAACATTGCTGATAATGAATATCCTGTTTCTCTTTCTCCTACATGTCTCCTACTATGATCCTTTCATACACACACGAACACACATTGATCTGAATGCTGTCACAGAGCCGTCTCAATCATCATGGTTGTCTGTGCACTTGTTATCAATGAGTGTGTTTCACTTGTGGATGTTTTGGGGTCACATTCTGATTTTGGGATAAACTGACACATTTATAATCTGAGGTCACAGTCTGAGCATTTGAGACTGTAACAATGAGCTATCAGGGCCCTGAGAATGTGAGGAGGAAACCTTCACAAAGACTGTACTTATTTTAGTTCTTGTACTTTTTTATTTTACAATTAACTAATATAAATGAAGATGGCAGAATTAATAAATCTATAACTATATTATTAAGAGCTGTGTGCTTTTATCTATTATTGTTTATGTACTAAAATATTTCTCTCTGAAAGATATAAGAAAAGGAGTTCTTCTGAAAAGTTTCTTTTGTCTTTCATAATCTGAATCTGTAAGTTAAAAAGCTGCGATGACAACATACCTGTTTGACTTGTTTTTTCAGTGTTTCTTTTTTAATCAGACTTAACATACAAAGGTGGCACAACCTGTTCGGTTGACTTTAGAACACACATACAGTATTATTCATGTAACTATTATGAAAGGCCTTGTTGCGTCAAACATCTTATTGCTGAAACTTACAACAATGTTTTATTTGTTAACATTATAAAATGTAAAAGATAGCATTTACTAATAATAAGCAATATCGTTTTTTTATTTTTATCTTTATTAATGATATTTAATGCAAGTACAATTCAGGTTTACTTTCATTTAATATGAATGCAAATTGTCCCATTTTATTTCTACACCCACCTAGGGATGGGCGATATGGCCTAAAATCCATATTGCGATATACATTGCAGCCTATTGCGATAACGATATATATTGCGATATATATATTATAATACAACCATTTCAGAACAGGTTACACAAGACCCTTAGGAAAGCTAAACTGCTAAATGTATTTTTTTTTAAAGAAATAAAGAAACGTATGGCGTTTTGAGAACATTTATTGTGCAAAAGCAAAACTGTAATTATGTAACAAAATGTTGCAGATGAATATAAAAGTATTTCCTTCTAAACGGCACTATACTTAGTTTAAGTCCTTGGTTCTTAAATGCCACCCAAGTTGCAGAGAACAGAAAACTGGTGTCTTTTTAGTTAAGGGACATACACTGTACTGAAAATACTTCCAGTATTAATTAGGCAAAGACAATTATTTTGTGTAAATGCACAGATACTTTAAATAAAAACATATTTCAAACCTGCAGCCGAGGTAACGCATTTGGTTTTAAACATTTTGTTCTCCTAATGAAATTAAAACTGGTGTCTTGTTAATAAAGGAACAGACACTGTGAATTAGGGATATCCTTTCAGTATTAGGCATGGCTATTTTAAATAAATAAAAATTTTGCCTGGCAATGCTGGTATTCAACCACATGTTTAGTTTTGAGGTGGTAGAACCATGGGCGTACGTCTCAGTAGGGGGGGACAATACATACAAAATTTCTCAAGGGCAATTTTTGAAGGGGACACAAATAATACTGTCAAAATAGTACTAACTACGACAATATGCATTAGATTTATAGGTTTATCATGCAGACTTACAGTCATATTATAACTGAATTGAACTGTCACAAACTGTAATACACGTGAACAAAAAAGCTTTTTTACATTTATATATTTTTTGTCTTTGTTGTGAAGACAGGAAACAAATATGAAAACACTACCCATGATACTACATGTTGACAATGAGTCACTTTTTAAACACTATTAAAATAAATATTATATAACCAAATAAAAAGTCAGTCAGTAAAAGATGCTTAATATCTGTGTTATACTCGTTATGAATCGCTCGAGTTTCATTAACGGGAATGTTTAACTTATCCTTCACGCACATAGGCTACTGCACAAAATAGATGCTGAAAAAACGACATTCTCCAACTGAATGAAATCTGTGCATCTCTTGTGAACGCTAAATATAGTGACAACGTCACAAAATTGCAATCGTTATGTTCGCGGCTGTGTGTGACACGGGACCTGAATGGCGGGATCGGTGGCTAATTGTTGCGGACGGTTAATGTTCACATCATGCCAGGTCCCCTAAAATAAAACAATGCATGGGAACGGCTTCGGCGTGTAAAATTGCAGTTTGTGACGTTCTATGTAACGAGCTATCCTTAACTAGCTAACGTTTACTAGCTAAGTAACGTTTTAATCGCTAACATAGCAGTTTCATGGAAAATACATCGGTAATCAGCATTTTTTGCAACAACTAACTTATTGATGAATCAGCCTCAACTACATTAAAGAAAATCCCTTCATTTAAAGTGAGTAAAATAGCCTTCTGACTGGAGTTCAAGAGCCACTGATGGACTGAGCCGCATAACTGAATTGAATGTGAACACACTGCCGGCAGCAGCTCGTGGCTCTAAATTTCGCGTGTAGATTCCGTCATCAACATGCATTATCGCGATAGTGCAATAGAATTAAAATCTCTATCGTAGGCCAATTTTGTATCGTTTATATCGCATATCGTTTATATCGCCCATCCCTACACCCACCTTAAAACAACATTTTTAAAGGAACCATGTCTTCTGTAACTTTTGATGATCTGTAACACTTTTCCACTACAAAGAACATTTGTTGCAACAGAAAGGTTACCCTTAATGTAGTCTTCATGTTTTATATGAGTGTATGGGTCTCTTATAATTGTTGTTACAGGAAACATCATGTGAATACAGTGACATTGAAACTGAAATTTAATTTCATCGTAGACACACTGGCATGACATTCTGTACAGTTTTTGAAGCAGAATTATGAGTGTATGCCACATGGGCAGAACCTTTCTTCTTGTGGGCTGTCGGAGGCAGAGCTAATCTCGTTGTCTTATAAAAAGGCTTTCATGCTTTACTTCAATAAATAAGCTGTCTAGTTGACAAAAAAGACTGAGCTTGCTCACTGAACGGACCACAGCTGTACGGCTCATAACAAAGAAAGTGCCTTATGTGACAGAGTCAAACCAGTGAAGAGCTGAGCAAGTATGTGAACCTGACTCCTCTGCCTCTAGCACTCGAGACTGCGGTCTTTAGCCTCCTCGCTAGAGTGCCCGACTCCCATGCAGACGAAGCCCGCCTGGTGTAGGTGTGGTTCGTTCCGTCACACTTACAGTTATGTTACTCCGCATTTACCAGAGTTTATTTGATTAAATAACCCAAACCTGCCTGATGCTATACATTGTCATTGTAGATATCACATAAAGTATAAAGATGTTATATTGTTTGTGAGCAGCTCAATTGTGACCCAGTCTCTGAAAATATAACACAGATATTTTTTATATATTTACAGAGTAAGATCAAATCAATAAATTAAATCATAGTGAAGTTAATGCTTTAAATAAAAAATGTATGCTCATTAATTAGATTTTGAGACTTAAACCTGGATTTCTCAAACTGGATCACAATTATACATATTTTTCATAAACATTTTATTCATAGAAACATTTCTAAAACTATGCATTTACATAATGTTTATCTGAAATGACTTAAACTACAGTGCTTTAAAGAAAGATTCACGGGTTGCTGTTTCCTTCTCATTATACTATAGGTTGCTACACAACAACATTCAAGGAAGAAAACGCTAAAGAAAAAATGAAAAACCTCAAAATCATCACTATCAATATCAGAGGGGCTTTCGCAAATAAACTACAAAAAACAGACAATTTCGTGAAGTTATAAAAAACAATGATGTTATAATGCTGCAAGAAACTCATTATGGCACAAGTGAACCAACCAGTGATGAGAACCAAGCATCAGTCAAAAAAATGACTAAAACGGATTTCCAAAAGTTCAACCTGGAACTCAATGATGGCGTTACAGGATACTTCACGAGTTTCTCCTCAAATAAAAGAGGTGTTGGTATTATTATTAACACCGAACATCTCGGAACCTATTTTAATCATAACGGGGATTACATTGGGGTGACCGCCAACATTGAAGAGTCTAAATACATTTTTGTTAGCTTTTACTTCCACAAGAATGAAAACGAAGGTCTTCTTAATCAGTTTAGCAACGATATCAAAGGAAAACGTGGCATTCGTGTAATAGGTGGAGACTTCAATGTTACAATGAATCCTTCATCTGACATGAAATATTTGAAGCGAAATAACTCCAACAAGAAACGGATGACAATTATCAAGAACGTTTGGCCATACACTGATGTATGGAGAGATATACACCCTGATAGCAAAGAATACACACGAACAAACAAGAAAAATAAGGTGGATACCCAACAAACCAGAATGGACTATTTCTACATGATGAAAACCGATATCAAGCTAGCAATGGAATGTGAAATACTCACAGATGAACTACCAACTGACCACAAAGCAGTTCAACTTAGTTTAGACCTTCCTAGTGGTTCTAGTGCTGGTGATTCATGTGGTGGTGTTCTTGGTGGTGCTCGTGATGATGATGAGGTTCAGGTTGAGGTTGAGGTTTTCAATGATTATGATTATCATATGGAGAAGAGTGAATTTGCTGATAATGTTCCTAATGAAATATTAAAGTCCATTCAAGAAGCAAGTGCACAAAAAGTGTAAGTGTATAAGATGCAGTCTATGGTTTTCAACAGAATGGAACACAAATATCACTAATTCATATTACAATAATTATGCGATTGTTTTAAACAATTATAAACTAAAATTATTTTGGGTTAGATCTGGGTTTTTATGTAAGGTGCACATTTAATTAAGGTTTACAGTTTATGATCTATTTTAAATAAACAAATAAATAATTTTGGTTCAGATCAGAATATGTCACAGTTTTCCTTTAGTAAACAACACAATGCAATGCAAAATACGTATGTAAAATGTATAGCACAAAGCAATGTAAGTCGCTTTGAATAAAAGCGTTTGCCAAATGCGTAAGTGTAAATGTCATCATGCATATACTAACATCACATAGGTGTTATGGTACATTACTCTTAAAATATCTTCTCATGTTTAAAGACATTTATATTATTATGATTGTTAATCATCTTCACAATAATTCTTGTCACACTAAAGTCAGATTCAACTTAAAATGTATTAATTCTAAATGGCTTCCTTTTTATTCATGTTATGCATCCTGTCATGTTTATATTATTAATTTGTTTATCCATTACTTCAAAATCATTTTAATGTTATCATGTTGCCATTTTTTTGCATATTTACAACAATTGTAAGCATTACAATTAACCAATATAAATGAAGATGGCAGAATGAATAAATATATAACTATATTATTTAGAGCTGTGTGTTTCTCCTGTTACTGTTGCCGTGACAAAAGTTCATCACTGTGTGACTGAATGTTATGTGAATGGTACAGTCAATATCCTGTAGTTCATGTAGTTCAAACATCACGTGAATACAGTGAAATTGAACAAGCAAAGGCGCTTTTTTAATTCATGTTTTAATTGTAACTCAGACATCGGGAACTTCAATGCAGAAACGCAGGTGTGGCATTTAGAGAACTTGAGGTTGTCAAAGCACAAGTATAAGTATTATGAAGATAGTCACACCTGGGCAAATCCTTTGTCATATAGACTCGGTCTTATATGAGACAGAACTTAAAGAAGAGAGCCAATATCTCATCGCTCTATGTAGTGTGAATGAGAGAAACGATAGTTCGGTATGTTTTAGCTGTCCAGACAAAATAAAAGACCAAGTTCACTCACTGAAGGGGAGATACCTGTACCACTCATATCAAAGTAAGTGCCTTACAATCATTAATTCTGTTTATTTGATAACACAAAATGCCAAATCTGCAGTAGATTGTTGGGGAGATTATTAAACAATTATTTGTATTGTCCTTTTAGACAGAATCATCACATAAGAGTGTTTGTGGACAGCTCAACACACTGCTAATATATCATTGGAGTAAAGATTTGATGAGACGTCGGTCAATCTATTTACATTCACACATTGTGCATCACACTTCAGTGAGTGACTTAACTTTTCAAATTGTAGGTAACTACACAACATCATCCTGGCATTCCTGGCATAGGTGTAGACTTCAATTTAACAATGAGTCCTGATTTGGACATGAAGCATAAGCCTGAAGAAGATTACCACCAGAGGCGGAGAGAGATGTTCAACATACTTTGGGAATACACTGATAAAAAACACCCAGATGGAAGAGAATACACACGGCCAACCTGGAGAAGTGAGGAGCTTGTCCAACAAATCAGACTGGACTATTTCTTCATGATGGAACAAGATATCCAGCTAGAAACAGAATGTGAAATACTCCCAGATGAACTTCCAAATGACCACAGAGCCGTTTCACTTAGTTTAGACCTTCCAGTGGGATTTAGTGAAGATGGTGATTTGATAACGAAAATGGCCAACATGAACATAAACAGATAATAGTTAACTCTTATCTTTATAGCAAAAGCACAAATGTGTAAGATGAGGTAAATGAACTGAATGGCACACAAATGACATCACTAAACCATATTGCAATTACATACTGTATATAATTATAAATTGTAGTTATAATTTTGGGTGAGATCAGGGATTTAAAATAAGTTTAGTAAAAATAATCTTGGTTTCACAGCATTTTTACTTTTACTCAGTTTCTCTTTATAAATCTGCGTTAATTTAACTTATTTTGGCCCAAATATACTAATTCATAAATATGGGGCGTGCATGTTCAAAGGACATCTGGCACTAAAGTATCTTTTACAATATTTATTCATTGGATGCTTACTCATTTAACCCAAACAAACTAAAAATAAGGTGCACATTTAAGTTTACAGTTTATGAGCTATTTTAAATTAAAAGAAAATGTGACTACTTGATCAGAATTCACTTGTAAATTTTTATGTTTCAAGATTATCATTTTAAAAGTCTGTAGCTTGATTCATACTTACATTACGTACAGTGCCCTCCACTTATATTGGCACCCTTGGTAGATACAGTATGATGAAAGAAGGCTGTCAAAATAAATCTACATCGTTTCTTTCATTGTTTTCTTTTTATTTTGATCCATTATTTAAAAAATCTAGAAATTTCGAAAATTTCATTGAAAGAAAACAATTTTAAAGTATGGGGAATGGCACATTGTAAAAAAACGTTTTTCTCCCCTACATGTTGGCCACAATTATGGGCACCCTTGTAATTGTTTAGAAGCGTTCTTTGCTCATATTACCTAAAGGTGCCAATATTGCAGGGCACTGTAGGCGCTACAGTACATTACTATCCAAATATATTTATCATGCTTAATGAAATTTATATTAAAATAACATTTTACCATCTTCACAATAATTCTTAACACACAAAAGTCAACTTATTATTCATTTATGATTCCTTATAGAATCAAGTTAATGTTTTTCACTTGTTTATCCTTTCCTTCAAAATCATATTTGTTATCATTTGCTACCAATTTTTTTAGCATATTAACAATTGTTGAAATAATATTGAAGTCACATTCAATTTAAAACATGTTACTTTGAATACTTATCATGTCTGATCGACATTTTTTTACAGCACTTTTCACAGTTTTTCCTTCTTGCAAAGCAGCTTTATAATCTTATAGAGACATTTGAAAAAAACAGTGTAGTACAGTTAAATATGCTTTGACTGCAAAGTGTGCTTAGGAAGACTGTAGGTGTCTTCTCTCACCAGAAGAGGGCAGTACATGTGAATCGAACTCGAGTGTATTCTCTAATATAAAAACAAAGCTCTTATAAAGGTCCAATATTCTTTCCAAAACAAAACATTTAAACCTTTGTCTTTTTTTGTCACTAAACTTTTCACACATATGTGAGATTACAAAAAAATATATCTATAACAATTTATGCCTTTTCCAATTTTATTTCTTTAGTAGCCAGCTGTTTCAAAGAATTTTCACTTAGTTCTTTTTATAAAGCTGCATTAATTTCACTTAGTTTGCCCCCCAAAATCTTAATTCATAAATAAACAACATTTGTCCACTAGGTGGTGTGTATATTCACCGGATTACAATCTGGCACAATACCATGTTTGTACAATACTTCTGCATAAAAGGTTTCTTAATTTATCCCAAACGAATATATATATAGATGCCGATAGAATCAGAATCAGGAAACAGATATTTGAACATGTTATAAAAAGCTCATTGTGCCTTTGATAGGAAAATATGAATCACCAAAAACTCCAACGCAAGACTCAATGCATGCTTGAAGATTACAATCTTTACAATGTACTTGTGAGTAATTGAGACATTTGAGGAAATACTGTTACTGTTACTGTATACACATGGCACACGGACAGGATGAAACTACAGCTTTATTAACTTGAATGACACATTGTTAACCAACAGTTTGACGTCTTTCTTCCAGAAGCCTATGTCAGACTCAATAACAACAGAACACAAGCCTTATATTACATCATCTCTATTGGGACTAACATATTGTTTTATGCTCTTAATCTGGTCCTGAGTAAAACAAACATGTAAACTAAATGGTTCTCTGTCAATGCTTGTTTTGGGTGTTTACAGAACCAATAAGTCATTGTTCACAAATTTCCTCATTTTTAGCTGTGCTGTTATGTTGAAATGTGGGGTTTTACAGTTTGTCTGGCATGAACGTGTCACATTTCAAACATGTTTTAGCAGTGAAACTGCCTTTCCTAGATTCTTTTCTTTTCTTTATAAATTACATTATACTATTATTCCATTTGTATTAAATATTAGAAGAGATATAGTTAACCAATACAACAAATTGACTTTGAAGATCGGTGAAGATTAGTTTTCACACAGTGTATTTATTGCCACATTCAATTGGCTGGAGGTCATACTGTGATTGACAGTTGCTTTAGGGGATTTACTTCATAACATTTTCTCTCTTTTTCTCCAGTAAAGGCATCTGAATCTTGCATACTTCAGAATCAATTCATTCAGTATAACTTAAGTTTAAGTATATTGTAAGCCTACTTTATGTACACTAATGTCAATGTCCTGTCTAAGTAGTTCCAAGTGTCAATACTGCTACATTTGGGACTATATTATCCCTCTTTTGAGTATACTTTGGAATAGTTTGGAATACAACGACACTTTTATTTCCGATGTAGACAAATGTAAGGTGAAAGAACAACACGGCCGAGCTTGTTCACACAAAATACAAACAATAATCCTGTTCTTGCGTTCACAAGCATTATATCCAAAAACACACAATAACAGGTAAACAAACAAGAATAAATTACAACACAACAAATAATAAATCAATTCTATGTTCTTTGAGAAGGTAAAGCAGATGAAGCGACGGACACGACTTTCTGGAATATGGATTCTGATCAGTCCATCGTTCTGACGTTTCTCAGTATTCACTGCACTTTCAGGACTAAGTCTGTGAACCATACTGATTCCTGACATTAAGATTTTCTGTCGAATCCCTACGTCAAGAATCCTGAGAATAAATAAAGGGTAAATACTCAGAGTGATATTTTGGGCCTCATCTGTGTTTCTACATAAATTTTAAAAACGATGAAAACACTGTTTGTTTTCAAGTAAAGGACTGGAACACTTTTCCAATCCGCCTTAAGTAGGTCCTGATCAACCTGTCTGGTTTGTTTTGAAAAAACAACTGGAACTGTACATAATGTCCTTATACACACACACATCGGTGACGATACCTGACAGGTTTTATGAATGTTCACCTCTAAGAAAAATGTTATGTTGAAATTAGTGCTTCTTAAGAATTCTGATGTTTTTGTAGGAGTCCACCAACCCACAAAATTCTATATTGCAATGCAAGATCAACACTATTTTGGCAATGTTTCCAAATCGTTTTTTAGGTTCATGTCTAACCCTTGAACATCACAATCCTCTTCTCCTGCTCAAGTCGACGGATTGTCTGATATTCAAAGTCTCCTGCATGATTTTCATTAACATACAGATTCAACGTTTCATCTAAATAATGAAGCCAGTTTCCAGCTCTTGCAGCTCCAAACCCCAAAAACTTTCACAGAGAAAAAGTTCATGTCTTCATCATTGAAAAGGGAGTTAGGGTTAGGGTTAGCACACGATTATGATCTCACATAATAAGTGTATTTCATCCTTTCACATTTGAGAAGAAAACAACAACAACAAAGAGGTGATGAATTTATCTTGAGGAGATTAATTGCATTGTTAACGCAATGCTCTGACCGCTGAGCTACAGGAAAGCCACACTGGAATTACAACACATTGATTTCTTTTTATTTGAGACGCATAATGAATGAACAGCATTGGATTCTGGAGGTGCCATCATTAGAATGAGTCAATCTTACTTTATGATGTTTTTAGTGGTAAAGGCACTGATGAGCCACTCCTTTCACGCCACGTCAACAAATTCATCAACTGTTTTCCTGGCAACAGCATAAACAAATGTTCTGGCCCAAACTTACCTTCTCGGCAACATATCAGTAACTGTTGAGTTGTTTTGATTTAATTTAATACAATTTATACTGTACACATTAATCTGATGCTGCTCATGAACGTTTGCTCAGAACTGGAACATCGTGTCCTGTAGCTCAGTAATAAAAGCATTGCGTCAGCAACGCAAGGTAGTGGTTTCGATCCCAGGAGATTGCGCATACAAATGTATAGGATAATGCAATATAAATTGCTTTGGATTAAAGCGTCTGCCAAATGCATAAATGTACATGTCCTCATCTTTAGTTGACAAAATATGCTAAAAATAGGCAAAAGAAAAACACCTCAAATTCCAGTCGCATGAAAAGCACATGACAAAGTGAATGAATGTATTTCACATCCACATAAAGTAAGCTGTCATGATCACGGTCTTGTCTTAACGTTATCTGTCACGGAGGCTGTGTTATGTTATCTGTGAGCGTGTGTGTCACCTTACCACACACGCATTGTCCACGTCATTCGCCCTCGTGTTTTTCACTGGAGTCACGCCATCTGCGGTTCGGATAAGTGCGGTCACGCTATCTGGGTTTTCCCCGCATTGGCGATCACTCACACCTGCAACTTATCGTTTCCCATCAGCTTGATTCTCTCCCCATTAGTACACACCTGCATCCTCTCGCTCTCTCGTCTTGTGTCCGACCTTTGCATGTTTATGCCAGTCTAGACGTTATCTCACGATAGTCGTTATTGTTTAAGTCTTAGTATTAGTCTTAGCCTTTCCATAGTCCTAGCTTTGTCAAACAGCTTCAGAATTCCCCTTCCCTCTCAATGGCATGTTGCTTCGCTGGTTCCCAGATGTACACAATGTGCAGACTTTCGGAATATTTTAATTACAGTCACCTGAGCTGTACGTGATTTGTGACTTTGCGGCAAAGAAAAAATCTAAGATTATGTTGAACCATTATTCTTCTAGGTAGGCCTATTTTTATGATTTGTTAATACACGTTGGCCATTGGCACCCCTAAAAGATCACGAGTAAAATATGACATTGACGTCACACATGAGTAAAAATATGTATTAACACAAACTGAGGAGCCTTCACAGACATCTTTGCTCAAGGGTGCGTTTCCCAAAAGCATCGTAAGCCATGTTGATGAAACTCTATTGGTCGCAATGGTTCTAAGACCAACATTAGGTTACGATGCTTTTGGAAAACGCAGCTTGGCCAGGACTGTATGACACAAAGAGGTTGTGTGTGCGTCATCATTTGGTAACGTTTTTGCCTCTGTTCTGCACACACAACCTCCACGAACAAAAGTGAAAACAAACCTTCAATTACCATTTCTATTTCTTCAGTTTTTCATGATTCTCACAATCTATTTATGAGATTTCTGGGATCAAAGATTTTAATAATTTTAATCATTGACTAGAAATATGAAAACGCAACACTGCTTCATAACAATAATGCGTGCAGATAAAAATAAGAAAGAGTGTTACTGCTTTTATATATGTAAAAATAATTTACAGGTTGACATTTATTTCATATCAAAGTAAATAAGTTAAATAACATAACATTGCAGTAATCAAGATTTTATTTAGGTTTGATCTACTGTATTAAAGTTCCTCATTCCAAGCCACCTTATATGTTAGCTGTGTGTATTAAATGTTTGTTTGTATATTAAACATCTAACATATATAAGTCCATTGCAAATGAGCTACCACAGCGTAACCGAGAAAGGTAAGAACCTGGGGCCCGTTTCAATAAGGAAGTTCAACCAACACCGAGTTAAAATCTGAACTCTGAGTTGATTTACTCAGAGAATCGCTACTCAGTTTCAGACCAGGGGCCTGTTGCACAAAACTAGAATAAGGGATTAAGCCAGGATATCTTGGTGATCCTGGCTCAATTGATCCGTAATCCGGTTGCACTAAAGCTGGATAGGGGGCAGGAGGATATGTTATGGTATAAATTACCATGGAGATTTATTCTGTGGAGCTAGCCTGCTCCAAACCAGGCTAAATTCCAGGATCTATTTAATCTCATCCCTAATGTCAGTCAGCAGTCACCACAAATGGAAACCAATAGTTATTTCACTGCTCACTATACATTGTTATCAAATATAACTAGACCCACTGTCATTATTTAAACGTTTGTGATCATTAATTTCAATCATTTTGGATAAATAATGATTTTTAGATGATGTTGCTTTCATTAGATAATTTACAGTTTCCCATAGACTATAAGGCTATATATAAAATTATAGAATATTAGGGCCACAGAGGGAAAAAAAAGACAAGTCATAATATTGTAACCAGTTGTTTTAAAGGAGGACAGTTGTTAAAATGACAGATGTGGGGTATTTCGTGAAATTGTACTTCAGTATGGTTTCATAAAGAAAGACATGCTGATGTGCCAGAATATTAAGTATCACATTGTCATAAGTATCAAAACTGTAAAAAGAATATGTAGCTTTTCTGCAGAAAGAACCAGCCTCATAAATTTATGACTTTATCCTTTTTCCTCAGTGTGGCCCTAGTACTCTGTCATATAAACAAATACACATTCCATATGAATATAAAAACACAATGTGTAACATTATGTTCCTTTATTGAATAAGGACAAAACAAAGCAGGTAAACCATCAGCTCCTTTCGAAACTGAAGTCACAGTGACTCTACAAGATGGAAAGCACAGAATCAAAGCATATTATACAAAATGATACATACACATTCAAAGGTCTGTATATAACACACCCTGCATGTCTGCACACTAAAATAAATGCAGGACAAATCCATACACATCAACTGAACAGACAAATGAATGGATGCAGTAGCCTCCCTGCAGCCTTGTATTACACACAGTATACCGCACAAACATCATAAGAGGCCAAATTCGTAAAAAAAGGAACCCAAAAAAACCCACATTCCTCTGCCACCGCAGGACATATTTAACCAAAATTGAAAGCACACATACTAACTAAAATAATTCAACACATATTGGTCCCTAAGCAGCCGACCACTGTCGTCATCAGGGAAGATTGCCGGATTGTCCCAGTCCATGGCTGGTGGCACTCTGGGGGCCCTCTCCTTCCTCAGGCAGGCCACATTGTGGAGGACAGAACAAGCCACAGTAATATCACATGCCCTAACAGGGCTGACCCTTAATTTGTGAAGGCAGTGAAAGCGTGCCTTCAGGAGGCCAAAGGTCATTTCAACTCTGGCCCTGGTCCTGGCATGGGCATGGTTGTGGGCCTGCTGTGCTTCCTGGGGGTCTGTGAAGGGTGTCAGGAGAAAAGGCTGGCAGCCATACCCCCTGTCTCCCAGCAACACACCAGAGAATTCACCTGTCAACACAAAATCTCATCATTACTACCTCATAAACACAGTGATATTCTTGACACAGCCATGATGGTTATAAATAGGGGTTGTGTGTCTTACCTTGTGATAGGCTCTGATAGATTTCAGAGGTCCGAAAGATTCTGGAGTCATGGACTGAGCCAGGCCATTTTGCCACAACATTGCTGATCACACAGTCAGCATTGCAGACCATCTGAAATCATAAGATGAGGAATATTACACCAATCAATGCACATCACTGGCAATGCAGAGTGTTCGTCAATGGACAATATCAAAAAGTTATGTTCACCTGAACATTAATGCTGTGAAAGGATTTCCTATGCACAAAATCGGCCTCATGGGCACCTGAGGGGGCTTTTATCCTTATGTGTGTGCAGTCCACTGCACCAATGACATTGGGGAAACCTGTCACACAAAGTAATGAGTATCCTACTATGTGTTAACAGTTGTCCTGTAATTTGTAGATCCTCTTACCTGCAATCCTATAGAACTCCTCTTTGATGTCACATAGTCTTCTGTGGCCAGGGAAGGAGATGAAGACATCTGCTAATGCTTTGATAGCCAGACACACACTCATTGTGCGGCAAATTGTGGCCTTGTTCAGCTGTTCTGCATCCCCCACTGAGTACAGGAAGGCTCCACTAGCAAAAAAGCGCAAGGCCACAAACCATTTGCTCCACACTCAGTGCAAGGCTCCGTGCAGTGCGGTGCTTAATCCTGGGACCCAGTAGTCTGCATAGATACCTGATGCCATCTGCAGAAAACCTGTATCTTTCATATAGATGGTCATCAGGGAAGGCCAGTGGGTCCAACCGGTCCCCGAAGACCCTTTCTCGCCTGAAGGCTCTCCTCAGCACAAGTGCTTCTTCATCCACCACATCTCGCAAGAATGGGCATGCCATTGTCAGAGCAGAAAGGAACACACAATTTTGGGCCTTCATATAGGCTAGTGGCCACACCTGGGTTCTGGGGGGGTGGGCAAAAGAGGCCGGTGCCTTATAACGATGACTTGGTTGTACTGATTGCTGGGAAAAGAAAAAAAACCTTAGAAAGATGCCACCGTCCTGTGTGCTCACAATAAGAGCTCATATGTCATGGCTCACTTGACTTTACGAGAATATACCTAATTTTTATTTTGAGCTGTGTCATCTTCTTGGAGCTGGGGGAGGAAAGAAAAATAATGATTAATACATTTGTGTTTCAGTTAGCATACAGTGTACATTGAAGGCATATCTCACCTCCCTCTCAAGTTTTTTATTTCAAGGTCCAGTTTCCTAAGTGTCCTCTTTTTTATTTCGGACTCCAGTGCAAGATTTTCCATCTGTTTCTTCTTGTACTGAATGTCTATGTCTGCCAGTTCTATTTGGCGCCGGAGGTGGTTGCCATACAACTTTCTGATAGCTTGTGAGCTCTGTGAACACAATACAATTAGCACAGCTGGAAATTGGCAGGATGTGGTGTCCTTTTATTAATACGCACTATGTTGCCAGGCTGGTTTTCCCACTGTATAGCATCTGGGTCCTGTAAAAGAAAGTAGATTTTTTGATTTTGATGAGGACTCCTCACCATTGTAGAGTAAATAGTACTTTCACAGTCTTAACATGATACCTCATGCCTTCTGGAATTCAGAGAGATGGTCTCCTCCTCATCATCGTCTCCATGTGCTGTTGCTGCTGCACTGGGGCTTTCACCCTATCACATTTAATCGGATTCATATTGAAGCTAGTAGACAAGACATGCCAGGCCTACAGTATGCCTTTGATGGAGAACTCACTGGATCAGCATCGTCTGGTGCTTGTGCTGGTGGCTCTAACAGGAACACAGTTCTGCCAGACACTGCAAGGCAATAGGTAAACCAAAGTCAGACAGTCCAAATTGATTCAATATGAATGTGGTTGTATCCCATGTAGAGATGGAAGGACATACCTTGAATGAAGCGGGTGGCATCTTGGGAGGAACCTATGCTCGTCTCTTTCCCCCCAGGGATCCCCTCTAAGACGGGCCTGCCTTTATTTAGTTCCAAGGCCATGTCCTCTGCTGGGGTAAGGTCAGCCTTTGGTGACCCACCACCCGTGCCTTGTCTGCGGGTATTCTTTTTCACTGCTAAAACAGTACAGACAATGTGTGAGCAGGCACCTTCTGGGTACAATATATGCTTGTGCTTTGTTAAATATTAGTCAGGGACGATACCATTGTGCAGAATGTTCTTGTATTTGATTTTGAGCTGCTGCCATGTCCGTTTTGGCCCGTTCATGTTTATTCTACATCGCACGCGCACACACACACTTTATCACAAGAACATTTAATGGAGTCACACTGCAAAAAATGACTTGGTGTTTTTGTCTTGTTTTCAGTAAAAATATCAAAAAAAAAAAACGGTCAATATAATAAGAAAAATTCTCTTGAAATAAGTTTACTTTTTCCATAAACACTTAATTTTAGAAAAGTTCTCTTGTTTCACTGGCAGATTTTTTTGCTTATTTTCCTAGGTAATTTTGCTCAAGAAAATATTTAAGATTTTTTTAGATATTTTTTTTTTTAACTGAAAACAAGACAAAAATACTATGTAAGAAAGACATTTTTGCAGTGCAGTGAGCAACCGACCTTGGGTCCTTTGAAAGGCGCTATATAAATTAAAGTGATTATTATTATAGCTCATCTATTTATTCAATTAAATTTTAATTATATAGAACTTTTCACAATTGTTTCATTCTGTCAAAGCAGCTTTACATTAATAAAAGTAACAAAAAAAAAACGGTGGACAACATAAGAAGCAGAGTACAACGGCTAAGATTAAACCGTACTGAGCGTAGTAACGTTAAATAATAATGTAAGGCTTTAATAATAATTTATCATAGCTTTATACAGTGTGATGGAGTTACTTTACACAATTTCACTCATATGTGCAGTGCATTTCAATTAAAAATTTAACCGTTTCATAATTACAGTACAACTGCGTTTTTGGAGATGTGAATTAAATATTTGAATTGTAATTGTGATGTTTCAGCGGAGCGGTGAGTGTGTAATTGTGCACTACTTACGCATTTCAGGCGGTCTGCAATACTTTGCCACGGTTTTTCTCTTTGTTTATCACTGTGGCGGTGTTGCCTTTCTTCTCAATTATATCTTTTACCTCCTCGTATGCCTCCATGAGGATTTGTGCTTCCGACGGGGAAAAGTACGCGGCTCTTGCCATGGTAAATCAGTTAATCTGTGATCTGTGGCGGGGTCTATTTGAGTGAGCCGTGAGCGCGCACCTATCCAGGATTGGTTTCACCTGGCTTAGTGAATCCGTGTCTGCTCATCCTGGCTTGGTCTTTGTGGAACCAATTAAGCCTGGACGCACATGTTTTGGCTTCATTGAGCTCAGCTGAGTCATTTATCCCGGATGTCTTAATTCTACTTTTGTGCAACAGGCCTCAGCTGATTTGAGTTAGTTCAATCCACTCTGAGTAAGTTCACTCTAGGTTATGCGCGTGCAGCCTGAAAAGCCATCATCAATTGAGTGAAGATAGCACGATTTACAATGGCAACGGCACGTGACAAAAGCACGTGTTCATTTGTTGCCAATTGAATTGAAGGTACTGTTACAAGCGTACGGTGAATATGAGCACATATTTAGAAGAAAAAAAATATTCACTTGTTAATGCGCAAGTTTATATGTCAATCACTTTTATATTTATTTTGTTCAAACTGTGAAAATGGGAATTATATTTAACGCTCCCCTCTCTCTCTCTCTCTCTCTCTCTCTCGCTCTCTCTCTCTCTCGCTCTCTCTCTCTCTCTCTCGCTCTCATGTAGGTGCAATCCTTCTGCAATAAAAAGATCTCGACAGAAGCTGAATATGAAATACAAGAACAACTTTAGGAAAGTTTGAAGAAATAAAATGCTCTTACTTGTAGGATGCCTGTTCGGGAAATGTTAAATATACGACTTAAACTGGCCTTAAAAGTTAAGATAAAACGTCCAAATGGGGCCTCACTATTCTCTCCCGACATAAATGTAACTCTCTGCGAATTAATGCAGCTTCCAGAATGAACAGACATGACATTTTAAGGTCTGTGTGAATTGAGCGCGATTAGCAAGATGAGTCAATAAACAAATGGCGTTTGCAATTTCAACACCGCTCGCGCTTCGAAAAGGGGGCGGAGATTGTAACAAACCCTGGGTTTGCTCCCGACCAGGTTAGGTTCAGGGAGTGTGTTACTCTGGTTACTCACTCGGAGTATAAGATACCTCGCTTTCTGAAACCAAAAACCCTGAGTATTCCGTTTTCTGGGGTTGACTTACTCTGAGTTTGCACTTACCCTGCTTTCTGAAACGGGCCCCTGAACACTTGGACAAAACATTAGAAAATGTTCTCAATCTTCTTTCTCATGTCTAACGACATTTATATTATAACAGAATCATGTATATGTTATTCATTTATTTATCCTTTCCTTCAAAATCATGTTAATGTTATTATGCATTACCATTGTTTTTAGTGTGGAGTAAAATAAGTAAGGAGACAAGAGACGAAGATGCGACGAGACAGCTTTACGCTCCCCTTTAATAAATCACACTCTGAACAGCGAGTGAGGACAAAAACAACCACGCACATTAACAACCGGAACACAACATTCAAACTAACTCCTCCCTCCCTTAAAGGTTCAGTACCTTGGTGAATGTATCTTCAGTAACTTGTGGTTCGCCACATTAGCATATTTAGAATAATTGTAATAATATTGAAGTCGCAAAAGATGAAAAGATGTCTTTCCACATGTAAATCTGTAATAAATATAACGAAATTAATAACAAAGCTTTTATAAAGGTCCAACATTCTTTTAAACACATTTATGGGAGATGGTGGTCTAGTGGGTAAAACCACTGATCTGGTAAATCAAAGGTTGCTGGTTCGTTCCCAGCAGCCACCACCAGTGTGTCCTTGAGCAAGACACTTTACTCCATGTTGCTCCAGGGGGATTGGCCCTGTAATAAGTGCATTGGATATTTATACATTTATAAAGGCTGTATTTATTTAAATAAACAGCATATGTCTAGTAGGTGCTGTGCATGTTCTCATTTCAATATGGCACCATGGCATGTTTGTACAATATTTCTGCATGAAATATGAGCAATTAAACCCAGCCACATATATATAGACTTGGGTAGAATTGATCAGGAAACAGATATTTGAACATGTTATAAGTAGCTCTTTGTGCCTTTAATAGGAAAATATGAATCACCAGAATCTATTTAACAGTCAATACATCCTTTAAGACAACAATCTTGCCAAAGTACTTGTGAGTAATTGAGACATTTGGGGAAATGTTGTTATACAGTACATGGCATGCAAACAGGAAGAAACTACAGCTTTATATGAAAGACACATTGTGCTCAGCCTCTGTTTATTGAAGTAATTGTTTACATATTTCTTACATTTCTGTGGCTGTGTTGTTATGTTGTTGTGGGTCTACTGCACATCTTGAATGCATAGACTGTCTGGCATTAACATATTACATTTCAAACATGTTTTTACTTCAGTGAAACATCTGCGTACCCCTTTCCCAGTGTTTTATATTTTATATATAAATAACATTATTTCTTCTAATATTAAATACAAACTGAATAATAGTATATAGTTATCCAATTCAACAATTTGACTTTGAAGATTGGTGAAGATAGTTTTTGTACAGTGTATTTATTGGCACATTCAATTCACTGGGGGTAATTTTACTGTGATTGAGAGTATTTCATTATGATAACATTTTCTCTCCTTTTCTCCAGTGAAGGCATCTGAATCCTGCGTACTTCAGAATCAATTCATTCAGTATAAGTAAAGGTATATTGTAAGCCTTCTTTATGCTAATACGTCTGCCAATGTTTCCGAAACATTTAGGCTCATGTCCAACCCCTGAATATCACAATCCTTTTCTCCTGCTCAAGTCGACGGATTGTCTGATATTCAAAGTCTCCTGCATGACTTTCATTAACATACAGAGTCAACGTTTCATCAAAATAATGATGCCAGTTTCCAGCTTTTGTAGCTCCAAACCCGAAAACATTCACCTGTGAGAGAGAAGGAGTTAATGCCTTCATCACTGAAAAGAGCTTAAGCACACGAGTATTCTGTTTGTCACAGAATAACTTGTGTATTTCATCCTTTCATATTTGAGAAAAAAGAAAAAGAACAAAGAGGCGATAAATGTATCTCGAGTTACAGTATATTGAGAATGTTATTTGTGTACTGAATGCTGTTCCTTCCCATTAATCTTTATCACTGGTCCAGAAGTGACTCATCCAAATTAAATTAATATTTACAATCCAAACAGAGACTACTTGTTCTTGTATAAACAGTTTGTACTAAAAACCTCAATGGAGATGAGAATGTTAAACAAATATCACTCTACCACAAAACCAATGTCACACTGGAATTGAAACAGATTCAATTTCTAAAGATTTTTTTTTTTGAGACCTATAATGAATGTTTTACCTCATCACAGATGTGCAGAACGAACATCAGCGTTAGGAAGCCTGTGGATGGATATCTTCCGTGACTCTCTGTCCAATTCACATAAACATATTTCATAAATTCTGGGTGGAGTATCATCACCTTAAGAGAAAAAATACCAAGACACTTGTGAATGAACTAATATTGTCACGTATCTGTTTTCTGCTACCAGACGACGGCAAACACCACACTGATTGTTTCACCATGGACTCCATTTCCCAAGATCCCCTCTGATTACACCGTCACCGGTTGCCCATCACACAGTCACTATTTAAACCACGCTCAATTCGCTCAGTATTGTTTGTCCCACTGCATTACCATGTTCAATATATAACTGTGGTTTGACCTGTATTATGATTGTTTCTGTATTGAGCCCTTTGTCGGTTTGCTGGATAACGACTTCGGATTACACATATTAATAAAGCTTCATTTGGATCCGACCTATAATGTTGTGATCCGGTATAGCTTGATTTTCGACTAAATCATATTTTAACACCAAAATCATTTTATGTTGTTAATAAATGTATTTATTTTAAGAAAATATGTGTTAATCACCTTGTCCTTATTAGCCTTTATTGTGGATGGCACTTCCATATATGTTCTGGAAACAAACAGAAGAGACCAAAGCAAAACTTTAACTTAAATTTTCACTTAAAATGAAATTTCCCTGTTGTTGTTGTTTTTTAATAATTCCCCTTAAATTACTTAACAAACGCATGCATGATGTTTTGTTTTAAAGCTGATATTACAATACTTTCTTCTATTCTAATGAAATACAGACAACTACAGATTTACCAATTATGGTTTAAACTCATCGAAAATGCAAACGGTGTCTCAGCTGTGGGCGGGTGTATAGGATTGACACTCAGTATAGCTCCACCCCCAGGCCGAGACAAACGTCATACAGAGATGTTGATGTATATGTTTTTGATGACAGATTAGTGCACATGAATATAAAAAAACAGTTCTGCAATAATACATTAAAATATAAAATTGTTGTTTTTGATTTCATGGTTATGTCAATATGAGATTCTCCCTTGGTTAGAGTACAGCCTTAGATTTTGGACTATACATCATTAGAATGAGTAAATCTTACTCGTTGATGTTTTTAGTGGTGAAGGCACTGATGAGCCACTCCATATCAAGAATCTTAAAAGGAAAAAACACCAGATGAGTTGAGTTGTCCATATCCACAGAGCTCTCAGGGTACATGATCCTGTGAGTGGTTCTGGAACCCACATCCTTCTCAAAACCCTCCGTTGGACCCTTATTTATCCTGAAGGAAAACACACAACAAAACTTATTGAACTGAAATAAAGAAATACAACGTTTTGAAAAAAGGTTTTATATACAGTAAATGGCCCATATAGCGGCATCCTTGCAATCTCATGCTGAATATTTTCTATATGATCTTTAATGATCTTTGATGATAGCATTCTTTGCAAAGAACCAAAGAAATGTGTGTAGTTTTGGCAAGATGAGTTGTGCTTCACTCTTTAAAAAAAGCGCTACAAAAGTTTCTTCACAGCAATGCCATAAGAACCATTTTTTGTTCCTCACTGAACTATTTCTTTTTTTTTTTTAAATCTAGGATCTTTTTTCCACTGCAATATTTCCTCAACACATAAAAACATCAAATTAAAGTCAGATGTAAGTTTGTGTGCTTTTGTACCTCATGACAAAATCATTGGAATCTATGAGAGGTCCATAATGGGATCTCAGCAGGTTCCCGGAGTTCCCGACCACAGCGCAGGTTCTGCAGCGGTCTGGACCAGCATCTGAGTAGTGTTCTTCCTCTGGAAAGAGTGGAAACAGGTTCTTCACCACCCTTGTGTAGTTTGCAACACGTGTTACATTTTGTAGACCCTGTGTTAACACGAACAAAATGATAATAATACATTATTATTTAGCCATTGAATAAAGAAATGCTCTAATGCTTCAATTGTTTTCTATTATTGTCTATGTGTTTTGATTCATGTCATGTCATGTTTGAATCTTTTGAACCTTGAATCTATTGTGACATAATGGCAGGTCTAAAGGCAATAAAGGAGCGTTGGTTTTACCTACTGAACTATATAATCACACAAAAGATGTTTTGAATAAAGCCATGTTCAGCAGTTTACACAACTGAGGAGAAAAGAACTGCTTTTCTGCGAAAAAAACTCTGTGGTTTGAATACATTTATATTAATAACTCTAATAATAACAAGAGCTTTTCATATTTTGACACCTGCCATACAAAAGGAATGGAAATTTCAGCTAAACATCATCAAACATTTTAAAGTCAGTTCTGCTTTTACTCTCCCGATTCTCATGGAAAGCATGCTGGGATCCGCTTTGAAACAGCCCTGCCCCAATGTAAATCTTCCATACTGTATGTTCCTCTTTTTTTTTACATGAGTCGGTCAATGAATGAATTTGATCCATACGACTTAAACTAATGTGCAATTAAACGGTTGTTAAAGAATACACATGTAATGAGAAGTTTATCAACAGATTTCAATTTTGTGCCATCCATTCCCGGTTACACAAAACTTCCTGCAAAGTTTCAGCAAACTTACCTTCCACCACCCAAAGACGTCTGCGCGTAACACGCTGTTGCTGCTGTTGAGCAGCAGATGGACTGTCGGTTCGTAACAGGCACTGAACCAGTCCAGGCGCCCCCGGTCCAGCGGACAGTCGCCACACGCGCACGGAGCGCGCTCGGTCTCATAACGAAAATAAGAGTTATAGGTAAAAGTCACCACTGAGTTTTGAAAGTAAAAGCAGAAGAGGAGAAAAATGGAAAACAGGAGTAAAGTCAAATAGCGGTGGTGATGCCTCATTGTGTGTAATACGATTGCCACTTCTGGAGTTTTGAGACGCCAGCTATTGGGACCTATACGGAGAGAAAGTTATGTATAATGATTCATGAAATAAGACGTCAAAGGAGACCAATTAGATAATCATAATAAAGCTGTATTCTATTTATTTTAAGCCTTTCGTCTATACACGTTCCACGTGAAAAAAATACTAGACAACATTGTAAACTATAGTGTTTTAGTATAGTAAACATTACCAAAGAGCAATATTACACCATAACACAGTTTGCTATAAAGGCTAAAGTTAAAAATGTATTTTTCCACGTTGGATTATTAATGTAGGCTAATTGAGTAACGTACTATAGCTGACAGTAACAAGAAACATAATAATTCTTTCATATGATAACCGTCTGTGTCACATCACACATTATAGTGAATAACAGAAGTCACGTCCTCTATAGCTCAATAAATCAACAAGCTTTCTCGTAAAACCTGGCACATATGCATTCATGTTCAAGTTCACTCACCTCCTTTGGTACGTTTGACACATTTTTCAAGTAACTGAAACAATTTGAATCCCCTTATGTTAAGCGCATGACTCGTGGATTTGTATTGTCACTGACACTTGATCTGAGTGTTTCATTGAGAGCTGTTTTGTGACCTTACACTAGTGGAACCGGTTACTTCACCTTGTGTAATGGGTTCTGGCGAATCCAACATTCAAATTCTTCACATTTTCACGAACTTAAGTTAAATCAAAATGGCTTTTGATTGTATTAAACTTCATAAAAAAATGTGATTTGGGGACGGTATGATCTTTTTTTTGTATGTGATATTCTAGATTTTCTATGAAGAATTTAGACTTTTGCTATTAGCTGTTCTGATGTGATTTGTAGCTTTGATGAATGACACTCTCCAATGACATATATGGAACGTGATTAGTAATTGATGAACCCTTGAAGCCATAGGTGTTGTCACTATTTTAATTGGAGCTTGGATTCCAGGGCCGGTTCTAAACATTTTGAGGCCCTATTGCCAAAAAATATTTTGAAGGCCCCTCATAGAACCCCATCCCCTCCACCGTTTAGAATGAAAAGTATTCTAGACTGTAAAAATTTAACAATTTTAACAAGTTAATGATATTATTAAAATTTGTTTCAAATGAAATTTAAGGGCAGCCAGGCTTTTTTGTTTATGTTATTTTGCAACAAATGTACAGTAACACAGCCATCTTTTTTCCACTCTTTTGGATGAGTATATGTTTACAATTAAACTATTTAGGTAAACTAATAAGGTAAAAGTAGAGGTTGTCAAAATCTTATCGGCAGGTATTGCGGGTTATGTTACAGTCCAATAGCATTTTAACAAAGAAACTGAATAATGTAGAAATGAAACACTGCTTCTTCACGGTACAAATTAAATAAACACACTGATGTAAAATACAGGAAAACAAGCCCTGACTTGATGAGGAGACAAGGCTGAGAATCTTCCCTGAAGGTGTTTATTCTGCAAGAACAGCAGTCACCTTAAATCATTGATCCCAAGACATGGCGTCCTATTTTTTGACATAACCTTGTGTTTCACAGTATCTTATATGAGCAGAGGTGGACACTGACGAAGTAAATTTACGTCCTGTACACTTTTGAGTATCTGTACTTTACTTGAATCAATCTTCACTTCACTTTAAAGACAAATGTCATACTTTTACTCCACTACATTTATAAGAAGGTCCAAAACTAGAAAGTAATTTCTACAGAAGTGGGTTTTCCTGTTCGCACAATTTTCTGGCTTGTGTTCTGCCAGGACCTTTTTGTAGCCAAGTATTTCAGTTTTTTATGTTATGGTTGGCCATTTAGCAGATTTTTACGTAAATCTGGCAACCCCGGGAGCTGAAAGCACTCTATAAAGGCAAATAGAACAATAAAAGACGAAACAGGCATGTTAAAGTGTCTTGTATTCATCTGCTTTGGACGATTAATCATAGATCATAAAAGACATTGAAAATGATCGGCATAATGGCTAAACGGTAAATAAACACAACATTGAGGTACGTGACAGAGAAAATGGAAAATGTAAAAATTTCATTCGAAACTTCATGAGATCCCAGAGTTAAGGAACTATGTGTTAACTTCTGATCTGTTGCTATGTCATTTAACGTTAAAGCCGTTTGGAAAATGAATGATGTTTTTACTTTAGTAACTATAATTGAAGAATTTCTAAAGTACGCCCAAAAACCAATAGAAAATGTAATTTAGTCTAGAAGACATCTCAGTTTGGATGAAAAATAATCACCTAGTTCAATAGTTCTCAACACACAAATCTCAACCATGGTAACAAACAGAAACCATCATTCATTAAAAGAACTCTGTAATTCAACAGATAACAAACAGTAACAATGATAGTTAAGCATACATTTTGCCAGCAAGACCTAAAACACTAATCTAAAAAAATGCTGCAATGCATCTTGGGAACTTACCAACTCTTGCGATATTGCTTGTTCGGTTTTGTAAGTGGTGCAAACTTTCGGGCGCATTTTGGTCCAGTCAAGTCCATTTAGGCTAATTTTGTTCAGTTTATGAAAAAAACACTGATTTGACTCCTTTAAAAAAAAACTATGTTCAAGTAACTTATTTATCTTTGTAGGGAGTCAGTCAGCACATTTAAAAACAACAGATGTAGGCCAACGTGCTGTTCAAAATTAAAACACATACCAATATAAAAAAGTAAACAAAACACAACAGCAAATAGTACACTACAGCTAAGTCACTGTGCTTACTTGTGACCATATCCAAAAGTAAATAGATACGTTTTAAGGAGAGACTTAATCTCAGCGTATTGTCATGAAACTCTAGGAAAGAACCCAATTGCACGCAGCAACAGATGGTAGGGGTAACAAGGGTATTTATTATATATAACAAAGAACACTACAAAAGGACAAAACAAAACCCACGATGGGGAAAACAAGACAGAAATAAACTGTGAACAAAAACAAGAACACAGTCCAATTCTGAATTTCCACCTGATAATCTCAAATGCAATAATGAAAGTTTGCATACAGAGGTCACAATATAAAAGCAAAGATGTATTGTTTATCTACATAATAAAAACTTCAAAATCTAAGATTTAGTAGAGCAATAATTCTTCTATGTAGGCCTATTTTTATGATTTGCTCATATACACGTTGGTCATTGGCACCCCTCAAAAGATCACAAGTAAATATGAATTAACACAAACTTCGGAGCCTTCACAGACATCTTTGCTCAAGACTGACCAAGGCTATGTTTCCCAAAAGCATCGTAAGCCATGTTGATGTAGCTCTATTTGTGGCAACGGTTCTAAGAACAACTGGATATGTTGCTTTTGGGAAACGCAGCTCAGCCAGGACTGTATGACACAAAGATGATATGTGGGCGTCACCATTCGATAACATGTTTGCCTTTTTTCTGCACACCCAACCGCCACAAACCTTCAATGATCATTTATATTGCTTCAGTTTTTCATGTTTTTCACAATCTATTTATGAGATTTCTGGCACCAAAGATTTCAATCATTTCAATCATTAACCTCGCTATTTCAATATTTGAAATATAGACATTCACTACTCAGTCAACAAAAATATCAGGTTATATCTTCACATTCTATCCTATTCATATTGAATGATTGTCAATAAAACGAAGATCATACAAAATGTTTTTAACCGGGGTTCATAAATATGCAAATGCAACACTGCTTCTTAACAAAGATGTGTGCAGATAAAAAATAGTGGGTTAATGCTTTTATAAATGGAAAATTGTGCAGATTTTAATGTCAGTTGTTTTAGTGTGCAACAATAGGAGATTTTCAGCTGTCGAGGATTCACCTAAAAGGCAAACATGTGTTCTTGTACAAACAAGAGAATTACAAAAAATATATAGTTTACAAGTTGACATTGATGTCATATCAAAGTTACAATCTAATGCTTTCAGCAACTGCAAAGTCTGGTATTTTTACTGAGTTTTTAGAACCAATAAGTAATTCTTCACAAGTTTCCTCATTTTTTGACCCTGTTACAATGTCGATATGTGGGTTTACGGTACATTATAATTACAAAAAAAGTATGGCATGAACATATGTTTTAGCAGTGAAATATACCACTTTTCTAGTTTTATATTTTATTTATAATTTACATTATACTATGATTCCGTTTGTATTTAATATTAGAAGAGATATATTCATTCAATACAACAAATTGACTTTGAACATCAGTGTTGATCAGTTTTTGCATAGTGTTTTTATTGGCACATTCAATTCATATTCAGGTCATTTCACTGTGATTGACAGTTTGGTTTAGGGAATTTATTTCATTACATTTTCTCTTTTGCATACGCATCTGAATCATGCATACTTCACAATCAATTCATTCAGTATAAGTAAAGGTATATTGTAAGCCTGCTTTATGCTAATACGTTCTGGCAATGTTTCCAAAACATTTTTGTTCATGTTTAACCCTTGAACATCAGAATCCTCTTCTCCTGCTCAAGTCGACGGATTGTCTGATATTCAAAGTCTCCTGCATGATTTTCATTAACATACAGAGTCAACGTTTCATCAAAATAATGATGCCAGTTTCCAGCTCTCGTAGCTCCCAACCCGAAAACATTCACCTGTGAGAGAGAAGGAGTTAATGCCTTCATCATTGAAAAGAGCTTTAGCACACGAGTATTCTGTTTGTCACAGAATAACTTGTGTATTTCATCCTTTCATATTTGAGAAAAAAGAAAAAGAACAAAGAGGCGATAAATGTATCTCGAGTTACAGTATATTGAGAATGTTATTTGTGTACTGAATGCTGTTCCTTCCCATTAATCTTTATCACTGGTCCAGAAGTGATTCATCCAAATTAAATTAATATTTACAATCCAAACAGAGACTACTTGTTTCTGTATGAACAGTTTGTACTAAAAACCTCAATGGAGATGAGAATGTTAAACAAACATCCCTCCACTACAAAACCAATGTCACACTGGAATTGAAACAGATACAATTTCTAAAGATTTTTTATTTGAGACGTATAATGAATGTTTTACCTCATCACAGATGTGCAGAACGAACATCAGCGTTAGGAAGCCTGTGGATGGACATCTTCCGTTACTCTCTGTCCAATTCACATAAACATATTTCATAAATTCTGGGAGTATCATCACCTTAAGAGAAAAAATACCAAGACACTTGTGAATGAACTAATATTGTCACGTATCTGTTTTCTGCTACCAGACGTCGCCAAACACCACACTGATTGTTTCACCATGGACTCCATTTCCCAAGAACCCCTCTGATTACACCGTCACCTGTTGCCTATCAGTCACTAAAAAAACCACAGTCACTCCATTACATATTGCTCAGTATTGTTTGTCCCACTGCATTACCATGTTCAATATATCTGAGGTTTGACCTGTGTTATGATTGTTTGATTCCTGTCTTGAGACCTTTGTCTGTTTGATGGATAACAACTTTGAATTACACATGTTAGAAAAGCTTCATTTGGATCCGACTTTGCCTCATAGACCACCATTTGTTACAAATATAACGGTGTGATCTGGTATAGTTTGACTCTCTTCTAAATCATATTTTAACACCAAAATCATTTTATGTTGTTAGCTAATGTATTTATTTGAAGAAAATATGTGTTAATCACCTTGTGCTTATTAGCCTTTATTGTGGATGGCACTTCCATATATGTTCTTGGAACAAACAGAAGAGACTGAATAAAAACTTTAACTTAAATTTTCACTTGAAATGAAATATCCCTATTGTTGTGTTTTTCATAATTCCTATAAAAATACTTATCAAACGCATGCATGTTTTTTGGGTGAACCTACAGCAGGATGTTTTGTTTACAAAACTTTCTTCCATTCTAATGTAATACAGACAACTATGGATTTACTAGTTTAAACTCATCGAAAATGTAAACGGTGTCTCAGCTGTGGGCGGGTGTATATGATTGACGCTCAGTATTGCTCCACCCCCAGGCCGAGACAAACGTCATACAGAGATGTTGATGTATATGTTTTTGATGACGGATTAGTGCACATGAATATAAAAAAACAGCTCTCCAATACAGAAGAGTACAGCATTAGATTTTGGACGTTCTATCATAAAAATCAGTAAATCTTACTTTATAATGTTTTTAGTGGTGAAGGCACTGATGAGCCACTCCATATCCAGAATCTTAAAAGGAAAAAACACCAGATGAGTTGAGTTGTCCATATCCACAGAGCTCTCAAGGATACATGATCCTGTGAGTGGTTCTGGAACCCACATCCTTCTCAAAACCCTCCATTGGACCCTTATTTATCCTGAAGGAAAACACACAACAAAACTTATTGAACTGAAATTTTGAAATCCAACGTTTTGAAAGTTTTTATATTAATGCCCCATTTAGCAGCATTCCTGCAACCTCATGCTGAAAATTTCTATTTTATCTTTAATGATCTTTGATGGTAGCATTATTTGTGAAGAACCAAAGAAATATCTCTCGGTTTTGGCCGGATGAGCTTCACTCTTTAAAAAAGGCGCTACAAAAGTTTCTTTACAGCAATGCCATTAGAACTATTTTTGATTGCCCAAATAACTATTTCTTTCTTTTTTTAAATCTAAACCACCTTATTTTCCAAAAGCCTTTTTTATGCATGCCCTCAATACAAAAAAAAACATAAAATTAACGTTAGATGTAATTTTGTGTGCTTTTGTACCTCATGACAAAATCATTGGAATCTATGAGAGATCCATAATGGGATCTCAGCAGGTTCCCGGAGTTCCCGACCACAGCGCAGGTTCTGCAGGTGTCTGGACCAGCATCTGAGTAGTGTTCTTTATCCGGAAAGAGTGGAAACAGGTTCTTCACCACTCCCTGTGTAGTCGGCAACGCGTGTTACAATTTGTAGACCCTGTGTGTAATGATAATAATACCTTGTTATTTAGCCATTGAATAAAGAAATGCTCTAATGCTTCAATTGTTTACTATTATTGTCTATGTGTTTTGATTCATGTCATGTCATGTTTGAATCATTTGAACCTTGAATCTCTCGTGACATAATAGCAGGTCTAAAGGCAATAAAGGAGCGTTGGTTTTACCTACTGAACTATATAATCACACAAAATATGTTTTTCGAAGCATTGTCTTAAAAGACACACAAAAAAGAAAGACTAAAAATTTGGTAGTGTGAAAACTATATGACCCTAATTTAAATATCCGAACTGCACTTGCATCATTGTTTTTTAATGATGACAACCTACGATTTATACTTGTGTTCCTACTGTTTAGCCTGTGCTACCAAACTTTAAACCTCTCCAGCTCCAGTGCTATGCGCAAAATGAGTTTGCAATAATTATCTGCATTCTGTATGCTAAGGCACTGAGGGCAGTCACTCTTTTCCTGTTGGTTCTTTGCAGTACCGGCAAATTTAACCTTCGAGTTGACTTGCGAAATCACTTCCATTTGTTTTCTTAATGAAGGATATTGGAAGTAAAATCGTTGAGGGCTTTGATAAAGTACTTTGATAAAGAAAAAGAAAATTTGTATTGGAAAAAGAAACGTTTTATCAATTGCATCGTGACGTGCCTAGAGATTCCCACCCTACTGATGGTCGTAAATTCAAATCAGAGCGTCTTTCATGTCTGGAAGAATTGATGTATTCTTGAGTATATAAGGTAACAATAATATAATAAGATAACCTTGTATGAAATGGGTCTGACTAAAATAATTTTGGTTTCGTCTATACTACTAGGAATTTATAACATATTGATTGGGCTAAATAGAATTATATTACTAAAAATAAACTAAAATACAATTTTCAATGACTAAACTGGAGTAAATATGATCAGTTTTCGTCGACTAAAACTAGACAAAAATAGTTATGGATAATTCTGAGTAAAATGAGACTACAATGCTTCGACGTTTAGTCGACTGAAACTTGATTAGACTAAAAAGAGTGAGTGTGACTAAAACTAATATAAACTAAAATGAAAGCTGGACACAAAGACTAGACTAAAACTAAAATTACCATAAACAATACTATTCAACAGTTTACAACTCATGAGAAAAGAACAGCTTTGCTGTCATGTACAGTATGAGAAAAACCACTTTGTGGTTGAAATAAATTGATATTAATAACTCATAAGAGAAGTTCAGATTTTGACACCTTCTATATAAAAGAAATGACAGGAATAGCTAATCTTGACTTAAACACGTATCTTCCAGTTTTCAGCTAAACATCATCAAAGATTTTAAAGTCTCATTTTGTTTAGAGGTTCAGTTCTGCTTTTACTCTCCCGATCTATTCTCATGGAAAGCATGCTGGAATCTACTTGGAAACAGCCCCCATGTAAATCTTCCGGTTTCGGTAAAAGAATGAATGTGATCCATACGACTTACACTAATGTGCAATTAACTGACTTTTAAAAAATACACATGTGCAGAGAAGTACAATTTTGTTACGTATATTCCCTGTTACACACAACTTCCTGCAAAGTTTCAGCAAACTTACCTTCCACCGCACCCGAAGACGTCTGCGCGTAGCCAGTATTGCTCGTTACCAAAGTACGTGCAATGATTTGAGCGTTTGAAAACTTATTTTAAGTGTTGTAAGCAACATTGCTACATATATGCTTCCGTATAGTACATTTGCTCAACTGAATCTAAAACACTCGAAAGAACATCATCTCTGCTTTTGCTGAAATACCGTTAAAAGTGTAAGCGGTAGGACATTAGGACCCAGGGGACGTCACCTCCGAGCGCTTAATTACTCAGCTGGCTATTTAAAGAGACATAGTTAGATCGCCAAGCAAGACTGTTGTTCCAGCATAGTGTGTCAGTACAGTGTGGGGGAATGGAAGCACCAGGATTGTGGGTCCAAACAAGTGCGGTTGTCGTTGCTTGAGGTTGGAGATTGGCCAGTGGACAAATCTGTTGCTTTGGGTAAACCGTTGCAGGTACCAAGTTAGATTATTAAATGTTATGTTGTGAATGATTATAAACGCTTGGTATATTGAATCGGTGTCTTCTGTCACAGTAACGCAGTGTGAGATTGTGGTGAAGACACACGGTGCAAACATCTGTTTGCTACACAGGGAACGGGTCCAGTCACTGTTTTTCCGAGTCATTTTTTTAGCTATTACCAACTGCTTACCATAATTTAACCTACCGATTGCTGAGCGCCTTGGGGCCAGAGGAGAGAGAGGGAGGAGGATTGTGTTTTACAAATGTATGTTTGTTTTTAGTTCTTTTTATAATATGTATACTCTGTGGGGTTCTCTTATTTGAAATATTTAATGGGTAACGTGTAGTTTTCCTAGGAGACAACTGCCTGCAGTGGTGTGCGTGTGAAGTGCAGGGGGGGGGAGAAAGTGTTGTAATTCACGGATACCATATTTAACTGGGTTGTTTCACCTGTGTATTTATTCATTTATTAAGAGTGACGTGTGATGTGCTTTGAATCCTAACACGTCTCTGGAGGAAAACTCTGTACACACCTGTAACCATTTGGTGTTTTGATTTGGGGAAGTTTCATTGAGTATAACAGTTGTCTTTTTAAATTGTTTATATGATTGAAATATTGTGAAATAAATAAATGTATATTTTTGACACACCAGTTTCCATCTGCGTCCTTTAATTAGGGTGGCTTGCGTGAAACCAGATATATTCCAGTAAAAGTACTGGTGGCCACATAAGTAAACGGGTATAACACCGCAAACCCATTTATTCAGTACCTTAATGAAAAAAGCAGTGATCTGCATAGATCGCACTCATCTCAGTTAAATATTACGTTTCACTTCGTGTGGAGCAGTTTGGTGCTGTGTACACTGTTAAAAGTGATTTTTTTTTTTTGATCTTGTAAATAATGGAATCATTATTCAAGTATGTTTTGCAAACAAATACTATTTTGTCTTTTTACTTGAAAATGGCATGTTTACTTCAGTACATTACTTGCAGTGTCTTTGTCATTTATTGTTCTAAAATACATATGTAAATTTAAATACAATCTCCTTAGTAATATTTACTTAGTGTTCGCCATCTAATCAAATCAAACCAAAAAACGAACAAGTAAAATTTAATCAATACAGTAATATAATTGATGCGCATGCGATTTTGGCTCCGAGTCCGAACTGGCGCGTACAGAGGAAAGGAATCGAGACTTCACGAGGGATAATGTGAATTTTACAACGGTAAGTTATTAATATGCTTAAGTAATTGAGGTATGTTTGCAGACAAGTTTAGAGTTGTTAAGCTACCTGCAGTCCAAGTGGTTTGTGCCTAAGTTACCTTTTCTTTTTTTTTAATCGAGTTACGGATGCTAGCAGTGTTCATGTCAACAATGTAACAGATTTTTGGATAACGTTAAAACATAATCTTAGTTTTGTTTTGTTAAAAACATGAATAACAGAGTCACATCATTGATAAATGAAGCTATTAATTTAGTTGACAGACTTGCACCACCATCCGTTATTAGCTAATGGCATCTCTGTTGAAAACAATTGTCTTAAATTTTATATAACGTTAATCTTGTCAGACGATTATTGTAAAAATGAGTTTTAACATCCGTGCAAACTTTGACCGAGGCTTTGCCGTCGTGTTTGAGCATTCTGTCCCAGAAAAGTTCGACCTGCCGAAATGTAATAATCACCCTGTTTTTCGCGTATTAATCACACAGAATTAACGTCAGTTTTTAAAATGCACGTGTAGGCCTACAAGTCAAATAGTACCTTGAACTTTAACTTTATTTATATTGTTTACCTATACTATCGGGTATGATATAGAAATCGATAAGAACGCAGTGAACGCAACAGAGAAAATAAATAAATATATATTTTTTTAAATCTGAACAGTTCATTTTCACTGTGTTCAAGTTCGTGGCTCGACAGATGGCTGCTGTCTGATAAGCGTAATGTACTGTCTTTATAAAGTATCTTCTTATTAAACCGTTTGCACGCTTACAAAGTTCTCAATGCTTCGGTTTGCATGTACGCACCCTCATTATGCTACCGTGGTAGTGTGAGGCTATTTTGAGCCTTGTTATTGGTATTAACTAGCGATTTACTCTAACTTTCTCTGCCCCATATACTAGCGCTATAAGCTGATCTGTTTTTAGAGATAAAACTCTTTAGCCTACATTCGATTACTTGAAAACGCATCCCAGAGAACGATCTACTCGGTAACCATGTGTTATCCTTTAAGACTAGTGGACAGTTTGTCTCAGAACAGGAACCCATTGAGGAACATCGAAAAATGTATACTGTACAGTATTTTAACCACTTTGCACTGATTTGTGTATTTCACAGGATATCAGCAGGGAGATGATTAAGGATACCTTCTCCAGTCATGTCATGAAAATCATCGTACTGAGCAGATCTGTAGAAGAGGAAGATGCAATTATGTCTGATGTCATCATTGTCATCGAGGGGACTGAGGTGCTACTGGGTTGTTAAAATCTCGCAAATGCATGTCTTTCACTCATGGGCTGCATTTACTCACTAAACTTAAGATATCCCCCAAAGCACAGAAACACCTTCGAAGTGTTTCAGAAAATCTTTCTGGGACTAGATGCGTTAAATTTTTCGCCAAAGGTTAACTCTTTAAATAGAAAGATTCCAATGTAATCTAGTTGGGCACTACTTGCACTTATTGTACTGTTTTATTTCATTTATTTTTTGCAAGAACGGTTGTTCTGAAACCAACTTCAACTAGAACTGTTTAACATAACAATTCTTATGCCTTTTAAGTAATGCTTTTCTGCTGGAGACCATAGATGCAGAGTTTTATTATTATTTTATTTTATGTTTTTGATCCTTTAGCTTTAATCTTAGTGAAATTAAAGTTAGCTAATGAAAGGCAGCTACTATTTGACATTATTTGCACTTTTACACTTTTATATTTGATATCTGCAGCTGAGGTTGTTGTAAAATGTTTATGTTTTATGTTTATAGAAAGGTTTCATTTTTTTATGTGTTTGTTTTATGTTTAAAGAAAGTATTCTTATGTTTAAATGGTTATGCATTTTAATGCACTGTGTGGTTGTTCTAAAAATGTTTCATGGTGTTAAATGCACTATAGTGCACCATTTACCAGAACCATCAACTGATGGAGTTTTACTATTTGTTTTATTTCATGTTCCCATGTTTAAGGAATATCATTGAAATAAAAGTATTCAAGTAAAATGTATTTCAGTGTTATTTTACTGAATACCATTTAAATACATAAACAACAACAAGTAATTTTTAAATAATATTTAAAGTAAAGGTCCAAATTTTTTCAGTGTAGGCTACTCACTATGGATGAGTATATAATTATATTTTCATGATGCTTTTATCCAAAGTGACGTGCATTGCATGTATTATACCCTACATTTTTTGTTTCTGACTATTTGCAATCCCCTGGGCTCGAAGCCAAGACCTTATTATTACTAACCACTAAGCCACAGGAAATGGTATGGAAAGCTTATTAAAATGGGAAAATGCACCATCATACATAAATGACGTAAAATCAGTGAGCTGTGGGAAAGTGTTTATTCATTATACAGCCAACATTCAGAGACTGGACCAGTGGGGTATGACTTCAGTTTTTGCTGCCTGTGGCTGGTGCAAGTGTAGAGGGATAGGAGTGTTCAAATTCCACTACAAGATAAAGAAACAATCACAGACTATTTAGGCAAAAGTAGAGGTTGACAAAATCTTATAATCAGGCACAATGGGCTATGTTACAGTCCAATAGCATTTTAACAAAGAAACTGAACAATGTAGAAATGAAACACTGCTTCTTCACGGTAAGAATTAAATAAACACACTGATCCAAAATAAAGAAAAAAAACTTCTTCATTCAAAAGCAGTTGATGCTTTGGTATTTTGTTGTTTCATTAACATTGTCGAAATAAACAGCAGCCATTTTAAGTCTATAGGCCAATGTAATGCAGCAGGAAAAAAGCCCTGACTTGATGAGGATATCACTTGTAGCGGAGGGACTTCGCTGCATGTTTTTTTTCTGCAAGCATAACAGTCACTTTAATTCATTGATCCGATGTAGACTAAAAGTGAAAGTAAACAGTTATTTGATATGATGATGCAACCAAATTTCATGCCTGAGTAAACCACTTGTTTTTTGTGTATTAAGTTTCATGAAGTCAAATGTAATGAGGTGTTAAAATTGTAGGTTACACCGATCCAACCCATACAAATACATGCTGCAGACATTTGATTTGTACTAAACAATGTTTTTACTGTGACAAATTGACTTCCTCCCTCAATGGAATGTTGTTTTACTGGTACCCATGTGGTGTGATTTTACTGACAGTCACCTGAGCTTCACGTGATTTGTGACTTGATTAGAAATTTGAAATCAATTCTATATTTAACTGTCAGCCAGTGAAGGGAGATCAAACCCGGTGTGTTACTTTCGATAATCAATCATGACTATGCTGATGACATCACAACATAAAATGCGTACAAAGACGTTCACTGGCACTTATTTTTATCTGTTAAACTAAAATGCAATAAAAACATGTTCATACAGATGTTACAATATAAAAGCAAAGATGTCTTGTTAATTCTTATAATAAAAATAACATAAAAATCTAAGATTAAGTAGAACAATTATTTATATTTTTTCCTGCAGCTCAGTGGTAAGAGAATTGCGTTAACAACGCAGGGTTGTGGGTTCGATCGCACATACCTCTGTATAAATGTATAGGATAATCTAATGTAAGTTTCACTGGATAAAAGCGTCTGCCAAATTCCTTAATGTAAATTTAAATGTAAATATTATATGTAGGCCTCTTATTATGATTCGTTCAAATACACGTTGGCCATTGGCACCCCTCAAAAGATCACGAGTAAAATATCTTTGAAGTATATTTCTGTTCCTAATGAGATTTTCTTCGCACATCAGGGTGACTTCAGGGAACATAAAATCATCCAGCCATGACATTGACGTCACACATGAGTAAAATATGAATTAAAACAAACCGTATGAGCCTTCACAGACTTCTTTGCTCAAGACTAACCAAGGCTGCGTTTCCCAAAAGCCACGTTGATCGTTGCTCTATTGGTGGCAATCGCAAGTCCACTGTTGTTGAGTCCAAGACCAGGACTAGTCGAGCCCGAGTCAAGACCGACTCCAAAGAGGTTCGAGTCCAAGTCAAGACCGAGTCCAATTGAGACAGTCAAGACAGAGAACGAAAAAAATCATGACTACAACATCACCAACTTAACTATTGATCATTTATGTTATGCAAGAGAAGATAATCATTTTCATTTTTGTTTGCCATGATCAAAAATTCAGATAAAATAATGCCATTTTACATACTTTAGGTAGAGCACTAAAGTCACAAAGCCGAAGTGACTTCACATTTTATTATTGAAGTGTTACAATTTTATTCTGCCAATAGAAAATGAAACAAATAACCAGCAAACACTTGAATATGTTCCCATTCAAGAACTTATTACTTGGTGTCCCACAAAGTAACCAAAAAATAGACTTTAAGGAACTTTTGTTATCAGTCTTCCAAACAGCAAGGCAATGCAGCAATAAACACCTTTGTGCGTGTGTGTGTGTGTGTGTGTGTTTGTGTGCCAGACCGTGCTTGTCCGTCTGTATGTGCGCATGCCCGTGCGTGATCGAACTTCGATAGAGGAGCCGCCAGAAAGAGCAGAGGCCCCACGGCTCGTTTATAAGCACAAATATGATGCATCTTATATATAAGCCCTACTTTGTAAACTTATAAAAATATTCAAACTCCAATGCTAACTCTGAACATGGCATTAACTTAATTCTCTTTGTGATGCCTTTGCAGGTGTCTTACAAAATTGGATGTTGTCCCACAGGTTTCGGGGAAAGTTTGGTACAAAAAGTTTCCTTTGAAGCGCACTGTCGATTAATGCTTTATGGTTTGTAAAACCAAATTGTATTATGCGCTACTCGCTGACATCGTGCTTGATGAATGATTGATGTTCTCTGGTTCGCCCCGCGGACGAATCGTTTATACGAACCGGTTCTTTCTTTTTAGGGAACCAGTCGAACCAGTTCAGCTGAATCGTTCGCGTTTAAGCGTTTCTCGTAAAAAACTTTAATTAAGGTAACACTTTCTGACGTGGATGACAGTCCCGCGGACTTGAACCAATATACCGGAGTTATTTACTTACATCACCAGCACACATTGAGCTGAACTGCTGTGTGAAGAGAGAACTTATGAGCACGCGCAGCTCTCGTTTTCGGATCACAAGAATATTGATCTATTAATTTCTTGTTTTGAAGGAGAAAATAGAACATACATTGCTAGACTCAGACGAGACCGACTTAAACTCTTTTCGAGACCAATGATGACCAAGTCCGAGTGCAAATACCAACGAGTCCAAGATAAGTGCGAGACCATAAAAAAAGGTCTCGAGTCCTTATTCGAGTACTACAGCACTATGGCAATGGTTCTAAAATCAACTTAACGTTACGATGCTTTTGTAAACGCAGCTCAGTCTGGACTTTATGACACAAAGATGTTGTGCGTGCATCACCATTCGGTTCTATCATGTTTGCTTCTGTTCTGCACACCAACCACCTCATAAAAAAAGTTAAACCAAACCTTCAATAACCCTTCTACAGTTTTTCATGTTTCTCTCAATCTATTTATGAGATTTCTGGCATCAAAGATTTCAATTATTTCAATAATTAACTTGACTATTTCAATCTTTGAAGTAGGCATTCATTAGTCAGTCAAAAGATATCGGGTTATATCTTCACATTCTAGAAGATTTCCATTCCTCTTGCTCACATTTACTTTATTTTAACACACATATAATTGATTTCTTCAATGGTACACGGTCAGAAAAAACATAAAGGTCTCTTACATATTTATTTTTATTTGATTCCATAAGCACCAATGCACATTGCACGTTCAAAAACTGATACGCTCATTCCCCACACCTGTCTTCACCTGACACATCCAAATTAAATTCATATTTACAATCCAAACAGAGGCTATTTGGTTGTGTATAAACAGCTTGTACTAAAAACCTCAATGGAGATGAGAACGTTAAACAAACCTCACAAATGTCACACTGGAATTGAAACACATACAATTTTTCTGTTTTATTTCATAGACATATAATGAATGATTTACCTCATCACAGATGGATTTCTTCTGTGATTCTCATGTCCAATTCTCATAAACATATTTCATAAATTCTGGGTGGAGTATCATCACCTTAAGAGAAAAAATTATACAAGACCCTTGTGAAGCACACTTCTGAATGAACAAATATAATGTTGTGATCTGGTATAGTTTGATTTTCTCCTACATCATATTTCAACAAACAAAATCATTTTATGTTGTTAATTAATGTATTTATTTGAAGAAAATATGTGTTAATCACCTTGTCCTTATTAGCCTTTATTGTGGATTGCATTTTCCTATATGTTTTGGGAACAAACAGAAGAGACCAAATAAAAACGCTTTAACTGAAATTTTCCCATCAAATTAAATATCCCTGTTGTTGTTTTTTAATAATTCCTCCTAAATTATTTAACAGATGCATGGATGGTTTTATGGGTAAACCTAGAGCAGGACGTTTTGTTTTAAAGCTGATGTTACAATACTTTCTTCTATTCATATGTAATACAGACAACTACAGATATTCCAATATATATATAAACTCTACGTCATACAGAGATGTTGTTGTATATGTTTTTGATGACAGATTAGTGCACATTAGTATAAAAAAAGCTCTGCAATGATACATTAAAATATAAAAATAGATGTTTTTGATTTCATGGTTACGTTCAATATGAGATTCTTGCTTGGTTAGAATACAGCATAAGATTTTGGACGTTCTATCATTAGAATCAGTGAAGCTTACTTTATGATGTTTTTAGTGGTGAAGGCACTGATGAGCCACTCCATATCCAGAATCTTAAAAGGAAAAAACACCAGATGAGTTGAGTTGTCCATATCCACAGAGCTCTCAGGGTACATGATCCTGTGAGTGGTTCTGGAACCCACATCCTTCTCAAAACCTTCCATTGGACCCTTATTTATCCTGAAGGAAAACACACAACAAAACTTATTGAACTGAAATTTAGAAATACAAGTTTTTGAAAAAAGACTCAAATACGTATCTAGTTATGTTAATGGCAGCATCCATGCAACCTCATGCTGAATATTTTCCATTTTATCTTTAATGATCTCTGATGATAGCATTCTTTGTAAAGAACCAAAGAAGTTTGTGTTGGTTTTGTCAGGATTTGTTGTGCTTCACTCTTTAAAAAAAGGTGCTTCAAATGCCTCTTTACAGCAATGTACATAAACGAGCTTTATAAGCACAAATATGATGAATCTTATATAGAAGCCCTACTTTGTAAACTCATAAAAATACTCAAACTCCAATGCTAACTTTGGCTATAACCAAATTGTATCATGCCGCTGCTCGCTGACATCGTGCTTGATGAATGAATGATGTACTCGGGTTCGCCCCGTGGTCGAATCATTCATTTGAACCGGTTCTTTATTTTTAAGGAACCAGTTCAGCTGAATTGTTCGCGTTAAGCGTCTCCTGTAAAGACTTTAATTAAGGTAACACTTTCTAACGTGGATGACAGTCCCGAAGACTTGAACCAATATACCGGAGTTATTTACTTACATTATGGGTTCTCAACCTTTTGCAAGCTGGGTCCCCCCAAAGCTGGTTCATTGCAGTTGGGGCCCCATTGCCCTTCCCCCATACCACCTTGTCTATATATCCATCCATCCATCTATCATAGATAGATAGATAGATAGCCCCAGGCTATAATTTTTAGGCCCACATTATTATTATTATTATTATCATCAGTAGCGGAAGATAGGCCTATTATCATTGCTAGGCTATTGTTATAATTGGCAGTAGCACCAGACTTCTAATGTGAGCTCGCAGACATTATTATTATTATTATTATGAGTAGTAGTATGCCTATCATCACTAGGCTATTGCTATATAATTATATGAGGTTACATGCTTTATTGTTGTTGTTGTTGTTATTATTATTATTATCATCAGTATAGGCCTATTATCATTACTAGGTTATTATGATAACCTGATTTGATGAGATTTATCATTTCCACGGATTGGGCTCAACACAGAGTCAAAAGAACCGTAATTTTTTTAGCAGCTAGTGCTTGCGATGGATCATGCAATGTGTCCATTTCACAAGTGGAGCTACTAGCTGAACGCGCGCAGCTAGGCCACGCTCACGCCCCGTCATTGCCTGCGCACCATCCGTGCATTGGCCAACGCATCGGCCCCAAGCCAACCATTGTCACCGATAAAAATATCAAGGACATTGAAAATGGCTTCTCCAGTCATGTGCAACTGAAGAGGCCGGCAAAACAGGACATCCTACTCAATCGCTTTGTCCCGCAGATACCTGACATAAGTGAGGAGCTGTGCCTGCACACCAATATCAGTGGATTCGTCCAGCTGCAGCGCATAGTAAGGACTCTTTTATACAAACTCTATCAGTTGCTCTCTGATATAATTGGACATGTCTACAATTCTCCTAGGGACTGTGTCATTGGACAGTTGTACTGCATCGAGTTTGGCTGCTGCACTATCGCCTATCATTATTCTGCACATGTCTTGCGCTACCGGCAAAATGAGAGTCTTGGCGATTGTATGCGGTTTACCCAGTTTACCGGTTCTTTTGGCCACTACATACCATTCCCCTAAACACTGTTTAGACACACTACTGTGCACTGAAATGGTTGCCTGTCGCTGATGGAGGCCATCAAGCTTTCTTTCAAAATATTCAGCCGGTTTTTAATGCCAGCATGCTTTGTTTCGAGGCCCCCTTTTAATTTGCAGGGCTTCATACTGTCGTTTTCCACCACCTCTGCACACACGACACACTGAGGTCTCAGATCAGCCGTGACTGTAAACCCAAACTTCAGGTATGCATCATCGTACCTTCGAAGCTTTTTTGCAGCTGGTGGTGCGTCGGTTGGCTTATTGGTCCTCACAAGAAATTTCTCCATTTTTGTTATGTGATTTCAATAAAGTTTAGGCAATATGTTACTGTGTGTTTGGCTATGTTGAGAGACATATCAGGGGCTAATTGCTTAGGCACAATCTGTAATTAAATAAACAAAATAATTATTTTGCAGACAATTCAGTTTTTATTTTAATACTTAACGATTGTAGTGTGTGTCTTAGTCGCGTTGGTAGTTTTATCTAAGTGTAGCTACTGCCTAGCAGTTAAAAAAAAATACTGGCAAGGGCTGAGTATTGATCTTATCTTTAACAAGAATGTTTGTGGAATTAGTCTTTAAAAATACTGTTGTGGTTTTGTAGTAAAATCCTGGCACAAGCGAACTTGGCAAGAGACTAGACTAGAGTGAATGGAGAGCTATGTCGTGAGTCAATTTAAATGCAGTGATTTATTTTTGTGTGAGAGTGAGTGAACATTTACTTCCCGCTCTGTAAGCCAGGACGGGAACGGCGGTGGCCATGCGCATGCGCGATTCATTTGTAGCCTGGAGGGGTGTGTGTCTCCTCTCTGCTCTGACTGCTGCGTGACGCCAAAGCCTGTGAGTGCTTTTGGACGGGAGAGGGGCTCACGGCAGCACCCGCTGCTCGTTGTGTACAGTAGGCCTAACTGCAGAGTAATTTGTGATTTCGAGTCTCCAAAGACCACAAAAGTCTCCAAAAACACCAGTAAAAATCGCTGGATTTGTCGCTTTTGACAAAAAAAAAGTTGCCATGAGGATTATTTGTTTGTGTTATAATCAGTGCAAGTAATTTTTTTAACTTACCCTAGTATACAGCTTTCCTATAGCTCAGTGGTAAGAGCAGGACACAGATTGACCGGTATATTGAGAGCTTCGACTTGCGGCTTTGCACCTTCTTCACCACGACAGACCGGAACAGCGACCGCATTACTGCAGAAGCTGCACCGATCCGTCTGTCAATCTCCCGTTCCATCCTACCCTCGCTCGTGAATAAGACCCCCAGATACTTGAACTCCTCCACTTGAGGCAGGAACTCTCCACCTACCTGAAGTGGGCAAGCCACCCTTTTCCGACTGAGAACCATGGCCTCAGATTTGGAGGTGCTGATTCTCATCCCAGCAGCTTCACACTCGGCTGCAAACCGTCCCAGTGCATGCTGAAGGTCCTGGTCTGATGGGGCTACGACATGATCCGCAAAGAGCAGAGATGAAATGGAGTGGTCCCCAAACCCGAACACTCCGGCCCCTGGCTGCGCCTAGAAATTCTGTCCATAAAAATTATGAACAGAACCGGCGACAAAGGGCAGCCCTGCAGGAGTCCAACATGCACCGGAAACAATTCTGACTTACTACCGGCAATGCGAACCAAGCTCCTGCTGTGGTCATACAGGGACCGGATAGCCCTTAGCAAAGGGTCCCGAATCCCATACTCCTGGAGCACCCTCCACAAGATGCCATGAGGGACACAGTCGAATGCCTTCTTCAAATCCACAAAACACATGTGGATTGGTTGGGCGAACTCCCATGAACCCTCCAGGACCCTCAGTGCACATGGCACCAGGACACCCTTGGCCTCTGACCTCCGGCCGTATGTCTTGGACACTCGGGTGAAGAAAGGGGCGGAGCTGTCAACTAATCACCACCTGGTGGTTAGTTGGATCCAATGGCGGGGGAGGAAGCTGGACACACTCGGCAGAACCAAATGTACTGTGAGGGTCTGTTGGGAACGTTTGGCCGAATCCCCTGTCAGAGAGATCTTAAACTTCCACCTCCGGCAGAGCTTCGACCAGATCCCGAGGGAGTCTGGAGATATTGAGTCTGAGTGGACCATGTTCTCCACCTCCATTGTCAACGCGGCCATTCGGAGCTGTGGCCGTAAGGTTTCCGGTGCCTGTCGAGGCAGCAATCCCCCAACCTGGTGGTGAAGTAAGGGCTACCGGAAGTAAGGGCTGCCGTCAAGCTGAAGAAGGAGTCCTATCGGGCCTGGCTGGCTTGTGGGACTCCCGAGGCAGCTGACAGGTACCGACAGGCCAAGCAGACTGCAGCCCGGGTGGTTGGGGAGGCAAAAACTTGGGCGTGGGTGAACTACGGTGAGGCCATGGAGAAGGACTATTGGTCGGCCTCGAAGAGATTCTGGCAAACCGTCCGGCGCCTCAGGAGGGGGAAGCAGTGCCCTACCAACGCTGTTTACAGTGGAGGGGTCAGCTGTTGACCTCGACCGGGGATATCATCGGGCGTTGGAAGGAATACTTCAAGGATCTCCTCAATCCCGCCGTCACGTCTTCCATCGAGGAAGCAGAGGCTGAGGGTTTGGAGGCGGACTCGTCCATCACCCGGGCTGAAGTCACCGAGGTAGTCAAGAAACTCCTCGGTCACAGGGCACCGGGGCTGGATGAGATCCGCCCTGAGTACCTCAAGTCTATGGATGTTGTGGGGCTGTCTTGGCTGACACGCCTCTTCAGCACCGCGTGGCGATCGGGGACAGTGCCCTTGGACTGGCAGACCGGGGTGATGGTCCCTCTTTTTAAGTAGGGGGACCGGAGGATGTGCTCCAACTATCGGGGATCACACTTCTCAGCCTCCCCGGGAAAGTCTTTTTGACTATTTCAATCTTTGAAGTAGCCATTCATTACTCAGTCAATAATAAAGATATCGGGTTATATCTTCACATTCTATTCTATTCATATCTAATGATTGTCTGTAAAAAGCAGATCACACAAAATGAATTTAACGGGGGTTCATAAATATGCAAATGCAACACTGCTTCATAACAAAAATGTGTGCAGATAAAAATGAGTGGGTTACTGCTTTTATAAGTGGAAATTGTCAGTTGTTCTGTATACAACATTTCGACATTAGCCTTGGGTGCTGTTATAATGTTTAACTCGATGGCTCACACCTCCATCTACTGACCAAACACTAGAAACACCAAAAGACAGAATTCCATTACGGAATAAACTGCTAAAATTGTAGTGACTGTCAGTGAGTCACACCAGTGTTGGCAGGCAATGTAGTTTGACAGTGCAACCAATAAACAATGTCCGATTCCATTCTTCTTGCTCACATTTAAATTATTTTAGCACACATTTAATTGATTTCTTCAATGGTACACAGTCAGAAAAAAACATAAAAGGTCTCTTACATATTTATTTTTTACCTGATTCCATACACACCAATGCAAATTGCACGGTCAAAAACTGATACGCTCATTCCCCACAATATTTACATTACAGATACAATATATCACACTATAGCCCCTTCAGAAAACTGAATAGTCCAGGTGTTGTGCCAAAAAAACCTCCCCGCCGTTATTCACACTCATCAATAACACGCTGTCCGATTGGCTAATTCTAACCCCTCCCCCAACACTTAATCCTCGAGGGGGTGCATAATCTGGCAGGGAGTCTGTTTACGGCATAACACCGGCAAAGCACCCTCAAAGATTTCTAAATATCTTTTTTGCAGTTTCTATTTTCATTGATCGCAGATAGCCATTCTTGTAAGGCTGACTCTTCCGTGGCGTAGAGAGTTAAGCAAATGATAACTTCTGATCACAACAATCTGCCTCATGACTACCTTCTTCCCATCACTTATCAGATCATTAAACCATTTATTCTTAATGACATTTTCAAAAGATTGAAGTGGCTAACGGCTGTTTAATAATGAAGTTATAGGAAAGGTTGGGGTGACCAACTGGCAACGTAAGTAACTGACAGGCATATTGTCCTTCCCTCCAAAGATGAATCGTCTCACTGATATTCTATATAAATATTTTATTTCTTAAAATATTATTTCTGTACTGTTTAAAATATAAATACAAACAAGCTGATATCTGAAATCAATAAAAAAAGAAATACGTATTTTTGGATGTTAAATATTGGCATCTGTTATTAAGTCTGTGTCGAACTTTTCCAGTAGCCTACTTCAGAAAATGTGACCTTCAGATAGCAGCGAAATTAACAAAACATTACTTAAAATATATCGCATTTACCTGGATGAGAAGCTCTTCGCAGAGAGAAGAGCATCGTAAGAGCAGGTAAAGCGGATTGTTATGCCTGTCGTGGCAAATCGGATGTTGTGTTGTTGGAAGTGCGGGTGCTATCTTTTACGTTTTAGTTATAGAATTGTAACACTACAACAGATAAGGCTAAAATAAGCGTGTTTTATTGCATGTTCTATTTAAATACAAAAAACAGAAGAGCATTGATTTGCTGCTTTTGGTTATAACGTTAGAAGCAATGGCTAGTGAAAAACCCGCATAGTGACTGACATTGCATAATGTTTTTAAAAAACGTACAGCATTTCATGCAGTTTTGTTCTATAATGTAAAAAAATTCAATAACTATTACTACGTGCACCCATGGGAGAAGTGTAGGCCAATGCACTACAACAACATATTTAAGTTGTTCCGTATTTAAACGGCAAAATTTCATGTTGTATAGCTAAGGAATTTATTAATTTTATAATTTTATCAGCCCACCCTATAAACTGTTAAGCAGCCCCTAAGCACCCCTAAGAAAAACTTCCTGGCGCCGCCGTTGAGTTCTGGTTACGTTTCCCGATTGTTTATGTTCATGTCCAGCCCTTGAACATCACAATCCTCTTCTCCTGCTCAAGTCGACGGATAGTCTGATATTCAAAGTCTCCTGCATGACTTTCATTAACATACAGAGTCAACGTTTCATCAAAATAATGATGCCAGTTTCCAGCTTTTGTAGCTCCAAACCCGAAAACATTCACCTGTGAGAGAGAAGGAGTTAATGCCTTCATCATTGAAAAGAGCTTAGTGTAATACTTCCTTTCATATTTGAGAAATATTAAGATTATTTTCTCACTGAATAACTTGTGTATTTCATCCTTTCATATTTGAGAAAAAAGAAAAAGGAGGCGATAAATGTATCTTGAGTGACAGTTTATAGGCAATATTATTTGTGTACTGCATGCTGTTCCTTCCCATTAATCTTTGTCACTGGTCCAGAAGTGACACATCCAAATTAGATTAATATTTACAATCCAAACAGAGACTATTTGTTTGTGTATAAACAGCTTGTACTAAAAACCTCAATGAGAGATGTAAACGTTAAACAAACCTCACAAATGTCACACTGGAATTACAACACAAACAATTTTTTTGTTTTATTTGATAGACGTATAATGAATGATTTACCTCATCACAGATGTGCAGAGCGAACATCAGGGTTAGGAAGCCTGAGGATGGATATCTTCCGTGACTCTCCGTCCAATTCACATAAACATATTTCATAAATTCTGGGTGGAGTATCATCACCTTAAGAGAAAAAAAATATACAAGACCCTTGTGAAGCACACTTCTGAATGAACAAATATAATGTTGTGATCTGGTATAGTTTGATTTTCTCCTACGTCATATTTCAACAAACAAAATCATTTTATGTTGTTAGTAAATGTATTTATTTGAAGAAAATATGTGTTAATCACCTTGTGCTTATTAGCCTTTATTGTGGATGGCACTTTCTTATATGTTCTGGGAACAAAAAGAAGAGACCAAATACAAAACTTTAACTGAAATTTTCCCATTAAATGAAATATCTATGTTGTTGTGTTTTTAATAATTCCTATAAAATTACTTAACAGATGCATGGATGCTTAATGGGTAAACCTGGAGCAGGATGTTTTGTTTTAAAGTTGATATTACAATACTTTCTTCTATTCATATGTAATACAGACAACTACAGATATTCCAGTTATAGTTTAAACTCCGTTGTCATAAAGAGATGTTGTTGTTAATGTTTTTGATGACAGATTAGTGCACATGAGTATAAAAAACAGCTCTGCAATGATACATTATAATATACAAATAGTCGTTTTTGATTTCATGGTTACGTTCAATATGAGATTCTTGCTTGCTTAGAATACAGCATAAGATTTTGGACGTTCTATCATTAGAATCAGTGAAGCTTACTTTATGATGTTTTTAGTGGTGAAGGCACTGATGAGCCACTCCATATCTAGAATCTTAAAAGGAAAAAACACCAGATGAGTTGAGTTGTCCATATCCACAGAGCTCTCAGGGTATATGATCCTGTGAGTGGTTCTGGAACCCACATCCTTCTCAAAACCTTCCGTTGGACCCTTATTTATCCTGAAGGAAAACACACAACAAATCTTGAACTGAAATTTCGAAATACAACGTTTTGAGAAAAGATTCAAATACTTATCTAGTTATTTTTTACCCTTATACCAGCATCCATGCAACCTCATGCTGAAAATGTTCTATGCCATCTTTAATTATCTTTGATGAAAGCATTCTTTGTAAAGAACCAAAGAAGTTTGCGTCGGTTTTGGCCGTATTAGTTGTGCTCCACTCTTTAAAAAAAGATGCTTCAAAAGCTTCTTCACAGCAATGTCATAAGAACCATTTTTTGTTCCCCACAGAACTATTTATTTCTTTTTTTAAATCTAGGACCTTTTTTCCACAGCAAAAAAGCCGTTTTGTGTATTTCCTCAACACAAAAAAACATCAAATTAAAGTCAGATGTAAGTGTGTGTGCTTTTGTACCTCATGACAAAATCATTGTAATCTATGAGAGGTCCATAATGGGATCTCAGCAGGTTCCCGGAGTTCCCGACCACAGCGCAGGTTCTACAGCGGTCTGGACCACCATCTGAGTAGTGTTCTTTATCCGGAAAGAGTGGAAACAGGTTCTTCACCACCCTTGTGTAGTCGGCAACGCGTGTTACAATTTGTAGACCCTGTGTGGTGGGTAAAAATGAACATAATGACAATAATACATTTTAATTTTTTAGGGAACAAAATTGACTAATTAAATGCATATGTATATGTTTCACCTTGTTATTTCAAACCTGTTTGACTTTCTTTATTCTTTAGAACACAAAAGAACATATTTTGAAAAAAGTTGGTAACCTAACCGTGCCGGCACTCATAAAATTCTATTGTATGGACACAAAAACAATGCAAGTGAATGGGTGCCAGTTAACAACATTCTTCAAAATAACTTCTTTTGTGTGCTGCGGAAGAAAGAAAGTCATACAGGTTTGAAATGACAAAGTGAGGTGAGTTATTGATGATAGATTTTCATTTTTTGGTTAACTATCACTTTCATGCATTTGAATCTCAAAAAGTGACACAATTGCAAGTGTTAAGGCAAGAAAAAATAACAAATATGAAGACAAATATGAAATGCATGGCAGCAAAACACTAGCTTGGACTCAACCACATGTTCCAGTTTTCACCTAAACATCATCAAACATTTATATGTCTTATCTGGTTTATACCTGCATGAATGCACTTTTCTACTTTACTTTCCACATCCATTCCCATGCAAAGCATGCTGGGAACTGCCTTTCATGATCTTGCTGTCATGATCTTGTCATGCTTTTCTAGTCTTGTGGCAGGGTTATGACAGTCCCACGTGTTTTGTGTGGAAGACCCTTGTTAGTTCTCATATTTAATGCACTTGTGTTTGCTGTCTTGTGCTGTTTTGTTTGTTTGCTTAGGTTACTTTGCCTAGTTCCTGTGCTACCATGTTTGTTGGAGTTTATCTTTGTTCAGTTTTGGTTTTCCCCCAGACATGGATTTTGTTTAATAAAAGTTCAGAGTTCTCTACTGCTGGCTGCGTTTGGGTTCTCCTCCTTGGTGATCGTTACACCAACCCTTCTTGCGGTTGTTTTTTATAGTTTGGAGTGACGGGATCATGACAGCCCCATGTCTTGTGTTTGAAAGCACATGGCTATTGTATTATTCTGTATGGCATGTGCTCTCCTGCACTGTGTCAATGTGCCTAAAACTGTCTTTTAATGAATTCACATGTGCTGATAGGTTTATCAACTGATTTACATTTTTCTTGGTTGCACACAACTTTATGCTTCCTGCAAAGTTTCAGCAAACTCACCTTCCACCACCTGAAGACTTCTGTGTTTAATACGCTGTTGCTGCTATTGAGCAGCAGATGGACTGTTGGTTTGTAGTGTGCACTGAACCAGTCCGTGCGCCCACGGTCAAGCGCACATGTGTCACACCCGCACGGAGCGGGCTCAGACACATAACGAAAGTAAGAGTTATAGGGAAAAATCACCACAGAGTTTTGAAAGTAAAAGCAGAACATGACAATAGTGGAGCTGAGGAATAGGGTCAAATAGCGGTGGGGATGCCTCATTGTGTGTAATATGTTTGCCACCCCTGGAGTTTGGAGTTGCCAGATATAAGGAAAGCAGATTTATAAAACCTAAGGAGAGAAAGGCATGTATAATTAAATAAAACATTTTTAATAAAACAAAGTTAACAAATTAGATTGAATTAGATTAAAACAGTTCTATTTATTTTTGGCTTCTTTCGTTAAATGGATTAGCTAGACGTTTCCACATGAAAAAAACACTAGACTTTATTGTAAACTTTAACTAATTTCTTGGACACTATAATTTTTTTAACTTACCCTAGTATACAGCTTTCCTGTAGATCAGTGGTAAGAGCATTGCGTTAACAACGCAAGGTTGTGAGTTTGATCACCGGGGATTGCAAATACCTATGTAAAATATATAGGATAAAGCAATGTAAGTCGCTTTGGATAAAAGCGTCTTCCAAATGCCTAAATGTAAATGTACTGCAGTGTTTACTACAGCAATGCACTATAGTTCATGCTAAGACTATTGTAAACATTTAAAAAGAGCAATATAACAGTAGTTTACCCTAAAGTATTATTAGAACTGTTTTCTTCACGTTTGATTATGGATGTAATTGAGTTATATGTTTTAGCTGACAGTAACTAGAAACCAGTGGCTTAGACCTGTCGCTCCTTCCAAATGTGATGCCCCGCCCCATCGTCCAGACTCCACAATGGGGCTACTTGTTTCCCCTGGGGCAGGGCTAGTCAAGAGGCGTCCCGCCAATCGTCTTTACCTGGCCCGCCTTAACATTTCAAATAAGTGGAGACTTAAAGAAAGGTGTGCTTAGCGAAATACACGTCCTGAGAGGTCACATCTTTGGAAGTCCAAAACACTGCTAATGTAACATTCAATACGGAGGTAGTTTCCGCAGCTCACAACGATTGACGTCTTATAAAGCGTTTTTCCGGTCTTTCCCAGAAACTTGATGTTATTTGCAACGTTATAATCGGCAATGCACAGCCACAGGCAGTCGGTTTGTCCACAAGGTAGGTCGGGTCGCTAAACGCTTCTTGCAACCTTGAAAGTGACTGCATGACGAGTACTACACTACTGCTACTGTTGTCTCAGATAAGGGAAAACTATATTGTTTTAATTACTGCATTCATTGTGTATTTTAAGAGCTATATTTATGAAAAACTGCAGTCCATCTCCATCCGGAACTTGCACTTTCAAAGATCTGCCCTTCTAAGTACGTGTTGCACATGAATGCGATTGGAATTCAGCCGAAGATGCGATAATAGCGTTCAGTTTCTCAACTTATTCGCTTAACAAAACACCGGTTTAACGCCCATGGACAGGGATTACTTTGTGCTTCGTGTATTTTTTTACCCTTTTTTATTAATTCAACGTAATATCTTTATAAAGACATGTACCAGACAGAATTAACTGGTACATGTTGTTTATGGTTGTTATGTATCCTTATTGTTGCAACAGTACATGTCTAATTAGGTAATGTCAATGACTTGGTTTAATTTAATATTAACTGGTTTAAAGTTAACTTTTGTAAGACTGATTTGTTGGTAAACTGTATTAAAAATAGATTATTTTACATAGATTTTTAAAAATTAATTTTTTTTGCAACATCGCCCAGCCCTGTAGGAACCAGTACATCTATTGATCTCATTTCAAATTTTTGGGCATTATTCCAATTCAAATTACTTACAGGTTTTAAAGCTGTTAAGTTGCATGTTTTGGAGAAATGCATCTTAAGTTTGACGTCCAAATTCTCTACCATAGATAGCATTACATTTCTTTGATTTCATGACAGTTAGCACTTCCATCTTTATAATACAGCCATAAAATATTAAAGAAATTCAAAACAAATTCAACATGATAACCCTCTTGATTTTTTCAGTAAAGTGGAAGTTGACAATATTCCTTTTAAATTATATAGTATTTATATATATTTATCCCATTTTTGGTTTAAATTTATAATTAATTAATTATTACTGCACCTGTTTAGACACTGTAAAAATAAACTTGTTAATGTATATGTTGCAGTTTTGGTACTTTATTTTTAAATGCCTTTATTTGGTCCTTCAACCCCTGCACTAGCAGAGGTAAGTGCACGCCACTATCATCAAAATTTCTTTTGTAATTCTAGAAATGTCTGTTTCACATCATACGTGAAGTACTGAAGTCACATCCTCCTTACCATACACTGATTACTCAATAAATCAATACGCTTTCTCATAAAACCTGGCACATCTGCATCCATATTTAGATTCACGTACCTTTTTGTATGTTTGACAGATCTTTCAAGTCAATGGAGCAAATTTAATTCCTGGATGGAGAGGTTAAGCTTGGCATGATCCTCTATCGTTCTGTTGAAAGCAAACACAGGAGCTGAGTGTTTCATTGAGCGCTAGTGTGTGACTTCACACTTCCAGCCGATCTGGTTACTCACATGTTGTGTTACGGGATCCGATCAAGTATTCACATTTGACATTTCCCAATTTAGCTTTTGTAATGTTTAAGGAGAACTATAAAAAGAATACAACAAAATGTCAAACCGAGTCTCACCCTTAAAAAAGTTAAGTTAAATCAAAATGGCGTTACAAAGTCACTTGAATTTACACATATTAAGCTTACTTTAAAAATAGACAAACCCTTAAAGTCTTTTGGGTGAGTTGTTTTTTTGTGTCGTTTTTTTTCTCTCACACATGATCAGTTTATTTAATCGAATATGCCTATCTATGCTTTGCAATATAGTCTAACTTTGCAAAGCGTCCGTGGCAGGTTTTCTTTCTTGCTCTCTCTGAATTCCTTACACCCATCTTGAAATATTTCCACCTTCAGGGTAAAACCCCTGTTTTGATGGGTTGTATTATATTTCCGCCTGTAACAATCTTATAAATGTTTCAAGCCTTTGGAAATATGAGAAAAATTAACCTTCACTTTAAAAAGGACACAGAATAGGGGAAGAGATTTCATCTTAGACAGGTTTCATCTCAGCACCTTTGGATTTGTCTCAGCTCTCAAAAGTTAGCAAAGAATAATTAAAAGTTAATTCATAAAAAATGGTTTGTGTTGAAAAAAGTCTTGCTATTCTGACACCATAGAATATCAGTTCCACCGTCATGACGTGTTTAGAATGAACATCCCCTAAAGCAACCTAATGCATCATGCTTCTTAAACAGTTCTCATGAAAATGAATAAGACACTTGTAAGTCATTTGGGAAGAATTCCCCAGAAACCCAAAACCAGGCCCAGGGCTACACTGTGAGCAACAGGAATGCTCTTTTAAAACCAAAGTAACACCGAATTTAAACTGATGACTGTCAAAGGAGTTTTATCTCAGTGCAGTTACATTACGTTCAAGTGAATGTGGACGTTTGGATTTAGGACAAATTTGCATTAAAACTGCTGTGTGCAAGTCAACAATGATGACAAATGCGTAAATGTGTTGTGGTCAGCAAACGCAGACACGAGCGTAATGTTAAAAAAAGAAAACATAAATCCTAAACGGTGTTACATCTTAAGGCAAGAAATGTCGTGCTTATTGTCTTTATTGAGACATAGCATAAAACTGGTGAATCACTAACGGCAAATCTTTATGTTTACAGTATGTAAACAGTTAGCTATAGTTTTAACTTTTTAACATAATATTACATCCAGCTCAAGTCGCGCTGGCAAAGTTGACGTATCGGTTTGATCATCTTCATTTTTTGGATCAGATTCGGGCTCGAAATGGTAAGGAATGTATCGATGACATTTCATCATCTGTCAGTACAATTGCTTGGGAACATGATATTCCGAATATTATAAAGGGCGTTACATTTCTGTCACACGCTTGCAGTGTTCGACCAATTACTATGCATTGGTTAACTAGCCAATCATAGCACACCTCGCTTTTCACAGCGAGTTTTTTTTTTAAATCAGCACGTTTCAGATAGGCGAGTAATATAGGAGATTCAAACATGCAGAAAATACAACGTTTTTGTAGAAATGTTGAATTTCATCCAAACGATAATATTCGTATTAGCCTGTCATTTGATCCCAAGAAGATTGTTGGTGAGACTTCGAAGGACTGTATTTTCTATCTATTGCTGTAACTGGGCAATACTGTGAAAATGTCAACCATATCACGAAAAAAATAAGATTTTACCAGCAGGATTTTGCTATGGTAATAGCACAGATTTTAACATTTGGTGGTTCACATACACATGTGAGATCTCTTCAAATTTGTTAAGCATTTGTTTTAATGCCTGATTGTTCATAGTCACTTAAGTGCAATTTTCAGGATTGTTTAATCCATAACGTTACATATTTCTCATAAATAGTCAAATGAGAATGAATATAAAGTAACTATTTTATGTTCTATAAAGAACCATCCCTTCTCCATTCATTGGATATTATTTCTTCAGGATTCTTCAGGATAAAGTTTATCGTCACCCAAAAACTGCGTCCCTTTTTGTTACATCCATAATGCATGTTTATTTACCTTTTTTTTTTTAAATAGATTATTTTTTCATAGACTGACAATTTTTGATGTTTACACTCCATCAACAAGGGTTCAGTAACTATAAACAGATGGTTCAATAAAATCGTATAACAAATTCATTCTCTGAGCATTTTTATGTCACGTCCATAACGCAAAATGTCACTTCCATAACGCGGGAATTACCCAAATGTTTTTTTATGACAATCACTCCCGGGTGTCAGTTAAAACATAAACACCAGACCATAAGACAGATTTAGGGATGTTTTCTTGACAGTTGCAGTAGGCACCGGCACATGTTTCATTTAAATTCACTTGGAGTTATTTACATGGATATTCGTAAGTGTGTGGTTCTGAAATAAACAGATAATAACATGTTTTATAGTCTATCTTAGCATGAACGGTATAAATATACAGTATTTTACTTGTGACAGCATTAACTAAATATCGATAGTACAAGTGTACAAACTTCTGCTTGGCGGTGTCACGTTTACAAAACGTGACTGACAATGCTGCGCATGCAACACGACTGTGTAAGCAACCAATAAGCACATATGTGCACTTTAATATCCAGTACATGTAAATAAAATGAGTAAATCACAAGATGAGAAAACGTACATATAAATCAGGAGCTGTAACAATAACAATGAGGTTAGCACTCCATACAGACATGAGCGCTAAAGTACAATATAACACACAATAATCTTTGCAGATCATTATGGGATAGAACTTTATGGTTTTCTTAGACGCACACAACGAAGGAAATACACTCTCCAGACGGAGGTAATTGAGTGATAGAGACAGAATATAAAAATAATAAAAGTTATTAATTGATTTACATTTCAGTCAGTAAATTATAAACCTTTCATTTCTTTGTAAGCAGCCAAACTTACAAAATCAGCAGGGGATCAAATATGTCTCATGCTGCCTCGTCCAGGTGCTCAAACTGTGTTAGAGCGCGTCAGCTATGCACCAAAGATGCGCAATGGTATATATTCCTCTAAATATATGAGTGGGGTCTGATTGCGGAGTGCAAGAGAGAGGCGTAACTGGTAATGGCGGAACTTGTAATGGGCGTAACCTGTAATTGTCCAAATCACACAAAACAACGCGAGATATCAAAAACGTCACATTGTCGGCGAGATGGCAGATAGTATAGATACAGCGGTAAGGATATTTTCCCAAGATAAAAGTTTAAATTTAATCCTGTAAGTAATTTTCATGCAATAGTAGAGTAACACACATATAGATATCGTTTCGTCTAAAATGTATTAAAACTAGGGCTGTCAACATTAACGCATGCGATTATTTTTTGTGAATGACTGAATGGCTGGGGGAGTGAATGAGTGAATGGGTGGGGGAGTGAATGAGTGAAAAAGAATAAACAGATGTATAAATAAATAATAAACAATTAAAAAATGAATGCATTGCGTGTTTCTTAAATTGAGATTTGTTGAAGTATGCTGAAATATTTAGAACTCTAACATCTTCAGAAATTGTGTATAACAAACGCAACCTTTTTTATTTATTTGTTTATTAAACTGAACTTGTTTCACAGATAGACTGTGACTTAATGTAGTAATGTAGTGTTGAATGGTGGAGGTGGCCAGCAGAGGGTGTATTTAACTATCATGTGATCGTGTTCTCCTGTGCAACATACTATTAAGGCATAAAATAAGAAGGTGATCTTGCCAACATCTCAATTTTGATATCTCGCGTTGTTCCGTGTGATTTGGACAATTACAGGTTCTGCCCATTACCAGTTACGCCTCTCTCTTGCACTCCTCAATCAGACACTATTGAAATATGTTTCTTAAGGAAACGCAACCCAGTCAGGGCTGTATTACACAAAGATGCGTGTGTCACCTACCGGCTCTATTATGTTCCCTTCTGTACTGGACACCCAACCACCACATAAAAAAGTGTAAACAAACCTTCAATTACCATTTATAGTGAAGAAAGAAGAAAGTTTAAAATTAAGATGTCCTTAAGTCTGAAGCAATGATTATTTTTCCATCTGCTTCTGCATGCTGGCCAAACTTCGTTAAAAAAAAGACAAAGTCAGCCTTTCTTCACCAAAGCCGTACGTCCACATTACAAGAATTGGAAGACAAAGACATGACACAAAACTCTCCTTGAAAGGCACAAAAATTCCAGACATTTTAGCTTACACAGACCAGTTTTTTCAAAATGTCACACCTACAACATGGATTGACATTTTGGCAATAGATTCTCTTCTCAAAACAAAATTATGTTTTAAAAAATGTTATGAATCTTTCTGAGCAGCATTCCCATCATATCATATACAATTTTGCTGTCATTTGTAAAAAATGTTTATGTAACAATTTGTGTCATCAATACGCCACAGTTTACAGAAAGAACATTTATAAAAAATGCAGTCTGTCCTGCCATTTGCAAATGTGTGGTATTTTAGTCTCTTAAAAACCCAGCTTTATAAATATTAAGGGAACTAAAGATCATGCAGTCATGATCATGTCAATAAAAATAGTAGGTCCCTTGATTGATGTTGTAGGAAACCTTTTCCTCGTAGAAGCAGAGATCAGGAGATGTTAGGATATCTTTCATACAGAATTTCTCTCTATATGATGTTAATGGATGACTATAGATTAACAAAGTTCGGGAGAAGCCAGAGCAAATAATTAAGACCGGCTGGTTCGCAATCAGCAATCATAGACTCTACCCTATCAGCTCAAGCGAACCAGCACATAAGTAGACAAAGATTCTTACCTGAAGCCATCTCTAAAGGATTACACATCCCACCACCTCCCCGGCTCCTCCACCTGAGCTATTGTCGATAGCAGAACTCCGGGGGGTGAGTTCTGGGTTCGGCCGTTTCCGAGCTCGGCGCACTCGCCCCTATTTTTGGCGGGCGGGAGCGTTCCGGGATCGGATGGAATCGGCGAGCTCGGAACCTGCTCCCCGGACAGCACGCCAAACACGCATACTTTACTACCCCTGCTATCTTCATTATCTGCTCAGGTGAACTCGTGAATGAGGACTCAATGTGCATCATCCAAGTCCGACTATAGATCAGCACAGCAGAGTTTTATACCTTTCAAGGGGGCGGGATACATAGAGATGGTGCCGATTTACACAAAGCAGGCAAATGCAGTACAGGAATCAAGATGTTACCAGAATTCTCCCAGCCACGGTCTCATCAGCATAACCGTGTCATTCATTTGCATAGGTTCTAATCCAATCAGCCTGAGAGTGTTCCCCACACCCTGACATTATCATAGAGAAAAAGGCTTAGCAGTGTCTTGAGCTTGCCATTCACCTCTAACGTGGGACTCTGCCGAAGGATCAGGAAGTGAAACACAATGTACATAACTTTCTTAGTTTATATACCATTACACAACTATTACTATTATCTTATAAATTTGTAATCCCACAATGTCATAGACTGCATCATACACCTCTGGTGCCTCAGGTTATTTTCTGAAAAGTAATTATAATATTTGCAGGTAATATTAACTTAATATTGTAAAATGACCTGAATCTGAATAATTTAACAATCTTCAGTCCCATTTATGATGGTACTGTGTTTGAAGACGCCCTTTCCATCACCCACACCTTTTACACTGCAGCTCTAGTCAAGACAGGATCATGAAATTACCTTTGGGCAACTGAATATAAAACTATAAAAACTATAAAAAGTCTAACGAATTAACCTGACAGGGCCTGTTGCATGTGCTACACTATACACAGGAAAGAGAGGAGACCTGTGATGGAGGCGCAGCCTGATCATGATCTCCAAACCACTACTCTTAGACTGAACTTCATGGGATATCACTTTTGGTATACAATTTCTTTAATATTCATAAATAAAACCAAAAAAAACACGCTTCGGCCCACATGCATTTTATTTTTATCATGTCATATTTTACCTACAATAAGAGATGTCTGTTCAGTAAACATTAAAAAATACTTTCTAAATAAACAACTTTTTTCTTTCACATTTGTTTTATGTTATGTTTGATTTAGTTATTAGGTAATTAGTCCCTCACCTGTTTCAGTTTGCCTTGATTACGTTTTCCGCTGTATCTAAGCCCTGTCTGTTTTACGGTGTGTTGTCTGCTATTGTTTATTGTTAATGTTTGTTCAGTTCCTGGGGCCCGTTTCAATAAGGAAGTTCAACCAACACCGAGTTAAAAGTTTATACATGTGTAATGGGGTAGAAGATATAGGGACTCCAAATGAGATGGACTACAAATCCCACAGGTCAGATTGTTATAAAAGGAAGTCCAATTTTAGGGACTTCCTCTTTGAAGCACCATGTGGTGTGGCTACTTAAGGCTGTGTAAGAGCTGATGATAAGATCATCGGTTAACAGAACTGAATTGGTGAGTGCACCATCAGAAAATGTCGTTTGTTGCTTCAACGAATAAAGCAGACCTATTTTGGAGCATCAATGGTAATTTTAGTCAAATCCTTTTTGCTATTGCGAGTTTGCTTGGTTTTAATATTTATATCTGCCTTGTGTTTTAGTGCCTGTTTGGATCAACATACTTTGGGTGTCTCAGAGATTTAAGCATGTAAATGCAGGTACTAATCCGTTCTAAATTCTTGGATTGAGTTTAGACGTTTGATATTTTAATTTGTTTTATACTTGATTGTAAAGGCTTTTAATTATAGTAACTTTTTATATGACGATTATACATTGTGTATTCTTTATTGTGTTTCTTTCATTGTTTTCTTTACCAGAAATTATGGTGGCTTAATGGGTATTTTGGTGTGATCCAAATGTTAAACCGAGTCCTTTATGGCAACGTGATTGGAGTTATTTTTGTATTTTTACTTTCTTACTTTATTTGTTTTGTTTATTTGTTTTCTATCCATTGTGGACACACAAATTGTGTGGTTCTCGCTTGTATATGGGTCAATGACAAATAAGGTTTTCAAGAAGAAAAAATATATATTTTAAGCAAAACAGTTTGAAAATGCATTTTTATGTCCAAAAAATTTATTGTGTTGATTTATATTGGTTTTTACAGCATTTTAGGGGGCATTAATTCATTATTAAACAAGATTTCTGATTTTACCACCCAGAAAATGTCAGGTGGTGCGACCATATATTAATTTAAAATAATATACATTTAGTGTACTTAGCACTACTGAGACTTGTAAATATGAATCATTGTAGTGTCTAAAATGCATATCAGAAAGTAAATTCCCTTTCTATTTCTTTATTTATTGACCTTTTATTCCAAATCATATAAACAGCTGCTTTTCTGTGTGTTCAAACACCCATTTTTCCATAAGGACTTTTTATGTTTTGTTTTTAACTGTAAAAATGATTTGTATACATTATGTAAAGGTTTACATTTATATTTCTTACTTCATTTTGCAATTGCAGTGGGAATTGATACATTTAAACGTAAATTTGCTGGTTGCACCACCTGACCATGACTGGTCGCACCACCTGACGTTGTGAACAATAATGATTGATATTCACAAAATAAAAAGAAATATATGTCAATTAATTTTATTCAGGTTTTAATTGGCTTTTTTATTTGAATCCTCTGACCAATTTATACTCTATCTCAATAATATAATTAAATGTAATTAACAAGAAAGTGCAAAACAATACTGCATGTTATGATAACATTTGATCATCGTTTCTTAAAAAATATAAATTTGAAACCTCAAGAAACACATTTAATAAATGAGAACATCTTTTATATGAATCTGAAAATTAGTGCAAATATTGGGCCCAGAAACATTAAGGGCAGAATTCAATCTACTTATCAATAGATTCAGTAGTAACCGTAAGTCAAGATAAAGAACAACTCTTTTCAAATATAATTCAAAATCATGCTTTCAGAAAGCACATGCAATGTACAACACCGATCTCTATAAAAGATACATGGTTTCAGACCCCTTCTATTTTTATTAAATGAAAATTTATGGGACATACAGGTGAAACTCAAAAAATGTGAGTGTCCTGTAAAAGTTCATTTATTTAAAGTTAAAAAGTGGAACTAATATATTATATAGACTCATTACATGCAAAGTGAGTTATTTCAAGCTTTGAAAACCTTTTCACAATATTCTAATTTTGAATTTGCGGTTTTCTTAAGCCGTAATCCATAATTATCAAAATTATAACAAAGGCTTGAAATATCTTGCTTTGCATATTATGAGTCTATAAAATATATTAGTTTCACCTTTTAACTTGATTACTGAAATAAATTAACTACTGCATGATATTTAAATTTTTGAGTTTCACCTGTACTATATCATTTGTAAAATAGATTATTTTAGTTTAAATATTTAATAGAATAGGTAATGGTTTGTTAATCATTCGAATTCATTACTAATAACAATGCTTTTCTGTAATGCTGTATGACACTGCTATCAAGTATGTATCATTAACATGTAATAACTGTAATTACCACAAAAAATATAACAGAACACCATATTAACTTAAGTTGTAATGTATCTAGATATACATAATGAACACAATTCCTTGCTTTTCTTTTGGCCCTTGCAACGGGATTACTTTTTAAATGAGCTCTATGTCGTGCTGTTTTCTCCTTGCTTGATAATGGCATCTACAAAAACAAATTAAAATAGATTCATTTAAAGATGCAATTGTTTTAGTATCAATGTTGATTATACAGTCCTATATTCTTGAAGAATAAGACTTTAAGATGGACTATGTGCTGTTTAAATTGTCACTCAAACCATAATAAAATAAACAAATATATATACATATGTAGATTGCACCTTTAAACAACTTAAAAGCTTTATGTATTTATTAAAATGTATTTAATATTTTCAAAAACATGAATTAACATGACTTTTTTTAGTTGGTTTAACTGTAACTCTGGTCGCACCACCTGACATTTCAAACTCAATTCAAATCTAATAGGCATTAACTTGGACGCCTTTACAAATGTTTGACCATGTGCTCAATGTTATACATACATTTCTTAAATCAAATACACATTTTTATAATAACAACACATTTTCAAAGTTTTCCATGGGTCATACCACCTGACATGATAAGTTGAATCAACCTCATCATTACTCAAAAATGTCAAATTATCTAATATTTATGGGAGGTTGACTAACCTTGTTACTGCTTCAAAGGGTCCTCTGGAGTCTTCTGTGAGATGTCATATGCTGTCAAATGGTTTTCTTAAAGGAACATTGCATAAAATTGCATTTTTATGTCGGTTGCTCTCCCTGACATTAGTAGAAGTACATTTTCCGGACAAAAGTTTTTTAAGTAATAGATTAGTTTTGAAATGGGAACGATACACTATTTCCCCTCATTTATAAGGAATTTAACATAAAATCATGCCAAAATATTTGATTAAGAATTTTATTGTGAAAATTAACATTTATTTCTCAGTTTTGTTCTCTGTTTGTATGTTCGGACGGTCGCACCACCTGACATTTTTGGTCTTTGAAACACCAAAACTCGAAAAATCTATTGAATTTCAATAAAATGAGAAGGGTTTCTTATAAAGGACATATTGTAGATCCATTTGATATATGACATGTATTTATTCCAATTCTTTTTAGGAAAATAATGAATTTGGACACAAAAAAATACACGTCATGTCATTGACCCATATGCCATGTGAATTACACCGCCAAGCTGAATGTATAGTGTAGTGATTTTGATTTTGGGTGATTATCGTTGTCTGGAATTTGAAGTGAACTTTTGCTTTCTCTTGTGATGTATTGTGAGTGTGCACTTATTGGTGGAGTATTCTCTGTGATATAACCGATGGGCCCCGTGGTCTGTAGGTGTTCTAAAGTGTCTTGTCGTTTTGTTTAACTCTGTTTCTTTGCCCATTCCATTTATCCTTGAGTTATTCTTATTATTGTCGAATAAATACATTTGTGCAGAGAAACAGACTGTGGTTTGTGATTGGTTGAGTCCTCTTCATCTCTAATAAGATGTCGGGGTTACACATGGATGCGCCTTGTGCCTTTTGTGGAGAGAAATCAATCATTTACAATACATTAAAAGCAATTAAATGGCTCAGTTAAAATCTTATCTTTCTCATCACTGGGATTAACAAATTGTTCTTGACCGATATAATTCCATGTGCAATCAACATCGCTTTTGAGTTTGCACCATGTCGGAAACGCCTCTTTGCGTTGTGCTTTTACAAGTCGAGAATAACCGATTATGATACGCCCTCCCCACCTTCATTTGATATAAAAAATAATTTATTTATGAATTTATTTATTTTGTACAGGAGGGGCACAATCTTAAATCTTGCCCAGGGCACCAACAGACGCTGGGCCGGCCCTGGTTCTTGTAACCAAATATTTAGAAAGCAAGGGTTTTATAAATGTTTACTTTGCCTTTTGGTTGAAAAAGAAAATAATGGTAGTGCACCATGAAAGATTTGCGCCGTTGCCAGCTCTTACTTCAGAAAAACTGAGCCATTTAACACCAATGTCACTGGAATGCCATGGTGAGAAGCATTGATTTGAACATTATCATTAGTGGTTTTCTTCTCAGTTAAAGTTCAAAAGAAGACTTTTTAACGGAGAGACCCTATTTTAAGTATTTATTTGCAAGATGTTTTCTTAACGAAGTATGATTGCAAATGTTTTTGTTTATTTTGGAAACTTGTTTGTTTGAAGTTCATATCTGGTGTTAGTGTTCAAGTTTTTTAAATAGCCTGGAAAGTTCAGAAAACTAACTTGTGCTTATATAAATTGAAACTAAATGTAACATAGATTACAATAATATAAAAATATACAAATTATTAGAAAATTCAATATAATGAATAAATATAAAATGAAATCTGAATAGTAGAAAAATAGATGCAATAATTTGGAAATTAAATATAAGAATATGTGATAAACACTGTACCACATGTCTGTGCAGAGTTTATCCAATATAAGAATTGTGATTGAAATAGACAGTTTTTCAGACACTTTCCTCGGTATCATATGCAGTGAACACCAATGGGTATAAAACATTTTACTTTGTGGGAAAAACACCATCTCATTGCAATTGATCACTAAAAAAGAGAATTTACAAAAAAGGAAATAGAAGTTAATCTATCAAAATATGCAACTCATAACGGGCCACTTCAAAGTGCCCTTCAGAATAAAGAATTTCGAAGGGTACAACTGATGGTCACTTCAGACTCCCATTATTATTTGCGCAGATTCTTTGCATGGTGACTCCACCTCCTTATGGGCGCGACATGATCACGCAGAAGGGCACTTCAAGGATCAATTGTTGGTGCCCTACACTCTTTAACCATTTAAAGCTCTCGCACCAGGGTTACTCATTCAATTGGTTAGAAATGGAACTCACGGAATATCATCAAGCAGCCATAAAACAAAATATGGACGTATCTATATCTGCGATGGACAGTAGCTTTGCAGGTTAAGACAAACGGATTCATTCCTTATTATATCTAAGGTGAAGTGACGACTTACTTACATCCTTTTCTCTGTCGAGTCCAGTAGGTGGAACCAAACGTCCAAACAAGAAGGTACGTTAACTTTATACATTTGTCCCTTGTCATGCACTCTAAACCATCCAAGGATTTTGAATTAATATCTTGAAAGGCAGTAGCCTAATGGCCAAAAATAGTGTCCAACTTTGGAAAATTGGAAACGCGTATTTGGCCTTTATTATCTAAAAATGTATGAACAGTTTATGTTTAGTAGGAGTGTAAACTGAAGTAAATTTTTTCATTTTCATTTTTGTATATTAATAAAATAATACTCAACTCGACTTAATCTATACAGCGCTTTATACTATTTTCATGCATACGAACCAGCTGTACATGAGACATATTGACTATAAGAAAAACATTTAAAGGTATACCTGTAAAAACAAGAAAAGGCCCCAGAAGCTCGTTTGCGAAGCGCCTTAAAACTTCAAAAGAAGACGAAAATGTTGTATTATCGCTGTGATTTACATTTACATTTAGGCATCTGGCAGACGCTTTTATCCTAAGCGACTTACATTATTTATCTTATACATTTTATATAGGTATTTGCAATCCCCTGGGATCAAACCCATGCGTTGTTAACACAATGCTCTTACCACTGAGCTACGGGAAACTTGAATACCATACAACGATGATTAAATATGTAATGAGCAGGAAGGTCAACAAACTTGTTGAAATAGGCTTTAAAGTATCTGTCAAGTCTCATCAAGGCAAATAAATGAAAGCCTCTTCAAATATAAAGAATTATGGGTAAGTTTCAGACCATTCAGGTGACAGTGCAATCGGTACGAACCACAAACATTTAATTGTATTTTAACTTTAAAATTTTAGGTCACTGCATTTCTCTGAGAAAATAAAAACCTAGCCAAAATAATTGATTTCCTTGCTTCGACAGCTATAAATGTTCAACACAGTTAGACTAAATGTATAGTGTAGGGTTAGTTTAGAAATTACATCATGGCCACATTTATCCTATTAGTGACCTAACCCTTAAACAAGCTATTTTACTTCTCCTTAGAACAATATTTGTCAGGAATATAAACATCCTTGATGAAAAATCAGACAATACAGTCAGCGTCATGCTCAACGTAACGATTACCATAGCTGACCAGGATTCAAATTTCATTACTTCTAGATAATCATCTCTACCATCAGATTCAGATCCGCACCATACTCTTCAGATTAACTGCTTCATCCCAAGGAACCAAAAACGTCCAAACAAGAAGGTACGTTAACTTTATACATTTGTCCCTTGTCATGCACTCTAAACCATCCAAGGATTTTGAATAAATATCTTGAAAGGCAGTAGCCTAATGGCCAAAAATAGTGTCCAACTTTGGAAAATTGGAAACGCGTATTTGGCCTTTATTATCTAAAAATGTATGAACAGTTTATGTTTAGTAGGAGTGTAAACTGAAGTAAATGTTTTCATTTTCATTTTTGTATATTAATAAAATAATACTCAACTCGACTTAATCTATACAGCGCTTTATACTATTTTCTTTATACGAACCACCTGTACATGAGACATATTGACTATAAGAAAAACATTTAAAGGTATGCCTGTAAAAACAAGAAAAGGTGACAACACAGAAGAAAGACATACCCACACATGTACTAACACACATAGACACAGACACGGACGTTCAGACACACACAGACAAGCAAGCGCACACACAGGCAAGCAGGCACAGACGCGTACACACAGTGAAAGCACACATTTAAGATAAAGGAGAGAAAAATACTGGTCACAAATTAAACAAACCACAAATTCAGAGATGCAATATTGATTGTATAAAACTAAATAACGCTAATTCTGAAGCAGCCCCGGCCAGGCAAAAAAGGTGGCGAGGAACCAAAAATTCCAATCGATAAAAAAACCCTCAAGAGAACACTGGTCTAACCGGATTCCAGTTCCACTCCGGTAAAATGTGCTGCCTCTGCACGAGCTCGACAGTGCTTGTACACAGGGGCGTAGTTTATGGGGGGGATGGGTGGGAGGTAATCCCCCCAATATTCAAATCCATCAGTTACAACCCCTCCAATATTTCAACATGAAAATCACAGTAGATCAACTGAAAAATATGTAGAATTACTTTATTTTGTCACAATAATTTTGTTCCCAATCAAATATGAGTGTATCATAATAAATTAGACAAAAAATACTCCCCCTCCATTGAACCGATTGGTAACGCCCAACTAATGAGTCGCACTTTCACCAAAACAACGCGAGTGGTGTTTGAATGGGAGAGCACACGGGTAAATTAACGTACGCGCAAAATGAAGAGAAGCGCTGCACAGGGACTCTATTTAACTGCTGGTCAGAGAGGGATGGGAAAAAAAATAAGTATGTACTGAGAATGAGGTCTGAGAATATTGTGTAATAAGTACACACCATATATGTTAGCTAGCTAATCCATTGCAATGTATTTAGCTATAAAAATCAGTATAACAATTTACCAAAGCAGCCATCTGTTTTGCTTGTTCATTTTTCAATAGTGTCTGTAATTATCAATGACAAAAGTATTCACATTGATGTTTTATTTTCTTCCTGAAATAACCTGACTTTTGAACGAATTGGATGAATGAATAATTTAAGTGGCTCACTCATTAAAACAGTGAATGGCTGCCGCCTTCTGGCGCTTTCAATACTTTCTTTCTTTCTTTTTATAATATCTTCTATGTTAGTTTATGTTGAATTTGTAATCAGTTAAAGCATATAGATAGATAGATAGATAGATGTTGAGTCGCAAAAAATACTTCTTCCAGATGTAAACACACACATCAGACTTCTCCGTGATGTTCGTGTGCTATCTGGGACGTTCAACCCCCTCCAATGTTCAAACCAAATCTACGCCCTTGCTTGTACAACAAGGCTACAAAAACAAAATTTGACTTACAAGGTCAATTATTGATTTTAGAGTATTATTAAAAATCTAATAGTCTTATCTAATTTAATCACAATATTAAGAAAATTATTTAGGCTGTGATTTGATTTTTTTGTCAAATAAGCGTATCCTCCCTTAATAAAGCTGTGAGTCTGTGGTCGGTCCGTGTACCCTCTGGTCATTTAATTTTGATTTTAGAAGGGTTATTTTAAAAACAGAACGGGGCCTTGATTTTAATTTCGACTAATAATCCAGATCCAAGTGGTCCCCACCCAAATTATTTTTGGAATTTAATGGTACTTCTTGGAGCAAAATCCTTTTAAATCGCCTTTTTGCAAACCGACTATACCGAAAAATCAGATTAGTAAGTAGATACGGTTCGTGTGAAAACAGCATTAATGAAATGTAATAGTAATGAAATGGTATAAAACAAACTTTTTTTTAATGAAAAAATATTTAAATAAATAAACATAATGTGAAAATAATTTGTTTAGTTTGTCCATATATGCACAGCACAATATATATTTTTTATCATGCATGCTAAAAATTGTGTTTTGCATTTCAGCTGTTGGGTTTTGAACCATCCAGCGACAGTACATATGAAAAATATGATCACCTTCAATAAACAGGAATCATACATGAAAGTGTTTTCAACCACTATCGTTTTAAGCATCATCGTTCTTTTCATGCTTCTCCAAAATGCTGTGATATACAATTCCCTGAAAACATCTCATGATGATGATGGAGGAGGTCTGTGCGCTTGTGATCAATGTGTCAGAGATCTTAATGATGATGACTGGTTCTTTATACGCTACAACCCGACAATTCCAACTATGCTGAACAAAAAGAACAGCGTGTTAAAGAAAGATGTCTATAGATGGTGGAAAGTAAGTAAATTCCCTTTTATCTCCAATATGAAACATGATGTATGTATTTTCTGTTTGGGATAATTTTATATAGACAAACTCTCAGTCAAGTGATCTAAGAATCCGAAGTTTAGCCACATGTATAAGTACTGCAGTTAAGCTTGAAGTCTTTAAACATTTGTAGGGTCTACAAATTGACACCTCTAAACATGTGTACACGGATTTGGTAGACACATTGTTTGCTCTCTTCCCTGATGAAGAACATTATTCGGACGCTAGTCTAGATCGCTGCAGAACCTGTGCCGTGGTTGGAAACTCAGGGAATCTTCTGAAATCCCATTATGGTGAACTGATAGACAGCCATGACTTTGTCATAAGGTAACAGCTACTTCTTCAAAACATTTACACCGAAACCCCTTTTTTCTATTCATATTTCATTCAGTTGTGCTGTTGCAAAGCAGATTTATGTATGCTTGTCATAAATACCTCTCAATGTAGATAAAGTTTATTTTTAGGTAAGGGTGTACTCCTGAAATAGCTGAGAATTATGAAAGTGATTTGAAAAATGTGCCATCCTGGTATTTGGGTTGTTACCCTTGATTAAAGAGACAAAGGATCAAAGTGTCAGTGAAAATTGTTCAATATTTATCTCTTCCTTTCTCACAGGATAAACAAGGGTCCAACGAAAGGCTATGAGCGGGACGTGGGGTCTAAGACCACCCACAGGATTATCTACCCTGAAAGCGCTGTGGACATTGATAACTCCACCCATCTGATTCTAGTGCCCTTTAAGATCCTTGATCTGCGCTGGCTCATCAGCATCTTCACCACTAAACACATCATACGGTGAGATTGTGCATGATTACGATTGTAAGCAAAGAGTCTTCTTGATGTCATTATGGTTTCAAAACGTTTCAAAACACGACTGCATTCTGCCACTAGGGAGTGCGAAATTATCCAACATTTAAGATGAATGAGAGCAGTAAAAAGTCAAAGGTCAATTATCGCCTATGGGACCATTTTGAAAAGAGACTTGGAGGTGTGTGATGATAAATCATAAAACTTATCAATGTTGAAACACATGCACTCCTACCACCTGCTTTGATTGGATGGGCATAGGTGAAGCCAAAACATCTGCTGTTCTGAAGGAAACTAAAACTTAAAATAAAACAAACATAATAAAGAAACACTATTTTCAATGATGTGACGACGCTTCAACCAAGATTCGACCCATAGACCACAGCACGCCAGTCAGGAACACTAACCGCTACCACTTCTTGTAATATAAGTGTCTTAGAGCAACACCTGCAAATGTCCATAGGGTGTCGCCGTGTAGATGGATGTAGGAATGTTTGGAAGCCTCGACAAGATAAGGCACATTTGATTCAACTGTTTCATTGTTTCAAAAAGCCTGCAGTGATGGACACTTGAGCCTATAGACGAGACTAGATAATTGTAGGGTGAGTCAAAATATAGTAACAAGGCAAGATAACTAGACTAGAGAGTAGCAAAGAAAACTAATGCAAATGGTATGACACAGGACAGGAGAAACACAGGGAATATAAAGGGAAGAAAATCAGGACACAAAACGACTAACAGAAGGTGAGAAAGAGAAAACAATGACAAGGAACAGGTGAGTGATACAATAACAAGGTCATTTACAGATAGCTAGAGGGCGGGGTCACATCAGCATGACATGACAGCATATGGCAGGGTGTCAAATAAGGCCATGTGCTCACAAATAAAAAACGACAGCAGTGCATTCTCAGTGGAGTGGTTTGTCTTGAAGCCAGATTGTTTGTCATCCAGTAGTTTGTTCTGGGATAGGTAGAAAGACACCAGGTTGAATGCTGCCTTTCAAGTGTTTTTGCAATAAATGGGAAAAGAGAGAGACAGGTCTGTCACTGTCGGGAGTAGAAGGGTCCAATACGGGTTTCTTCAATAGGGGTGTGACCTGGGCCTGTTTGAATGTGGATGGAATAATGCTGGTGAGCAGAGATGTGTTGATGATGTGTGTGAGTGCAGGTGTTAGTGTGTTGTATATGGCCTGAAGAAGGTGGGAGGGGATTGGGTCAAGGGGAAAGGTTGTGGGTTGGCTGGAGAGAAGTCTGGTGACTTCAGTGTCAGTCAGTGGAGTGAAAGAGGAGGGTTACATTTTTTAATTGAGGATGTTGTTTACCGAGGTTTGAGGTGCAGAAATTTTTTTGCTGATGGATGATGTTTTCTCAGTGAAAAATACAGCAAAGTCTTGCGCAGTCAAAGATGAAGTGGGCGAGGGAGGAGGGAGGCAAAGAAGAGAGTTAAATGCCTTGAAAAGCTGTTGAGTGTTAGGTGCATTGCTCACCTTTGTGGTATTGAAAGAGATTTTAGCTGTGTAACCCCAGTAGAGAAAGAGGAGAGTATTGACTGGTAGACCCCTAGGTCAGCAGGATACTTGGTCTTGCGCCATTTCCTTTCAGCAGCCCTGAGTGTACCTCTTTGTTATTAGGCACCTGGTCACCTGGGGCATGTTCACGCTCATGCTTTAATGTCATGATGTCTTTTTTTGATGCATCACTAATACAGCACTCCTAGTGTAGCCTCTCCGCAGCTTTCTGAATAGCATGGCGCCGCTTGATTGTCGTGTCGAGCGAGCCCGTGAATCACCGAATGTGTCGTTGCAACCAGAATGTAAACGTTGTTTTTGTGGAAATATCTAGATCTTACCCGGATACAGCAATCCTATTTTCAGATTGGCTGTTCAGTAGCTATGTATTTGTATTTGATTAGCTGGTGTGTGGTAGGGCCTTCTAAACCCTATGGGGAACTAACTTGATTCCTCTAATGGCAGTGCAACTTGGTGGACGTTATCCTGAAAATTTCTCTGCCTGAGAAATACAAGATGTGAACAGGTTGACATGGGTGTGTCTAAAACTTGAGAGCCCTTACAATTGAATAAAGCCTGTTCTTCATGCATGTTTTGCATTCTCTCAGTCTTTCACATTGCTGTTGGATGATTTCCAGGTTGAATTCCTCCTTTTTTTTTTTGTTTAACTGGAATTGACACAATGCATGCCGAAACATTTGTTCAATGGGGCTTGAAGTTCTGTTCCCATTTTTATCTTCTTTTGTTTTCTGCAGAAGTCATACCGGTTTAAAATTACGAGAAGATTTCACCAGAACAGACAGATGAGATTGTCAATTCACCTGCTAAAATCATATTTTCGGCTTTCATCTTTGATGCAAACTTACTTGTCTTAATCCAATGATCTTGTGTTCTCCAGCACCTACACTAAAGTGAAAAGTACTCTAAGTGCTGACATGGACAGGGTATGTAACCTAAAAATCATTATTACACCTAAGATTCATCACATTTTTATTAAATAAGTATTCCACTATTCTTTAAGGTAATGATTGCCCATCCAGCATTCATTAAATACGTTTATGACAACTGGTCACAAAGGCACGGGAGATATCCATCTACAGGCTTCATTACTCTAATACTGGCCCTTCACATATGTGATGAGGTAAAATCCCCTTCACTCTGATATTTGATTCACTGAGCCTGTTGTTTGCTTTTGATAAACATGGAACCTCTGTTGAACACATTTTAGAGTAAAATGGATTATCTGAGTGAGTAATGCTGTACATGACTTGATCTCACTCTCACACAGGTTAACGTTTTTGGCTTTGGAGCTAGAAGTGACGGAAACTGGCATCATTATTTCGACAGAACTTTGGCTCACTTTTCCAGAGGTAGCCATGGTGGAGATTTTGAAAATGAAACCATGAATGAGCTTCAGCGGAGGAACAAGATTTTCAAGTATAATGGGTTATAAAATATATCGGTCAAATTTAAATTAAAAAATATATTTTTGGGGGGAGGGGGAAATGATTGCTTCTAACATGTTTCTAACAACACAAACCCATACCACTGTTGTTGCATACTATTGTCACAAAACTTATGTGTCCTATTTTCTATTAAATATATTTCTATATTTATACGTAAACTGAGCAAAGAAAACAAGTTCATTTTCACGTTTAAGTAAAATAAAATTTTGACGTATTTTACACACTTGGAAAAGTTAAAAAAACAATGTATGGGATAATCTGGAATCACAGGTCATCATGTGCCTTGTTATGATGTCCATCTTTCACATTGCTGTTGGAAACTTTATGGCATCCTGAGGTTTGATTTTATTGCAATGCTGATGTGAAATGAAAATTTGGAATGCTCTCTTAATTTTTTTCACAGCTGCATGTATAAGATTCACTAATTGATTTTCTTAAAGTTGCTTTTGACTTTTCTAAACGTCCATCACATTGTTATAAACTCTTGATTATTGATTGGAATTTTTGGCCATTTCGGACTGAAATTCCTGACTTTCTTCATAGATCTTGTTTTAAAAAGTCTGGATCATTGTGGTCCCTAAATCTGTGTGTCATATTTCTAAGGATATCAGTGTTAATAAATGACCTACACTCTGAGATTAATTTCTGTTTACTGATTATTTTTAAACACTGATTTGGTCAAATGAATCCATGTAATATCATAAACAAGGTTTTAGCAGGACATTTGATCCAATAGATGTGTAAATGCATATATGAAATCTAGTGGGTGGTAATGACATTCACAGTCATTTATATGGCATATAAATGAATATCAACAGTAAAGTACAAATGAGGGCCATTTTAATTAAAGCACTTCTGTTTCATGTTTTTTCACACCTAAGCAGAGAAGCTTTTGTAAGTTTTTTTTCTTATGATCCGCTTTAATTGTTAGGCCTACATTTATTTATTCCGCAGAGATTTGCTATTGTTTATTTTCAGTAGTTTCTGTTAGATATTTTGTTTCCCTTATACACTCATGTGCTCTGTTGTGTAACGCAGCTGCTCAAGAACAAACATATTTTACTGCGTTGAGTGTTCTTTTTTAATCATAACCATAAACTATAAAATTGTAATTAGGTAATGAGTTATCGCAAGCTTTATGACGACTATAATGTGGTTTATAAGAAAAACATAATTTTACGTATTGTGTTACATAACTATCAATCTAGGGCTGGGGAGCCAGCAACAAAATAATAAATAAAACATTACTCGAAAAATAAACATCCTTGGAGAGAAAAACAGGGCAAACCAGCCTCCTGTCCCAGAGTCAGTACACACACTCCAATTCAAATTCATATCTGTTCATTTGACAAAATAGAAAACGATTAAAAATAATTTCCAAACATCAACAAATAATATATTTTATTTTGCTGATTTATTTTATTGACGGCTGATTTGCTTACAGCCATCAGTCGTCTGGTCATATGTGTTTGTTCAACATGTTTTCAACATTTGTTCAACATTGTAAACATGTTTTTATTGTAAAAGTCAAAGACTGCAGACACTTATAAATTAGCTTAACCTTGCTTATGTTTTCAGTTCATCCTTTTCATAGATTTACATTAACAACTTTAATAATAATTTATATTATATATGAAATTTGTGTGCTATATAATTAAGATATAGCCTACTGTATCATTATTTTAAACATTGGGGCCCAACAAAAGGTTGATCTAGTTTATCCTCATATTGTCAATGCATTTCACACAAACATTGCTTGTTTAAGATACGTATCTGGTAACGAAAGTAAAATAATACCCTTGTACGATAGATCAACAAAATATGACATAGATGGAATGTGTGGAGAATAAAGTAAACATGTCATTAGAAGAATAGAAGACTCAATTTTTATGTACTTTACAGTCTAATGAAAAAACATGGTCACGTTTTTCTAGCCGGACAGGTTTGTGAAAGAGAAATTGTTTTTGAATTTGATTCATTTGTCACTTGGGTTTAACCTCAAAGCATATCTTTTAAGTCATGCACTGAAAGCACCACTGGAATGTTGTTCTGCAGGTGACTGTCTTATATAAGGCTATTGTTAATGGGAAATTAAACCTGGGCCACTGCGTCTGGACGAGCCCGCCATCTTGATATCCATAAAAACAACTAAAACGTGCAATAAAAATTCCTATAAATATGCAATAGCCCTGCCCACTATGTTACTCTGTTGCACTAATGCTTTACTTGCACTGCCACTGCACTACCTCAGAGGATTTATATTTTTTATAATATTGTGTGTATATATACACCCGTATATAAACACATTGTGTGTTATTCTGAACGTTTTGCATCAGTTAAAATCAATAAATTATTTTGAGAAATGTATACGTGAAACACCATTAGGTCATTCAGTATACATATACTCTTTCATAAGTGTTTTTAATAGACTTCCGTGGGTAGGTGCAAAATCTATTTTCTCTCATAATCTCTCGTGATCTTTTTTTGTGTGACGTCAACAATTTTCTTAATACTTCATCCATCATGAAACAATGGTGCAATAGTATTGTTGTAATATATTTTACAGTAAAGATAGAATCTTCCTCTTGAGTCAGCACACCAGATTTCAACACAGGAGAAATATGTTAAAATAACTGCATGACTGTTTTGTGAATGTTTAGATTTATTTTATTCATTCGTTTGAACGTGCATTTTAACATTTCGAAAACAAAAGTGTGTTCCCAGCACCAGCAGTGCGAGATCTTAAGTATTTTTTGTGCGCCACGTGATGATCTCAAGGAAAAAGCCATTCTATATAGCAGCTTTGTTCTGAAGGCATTTGCTGGAATTACATTGTGAAGAGAAAACTGTTCCTTTAAACACACAGCACTTGATGTTACACCAAACAGACAACCACACATTTTGGCACTACACTAAAAAAAGACATATTTGTGCATCTTGACTTGACTGAACTTACAAATGCATACTTATGACCCCTAGCAGAGGGAGATAGGTTTCAGTAACCAAATCTCATGGACGTATTTTATAAAAGCGGGATGTAAAGTCATCACCTGGAAGATTCAGTATTTGTTTAATTGAAATGGCTGTAATAAACTAGAATTACATTTACAGTGGCAAAAAACATTTTTTTTTCTTTAATTTCATCATCTAAAAAACTTCCACCACCCTTACTTTCAAAGATTCCTTAACACTTACAGACAAGAACAGGTTATGCCACTTTATGAACATCCACCCAGGTATTAAGAAGCGCATGCCGTAGCTTCCGTCTGTTGAAGGTTACACTCAGTTTAACATTGATTTAGGTGCTACAGAAGACAATAACACAGACTTAATAATAAATTCAGAAAAACTGAAAATAATTTAAAGTATGTTTTTAAGTTAAAAAAAATGTGTTTCATTCTGTGAACTAGTAAAAACAGTTCATCCCAATTGCAAATTATTTTTTTGATTGCTGCATATGTTGAAAATTTAAATGGTACAAACTGTACCAGTATATTAACATACAGTATAATTACAGTACACACTTTATATGAGAGCAATTTCACTTATGTGACATTCACAGAAGTGTATCAAATATCCTGGAAAACAGTCAGTCAATAATTTTCTCTTATCTCTCATGATCTTTTTTGTGTGACTACTAAACCATTACAGGTGTTAATACCTAACATCCATCATGAAACAATGCTACAATAGTATTGTTTGCAATATTGACGCAGTTAAATATGAGTCATCTCTTGTAAAGATAGAATCTTCTTCGTGCGTCAGTACACCAGATTTAAATACACTAGAAATGTGTTAAAATAACTGCATAACTGTTTTGTGAATGATTAGCGTTTATTTTATTTATTAAATGACACAATGAAATGCATTCGTTTGAACATGCATGTTGCCATTTCGAAATCAAAAGTGTGTGTTCAGTACCAGCAGTGCGAGATCTTTAAAGTATTTTTCTGAGCCACGTGACGATCTCAAGGAAAAAGTCATTCAGTATAACAGCACCTTTGTTCTGAAGGGATTTGTTGGAATTGCATTGTGAAGAGAAAACACATTTCGGTAGCTAGGACACTTAATCTTAACAAATAAATGACTTCATTATATGTAAAGATCCGTTTCATGATCCCTTTACTGCTCAGTTAGCGTGAAACATTTATGGCAGAGCAGCTGCGTCATTGGCTGATCATTCAGAAGTTATCTTGAGGAGTGGGCCACCGAACACTCTGTTGCACAATAGACTTCCACACCCCAAAAAAAAAACATTCTCTGCTTTGACGTACACATGTACGCAGACAGGAATTTGTGAGGTGCCTAAACAAATAAAAGATATCTTCACGGACAATAGAGTGGCATCTGAATGTCCCACGCCCGTAAAACTGGGTCACTTTAAGTACATTAAGCATGTGGAGTTTTGCTCAAGAGAAGCTTTTTCTCTGAACCAAGCAAACATTTGCAAACTAAACAAAAAAAAAGCAGCACAAATGAGGGCCTTATGATGCAGGTGTAAGCAGTACAGATTGTTCTGGTTCAATTTACTGAAGCGTTGAATGACATGTCATATTTCCTTTGATTATCTTCTTTTGAACACCTGAACTTTGTTTTCAAGGTAAAGGCGCATCATCGTGTCAAATTCAAAGCTGCCGCTGTGAGCACCTGTGTGAAGGTTACGCCCGGTTTCCTCAAAGTAGTGATACCAGTTTCCATACTGATCGGCACCGAACCCAAATGCAGAAACCTGCGCAAATATGTACAAAAATAAACATTCAAAAAAATGAAATAACTAAACAAATTATAAGATCAAGCTAATTCTATATAGATAATGATTTTCTTATAACAATATAGTATTATCTATTATGTTTTTTATATAATTTATATTTTTTAAAGAATTACCTGGTCACAGATGTGAAGGGCAAATACAATTGCGAGGAAGCCAGTGGATGGATATCGGCCACGTTTTAGTAACCAGATCTCATGGACGTATTTTATAAAAGCAGGATGTAGAATCATCACCTGGAAAAGTCAATATTTGTTTAATAGAAATGTATGTAATAAACTAGAATTAAATTTACAGAGGCTAAAAAACATTTTTGTTCTTAAATTTTGTTGTCTAAAAAATCCTCCCCCACCCATACATTCAAAGTATCCTAAACATTTACAGACAAGAACAGGTTATGCCACTGTATACAAACAACGCAAACACCCACCCAGGCATTCAGAAGCACATGCTCTACTTTGCTTTTAAAATATAACAGTCACCTCAGCCCCAAGACAGAATCTAAACCATTTCAAAGTGTAGCTTCAAACTCACCTTATGTCTGTTGGCGGTAACACTCGGCTTAACTTTGATGTAGGTGCTATAAAAGACAAGAACACAAACTTAAAATTATATTACGTTTTTCTGAATCTATTTTCAAGTGTGTGTTTAAGTAAAATACTCATATTTGTTTTCCTCGATGCGAACACACAATTCATCATTTTCTCACAACTATTCTCCACGTAACACATTCTCAGAACAATAAACCAGCTTGTACCATCCCCAACCAAAAATGTCCCAGTTTTTCAAAGGTTTAACCATGTTCTCATTCAGAAAACACATAATATATTGACTGAAGTGTCAAGATGTTATCTCAAACAGCACAGATTTATCCATCCATAAACATTCAGTGGTAAAACTGATGACACTCCAATCAAAATCTCAGGATAATATCAATAGGAGCACAGGTAGTTGTGCACCCTAGAATAATCTACAGGGCATCATACTACTGTCTGTAAACATACAGTATAATTACAGTCTACACTTTATATGAGAGCCATTTCACTAATTAGACATACACAGAAGTATCACAGTTAAGTTATTTAATTAAACTCAGTGAAGAATAATCATTCTGTATTTTGAAAATATTATTTTGCATTTTGATTATTGCAATTGATTATATGTGTATCTGAACACTATTAAGCATAAAAACCTAAAGCAATGTTTTTAACTTGTAAGTTATATTTGCGGAAATGCGGCCAGTATAAAAATGTGCTCATCATCCAGTATCAAAGCACAAAAACACGTAAACTAGATCGGCCTTTACAGATCCGCCACTGGCTCTAGGCACATTTGCTCTACTGGTTGTACTGGTGCGACTCAATTTCTCTTTTGGTCGCACCCTTATTTTATAGTAATCATAATGACATTGTTTGTTGATGAATCATTCTGTTAATTCATCACTCTGTTTCTAAAAACAGTCGCTGTGTTTTATTATCCATGCACTGCAAGCGTGTAGGTTTGGAGACAGAGGGAGTGCATGAGCTCTCTGCTCACTCTTTCCTAAACTTATCACAAGTGCGTCATTCACCATGATAAATCACATTAAATGTTCAAATAAATATTTGGCGGGGCAAAAATTCGTTTTACGCACTTGCACCAACCAGTAAAATTTACCACACACATGATAAAAAAAAGAGATTGCATTTATGAGCATTTTGTCCCTGTCCAGAGCCCCGACTAGACCATAACAATTCTGTGAACTGAAGCCAACACTGTGGAATGATCTCATGTATTTTTTAGACCGGCTACACAGTCCCCACCGTGTGATGTTTTTAGTGGTGAAGGCACTGATGAGCCACTCCATGTCCAAGATCTTAAAGGGAGAAAGTATCAGGTGGGTGGAGTTGTCCATATTCATAGAGCTCTCGGGATAGATCATCCGATGAGTGGTCTTAGAACCCACATCCTTCTCAAAACCTTTGGTGGGGCCCTTATTTATCCTAACTTAACAATAAAAGCAAAAAACATATAATAGGTCAGAGCTGATATGTTTATGACCGTGACATATCGCAACTTCTCAACGTATTCATACCTTATGACAAAGTCATGAAAATCTATGAGACGTCCATAATAGGATCCTTTGAGGTTGCCAGAGTTTCCCACAACAGCACAGATTCGGCAGCGATCCGGTCCAGCATCGGAGTACTGTTCTTTATCTGGGAAGAGCGAGAACAACTTCTCCACCACTTCGACGTAGTTGGATTCGGTCTTGAATTTCTGAAGACCCTGCAATGTTATGTAAAAGTGACATCAGTTTCAGGAAGGTTTCTCTAAAACATATGGATCTAAGTCATTTTACAGTAAGAAGAATACCTTCCAATACTTCAGGTCACTATCACTAAGCACATGATTTCTCCTGGTGAGCAAAGCTGGGACAGAGACGTTGTAGAGTTCATTGAACCAGTAACTGTGGCTCTGCTGTCTTACACAGCGAGTACACGCACAGATCCCATCTGAGAACTCTTCAAGGGGTTGGAAGACCAGAAACATGCAGACTAGAATGACACAAATGACCAGTGTCATAGAGTATTTCCCATTTCGAATCCTTTGCATCATTCCCTCACTTCACCCCTGGAGTAAAACAAAGAAACAAACTAAGATCATTTTGGAGTGTGGTTTAATATAATAATGAGCTGATTATATTCCCTAACATTCACAACAACAGGTGCATTGTTTAAATAAGTAAAGTACAACAGACATATTTCAATACATTTCTATACAAATATACCAAATACGTGGACTTCTCAAACAAACATAAAACATACCATGTTTTGATTGCAGATACTGGTTAAAGTTTCAATCGTTTATATTGATATAAAAATTAAATCAATATATCTGATTAATGAAAATCAAAAAAATCAACATGCCATTTAGATTACGCATGTGTCAATCTGCTGCATCAACCTAAAACTTTGACTATAAATGAAGATAAAATCCTTTATTGCAAACCACTGCGGTATTTGTATAACAGTGAAATATTGTACAGCCAAATGTACATTTCAGAGACTGTCAGAAGTCACCGTCCCCTCCTCAAACACATCACGTTTAAAAAATGGTTTCCGTGATTTTTTTCATTATTGCAGTTACAAATATACATACTTTTTTATATTTTCAAATGCCATGAACAAAAACAATGAGTATTGGGTAAAACGAAACATCAATTTAAAGTAGGCCTAAGACACAAATATATAAATATAATAACAATAATAAGGAAAATGCCTGGTATCACTTGGAGTTTTCAAATTTTTTTGTAGTGAATATACTCTGATTTCTCCCCAGCCTACTCACCTGTCCCAGGTCGACAACCCATTTTTAAGCACCACCAAGCTCACGAGTGCATAGTGTATGCCTCTATATGTTATCAAGAGCCTATGTATCAAGTAGGCCCATGTACACAAAAGGCCTAATTCTCTCAAATCTGTCTAGATCTGTGTTAGTGAGCACTTCACCTTTGCCGAGAAAATCCATCCCTTTCACAGGTGTGGCATATCAAGATGCTGATTGGACAGTATGATTACTACACAGGTGTGCCTTAGGCTGCCCACAATAAAAGGCCACTCTAAGGGGCCGTTTACACGAGACCATTTTCAACTGAAAACGCATAAACGTTTATGAGTCTTGGCCGTTCGTTGAGACGGAAACAGCGTTTTGGGGGACTGAAAACGCACACTTTTGAAAACGGGTCTCAAAGTGCATCTTTTTGAAAACGCCACCTTTGCACTCCCTATAAACTTTCGACATCTGTGGCATTGTGCTGTAAACATTTTTAGAGTGGCCTTTTATTGCGGTCAGTTTAAGACACACCTGTGCAATAATCATGCTGTCTAATCAGCATCTTGATATGCCACACCTGTCAGGTGGGTGATTATCTCGGCAAAGGAGAAGTGCTCTCTTACACAGATTTAGGCAGATTCGTGAACAATATTTGAGAGAAATAGGCCTTTTGTGTACAAGGAAAAAAATTGGTTATTTGAGCTCATTTCATGAAAAATGGGGGCAAAAACAAACGTATTGCATTTATAATTTTGGTCAGTGTATAACAGCGACAGCTTACTCGAGACTTGACTTGGACTCATGAGACTTGTAAAAAACCCATGTCATTTTGACAGAATATTTCATTCACATTCTTCCTTTACTTCCCAACATGACAACATCATACATCACATTGTTCTACTAATTCCCAATCCATTATGTTCTGCAGCAAATGTCACTACAACTCATCTCTAAACACACAAAGTCAGCATTATTATATACACGCGCGACTTATCAGGAGGACGCTTGTTCCTCGTATAGTTATATAAACGCCTCCTGTCCAGACCATTTAAGTGCAGCAGATACAATAATGGACGATTAACTTTAAAAAGTTTACATCATTATGAATTTCGTTGACGAAAACTATAACGAAAATGATTGGTCAACAATATGTTTTCACTTACGAAAATACGAGAGGATAACAAAATAAAAGTGAATGCATGATAACGTAGACTGTAATAAAAACAATTCTGACATTTTTGTCAACGTATAAATACGAGACAGAAACAACAATAATTGTAAGTTATTGCCATTAACTTCGCATACTTTTAAGAATTGAGCGTTTAGTCGATCGTGATGAATTCCTATAGCGACCGTTGTAAACATGACGGCTTACTTCCTAGATCAGAAGGCTTTGCTGTTTCCAGACGGACCGCTAAAGAACGCGACACGCATGTCTCCCTCAATTCCTGTGAAATTCAACCAATCAGATGACGGCTTTGAACGTGCTGAAGTGTTTGCATAAAAGTGTGCCATATGCATCAGACTTTCAGCCAACGGATCGTGGGTGAGACTATATTCGAATAGTACATCATTATTGCGCATAAAATGTGTTTTGATTTTGCACCGGTAAATGTGGCGCAAAGACCTATAGTAAAAAGATGAAAACGCAGAAACCATCAACCAGCAACAGTAGCCTACTGCTTCGAAGCACTGGTTCGAATACCCAAGATCATCTGTAAAGTTAACTAGTTATTTAAAAACTTTATTCAAAACTGATTTAGCTTTATACACTGTGAATTACAATAACTATCTGAGAGAACGATTGCTGAAAAAGACAGAGACTTGAGATATGACTTGGACTCGACCCCAGAGACTGAAGACTTGACTTGGACTTCAGAGACTTGTGAACATGTCAGTCTATAATAATTAACAATGAACATTTGACCAGTTCTATCAAGCAACCCTTGTACCAATAGACAGCTGGGAACATATTCAGCCTGAGTTCTCATCCCTTATCATCTAAGATAGGCTATTGCCTACATTGTTGTGGATCTTTCTACCTCATTTTTTGACACTATACACAAACTCACTTGTGAAGTTGGCTAGTTAGATACAATTCAATATGTCAACAATACCCTATGTTTCTGATAACAAATATCCTAATTTTATCAAAGAATACGCAGTGGTTTTAAAAGTGGGGGTGAGTAATCAGCAGAAAGTTAAATAAAACACTAGCAAACAGAGTATGCAATTGCGACCCCAGGACGTATTGCGAGGGAGGGGGCTCATTTTCTGTAATACCTGATCCAGCGTCTCTCAAAGCAAATAGTGTAGATTAAATGCTTACCTTTCTCCCATTTCCCCAAGAGGGTTTTCGAAAAGTCATGGGCTTCATGCCTCCAGGTGTTGTTGCTTTATTGAAAAACCTTCATTCAGTGTCCCCTGTCTCATTAAATTGGCTTGACATACCTGTTGCTTAATTATGCTTTGTTTCACCTTGTTAAAATAATAGACTGATCCTATCATTATTTCAACAGGATATAGTATCTATTCCTTACGTATTATCATACTGGAATAATGCAGTAAATATATTTGCTGGAAGAAGGGATGCTTCCTCATAATTTTCTTCTAACCAACAAAGTAAAAGAGGTGTCCAGCCGACCATTCAATGAAAAAGTATCAAACTTATATTTGCTCTAGCTGTTCATTTTGTGATGATTCTGATGAAACTGTTGTACACCTGTTATGGTTTTGTCCATATACTAAAAAGCTATGGCAAGATATTCAAGAATTTTTTTTTTCACTGAAATTTACAATGACTGTGCACTGTATTGGAGAGAGGTAGTACTTCGTTTTATAGAAAATGGTGGATCCAAAAAGAGATTTTTTTTAAGTGAACCTAATCCTGTTGAATGGCAAATTCCACATAGTTCCTACATAAATCTAAATATTTTTCAATTTCATGAAAATACTCGAACAATATATCTTACATCCTCATATTCCAAAAAAAAAAGTTCTGAAAACTGTTTTTTTTCTAACTTCCTTACCTTAAGTCAATGGTTTTATTTCCCAAAATACAAATAATTAGAATGTTATAGTATATCCCACCCCCACTTTTTAAAATATTTTTGTAATTAACAATGTTATTGATAGTGATTTACTGTTAAAGCTTATTTAGCATGTGACAGTATTTTGTATAGGCAATAGACAACAATTAATCGTAAGCATGTTGTGTTGGTATAGTTCTACGAGCATTAAAAAAGGCTTACCTCTTATGTTATCCTTTTGTTTCATATATCTCCCGGGTGCAACAATGGTCCAAAAGTCAGCGCGTCGCATTTTTCTGATACAAAAAGATGTTTTTACGTATCCTCGCGCTTTTTTAAGTGGGTATTCGAAAAGGCCTGTGGGTAACTGTTATGTAAACTAAAGGCTAAAGTTTAATTAACAAGGCACTTGACCAATTGCAACAATGTCGTCATGGGTAAACGGTCTGAAGGCACAATACAATACGAACAGGTAAGATGTTCTTATATCAGCACAAACGCCCAAACCAAGAGATTCTCCATTTACCTGCAGGATGACGGTCACGTGCTCACATCTGCTGTTTCCACCAACACACGAGAAGTGGCGAGAAGAATGTATGAGTTCATCTTTAATTACCTTTTTATTGGGGTTTATTTTAATACAACACTGCTGTAAAATGTCGCATCCCTGTTCATGTTTACTGCACCACCGCAATACTGTTTAGACTACATTGTTTTGTTGGGACTTATTCTTACATTTGTGGTAATCGTTTAATTGGACTCAAAGGTGTATTGTATTTTTAAAGCGGGCGTAACACACTGGGTTGCACACAGGGTTGCTGCCAATATCATATTAATCTTGAGTACATTTAGAGTAGTATTGTATACTTTTTATATACAATATAAAAAGCGCGTGGGGGGTAGGCCCAACTAAAGCACGTAAACACCTATTGTCAACTAAACACAGATGAGTTTCACTCACCACTGGTTCATGTCCGGCATCTTTTAGGACTGGGACGGCTCCATATCATACCAAATCCACCGTTATATCCACAGTTTATATAACATTAATCACCCAAATGCTCCTTCTCCTGCTCTCCTTCTCCTACTTTGGGTGTGCCGCGTGCTTTTCCAGGAGGATTGTCCAATACTGGACTAAGAAAAGTTGTTACAAAACAGTTTTATATAGGGGGAGTATATCGAGCACAGGAATACTACGTAATACCATAGTAAACTTAAGTTGCTTAACCAAAGTGACTTTGTCATATTAACAGTTCTAATAAAATGAGATAAAAAGACAATTATCAGGTTAAATAAAACATTACTTTTATGCAACTAAACAGAATTTACTTTTAATCAAATACTGCTTTTTTATAATTTTCAACTTACTTTTCAGCCCACAATAGCCAGCTGAATTAACCAGTCTTTCTAAATGACTAAAATGAGCAAAGCTCATTCACATCTTGCTTTCTCTGAAATAATTCAATGATCTCTTATATTCGGCAGTGACTTAAATGTTCAATAGTCTAAATTAATCCTTTCAAATGAGTCATTTGTGTGCGAATCGTTCTGAACGCAATGTGCGTTAATCCTGGCAAACTCGCTTTATACATATATATGTGTTTTTAAGCAGAATATGATCCAGACATTTCATGAAGACCTTAATAAATCATACCAACTTGTTGAAAGTGGTCGTATGAGGAGACCTTTAAGACTTATGAAGGCAACCTGGTTGTGGTGGCATTAAGTCAATGTTTTTATTGGTTATTTGTTATCACATATTGATATTCACCTCTGTCTGTTTTATTTCCATTGTGTTAGTTGTTTAAGTATGAAAAGGGGTTGAGCAACAGGATGATCAACTTTTGATGTCACACAGCCAAACTATATTATGACTTGTTTGCTGGTTAAATAATCAAAAATGAAAGCAACAGTTTTGTATGGATGATTTGCTAGGTGTAAAGAATACACACTGACATAAGCAGAACATGCAAACTTAACAAATAAAGGCATTCTGTCCCAGACTGGGCTCCAACCAGGGTCCATGTACTGTAGATCTCCCACTACTTAAGTTATTTGTATTGGAAGCTGGTTTACTGAGATATCTTTGTGCATTGTACTGTAATGTTTTTCAAGTTTCAGTGGATCTAGTAATACAATTCTGTATTATGCCTTATCATCATCGACATTGCACCTTTTTTCAAATTTAATCACAATAAATAACTGTATAATTACACACTGTTTTCAGGTGCTGGGATGTGACCCATATTATGTAATAGAAAATGAATAATTTCAGCCATACAAGTGCAAAAAAATTGCATACAGTAAATAGTATACAGCTAGACATAATCATATCATTGTCTGTATAGGTAATGGTCATGTTTTTCATACATTTCCATACCTTTTCTTTTGTCTTTAATGTCTGTTCTAATATGTATTCATACTGTAAAGCTGCTTTAGATTTGGGCGGTCTTAGTCAAATCATGTTACGAAGTGACATATATTTGTTGGAGAATTAAGGAAAATTACATTTTATCACCTGTCAGTACAATTGTGTTGGAACCTGATGTTCCGAATATGGTAAGAGACGTTACATTTCTGTAGAACACTTGCAGTATTCTACCTATCTATCACTACGCACTGGTTTACTGGCCAATCATAGCACACCTCGCTTTTCAGAGCAATGAGCTTTGTAAAAAAGAAGCGCGTTTCAGAGAGGCGGGACAAAGAGCAGATACAAACATGCACGGTATATGGAAAATACAGCATATTTGAACCTTAAATTGTGTATACACATTACATTACATTTAAAACAAACGATAATATTCATTTTACCTGTGTAATTTGACCCCTTTAACATGTTATTTTAAACTGCGCGTTAACACGCAATTACTTAACACACATCAATGCGTGAATTGCGTGGTAATTTGTAAGCTGGAAGTATGGTCCCTCCGCATCTGCGCGCTGTCCGCATGACGCAATTATGATCATCAGAAGGGTCCGCTGTCGTCCGCACACCCCGTCCTCGTGCAGCCCATTTTTTGAAACCGCGCTGACGTGCCGCGTACAACAGCCTATGCACAAAAAAACTCCACTAGTCCACTAGGGGTCAATACACACACAGAAAGTGTGCAGTGTGTCGTTGTTGCTACCCTTTTGTTTGCAAGGCGAATAACCTTCCTTAACTATTAATTGTCAGTATGTCTGTAAAGATTCGATTAGATTAGATTCGATTCAACTTTATTGTCATTACACATATACAAGTACAGTGTAACGAAATGTAGTTTGGGTCTAACCAGAAGTGCAATTAACAAGTGCAGATATACAGTGTGAATAAATACAGAATATAATTTTAGGGAAATACTATACAAATGTTGTATGAAAATATGACAGTCGGTATGTACTATGAACAATATATACAGAAGGCTATATACTGTGATCATTAATGTACAGGTGGTTATGAACAGATAACAATATAGACAATAAAATAGTGCAAGTGACTTGAGTGTGCATTAATTACAGACATTAGCTATTAAAGTTACGCGACTCAGCGCTGCCCTCTGACGGTCTGGTAGAGCACATATACTCATTTGTATTGCGAATGTGCTGAACTCGCACGTCCGCGCTAAACCCGTGATGAGTAAGCGTAGGAAGGTGGGCGGACGCGTTTGTGCGTGACACGGACGCGGAAAGTCAAGCATGCCACGGCCATAATACGTGTTAAATTGTTAGTTTCACACGCTTTGTCTCTGTTGGCCTTCCATACACCAAACCCTTGGTGTTTCCAGTCGGATCCGTGGGCGCGGCTGGTTGGTTTTGACTAAATCCTTGGTGTTTCAAGTCTTACAAAACCTTTAGCCTAAACCACCCATTAACCTAACTCTAACCATATAAACTACACTGTAAAAAATGATTCTGAGTTTAAGTCTAGTGGACAAATAAAAAATCATGTCATGTCAAATTGCATTGTGTCACAACACAATACAATGAGTTGTAACAACCTCAACTTGAAGGAAAATGGAAAACTTTAAATTGCGTGTTCAGATAACAACAAAACATAGATTCCATCAATTTTCTATGTAATGCGCATGTGCCACAAACTCCGTCATGATGACGTACCATTGTAACGAAGACGTTGAGACAGACGCGCAATCCGCCATTTTCTTCACAGGAGTCGAAAAGTTTCCAGAAATGAAAGAAAAGACGAAGAGCCCCCCATTCAACTGTTAGAGGTGGACTTTGTTGACTGCAAATAACAAAAGGAGTAAGTATTTGTGCTTTCTTTAATGTTAATTTACACTCATGCTCACTATCGGCTGTTTGTATTCATCAGTTCTCTCAGCACAGCATGTCTCAATTCAGTGAACTTTTGAAGTTAACGTTAACTTACTTGCGTACCATACACTCCGAAATATCGGTTTATTTCGAGAATCAGTATAGAGAGGCCAAGTCTGGAAGACTTTGATGATAGAGAGAGTGTGGGCAGCTGGTTAAGCCAAGGCCAAAGATCAAGAAGGCCAAATGTTCAGTTTAAAGGGATGTTCAGTTTAAAGCCCTTAAAACACTTAATTTAGATTTTATTTTTATTTAATTTATCTTGAGATGTTGTACATTTAAATTTCAGTTCAGTGAAGCACAGTTTTTCAGTAAGTTACCTTTCTTGTTGAATTGCACTTCAAATAAAGAACTTTGTTTTGACCAGATTCTTAATCATTAACAAGTCAATATCGCCTATATGGACAGCGATTTCAAAAAAAGTGAACTTGTAAAACTGCGTTGATAAATGGGATCCGGTCGAAAATTTGGGTGCACCTAAATTTTGTGCTGGTGCACCTAAGAAAAAAAGTTAGGCACACCAGTGCAACCAGTGCAAAATGTTAGTCTAGAGCCCTGAGCCTTGATAAGCATGTGAGTAAATGTATTTTAAGCAGTCTTTCTCTCCTCTAAATGACAATTCTGTGATCATTTACTCACTTTCATGTTTGTCCAAACCTCTATAACCTTTTTATTCTATAGATCATAAAACTAGTGATAGTGAAATATTTTCATAACAGATCCAATATCCTGCAGAGATTAGCTTTAACCCCAACAATTAAAGCACTTAAACCAGCTAATCCTGTTGTTCAGTATCACTATAAACTTCTCGGCAATATTTTGAATCAGGTTGGAGTTAAACACTGCAATACATTATTGGCCCTCCAGAAGCAGGATTAGACACCTCTTATTTAGGTGGCATAAGAATGTTAGATCCACTATTAAATCTTACTTGGTGCTGAACAAAAAAGGTAACAAACAACTGTTGTTGCATCCCATCACTGGGTATTTATGTACAACCGAAGTACACAAGTGTAAATGATCAAATTTGAAATTTATGCTTTTTGGAAAAAATAAAACGAATAAAAATCAGGATTGAAGGAACCATTCTATATTTTACAGAAAACAAACCATAGGATGAGGACTGCAGCATTGCTGGGCCTGCCTTGGTACATGCGAGAAACTCCTTCAAAATTCATGAAGATTTGCGAGGTAAGATGAAACATAAACTCAGCACAAGAAGAAACGTCCCTTTTTCAGGACTGTGTATTTCAACAATAATGTTGTAAAAATCCAAATAACTTTACAGATCTTCAATGTAAAGGGTTTAAACAATGTTTTCCATGCATGTTCAATTAACCATAATCAATTAATTAACATGCACCTGTGGAATGGTCGTTAAGACCTTAATAGCTTACAGAGAGTAGGCATCTAAGGTCACCGTTCTAAAAACGCAGGACACTAAAGAGACTTGTCTACCGACTGTGAAAAACACCCAAAGAAAGATGCCCAGGGTCCCTGCTCATCTGCGTGAACGTGCATTAGGCATGCTGCAGGGAGGCATGAGGACTGCTGATGTGGCTAGGGCAATAAATTGTCATGTCCGCACTGTGAGACGCCTAAGACAGCGATACAGGGAGACAGGAAGGACAGCTGATCATCCTCGCAGTGGAAGACCACGTGTAACAACACCTGCACAGGATCGGTACATCCGAATATCACACCTTCGTGACAGGTACAGGATGGCCACAACAACTCCCCGAGTGACACCAGGAACACACAATCCCTCCATTAGTGATCAGACTGTCCGCAATAGGCTGAGAGAGGCTGAACTGAGGGCTTGTAGGCCTGTTGTAAGGCAGGTGCTTACCAGACATCACCAGCAACAACGCCGCCTATGGGCACAAACCCACCTTCGCTGGACCAGACATGAGTGGCAAAAAGTGCTCTTCACTGATGAGTCACGGTTTTGTCTCACCAGGGGTGATGGACGGATTCGTGTTTATCGTCGAAGGAATGAGCGTTACAACGAGGCCTGTACCCTGGAGCGGGATCGATTTGGAGGTGGGGGGTCCGTCATGGTCTGGGGCGGTATATCACATCACCATCGGACTGAGCTTGTTGTCATTGCAGGCAATCTCAATGCCTTGCGGTACAGGGAAGACATCCTCCTCCCTCATGTGGTACCCTATATGCATGCTCATCCGGACATGATCCTCCAGCAGGACAATGCCAGCAGCCATACTGCTCGTTCTGTGCGTGAGTTTCTGCATGACAGCAATTTAAGTGTTCTGCCATGGCCAGCGAAGAGCCCGGATCTCAATCCCATTGAGCACGTCTGGGACCTGTTGGATCGCAGGGTGAGGGCTAGGGCCATTCCCCCCAGAAATGTCCAGGAACTTGCAAGTGCCTTGGTAGGAGAGTGGGGTAACATCTCACAGCAAGAACTGACAAATCTGGTCCAGTCCATGAGGAGGAGATGCACTTCAGTACTTCAAGCAGCTGGTGGCCACACCAGATACTGACTGGTACTTTTGATTTTGAGCCTACCTTCATTCAGGAACACATTATTCTATTTCTGTTAGTCACATGTCTGTGAAACATTTTTAGTTTATGTCTTATGGTGTTGACTCTTTTAGTGTTCATACAAATATTTACACATATTAAGTTTACTGAAAGTAAAAACAGTTGAAAGTCAGAGGAGGTTTCTTTTTTTGCGGAGTTTATAAGGGAAAATTGGACATTAGATCTCTTAATTTGCAGGGGTCAGAGAACCTTATTTGTGTAATTGCTTGTAAGTAATTGTAACTTGTTTTGTTTACATTCTATAAAGCCCAGTGACCGTGAAGAGGATGTGATCAAGGGTGTGGTGATTGGAATTCTAGTAGTTGTGGAAAATTTGATGAAACCTCTCCCCTCGTTCTACAATGACGTTGCACTGGTGATTGAGGAACAAGTGATAATGCGTCACCTGAGTGATATACCCAATGCTTTTTCTGAACCTGATGGGCCTGGTGTATGCATTAAACCTTAACTTCCCAAAGGAACTAAAATTCACTTGTGAAGTGATACAGCACCTGTTTATCAGACTTGGGTCAGACTCATGCACCGCAAGAGTTCACTCTTTGAAGAGCAAGTTGCTGCGATAAGGCAGAAAACTAAATCTTCGGTTGTACTGTTTTCGTTTTAGATCTCATTGTGAATAGTTCACCATTAAAAATAAATTTCTGTCATCGTTTACTCACCCCCTTCATATAGGTCATTTCAAACCTATATGACTTCTTCCCCAGAACACAAAAAAAAGATATCTTGACGACTGTTGTTGACAGCCCTCCTTTTCTCTTGCATTGGTTACAATAGAAGTGAATTGAGTGCTGTCCCTTCTATTGTGGTTCACTTCTGTTGTAACCAATGCAAGAGAATGGGGGTCTGTCAACAACATTCTTTACCAAAGTTTTTGAAAATAAATGTTGTGTTCTGCAGAAGTCATACAGATTTATAATGACAAGAGGGCAATATAAATAATGACAGAGAAATGATTTTCATTATAAAGGTGAACTACTGAATTTTTTTCTTACCTTTTCCTGCTTCATCTTTCCTTGTCATGTTTCCACGACTCGGAATTGAAGACACAGTTAACTGTCCAGTTTTAACAGCTTATTGTGAGTTCTTCATGTACTCAAAATGTCTGATAAAGGCAAAATAGTACAATTTCTCTCATTGTCATTAAGATCGCTTTGTACAGCGCGATTTGCGAAGTGTCTGTTTTAACTTCTTCTTTTCAGTTAGGAAGGGCGCATCTCATACAAGCCTTTTGAATAGCTATATCTCGTGGTATTTGTGTGGAGCTCAAACCGGCTCTGGGCCCGACCGCAGTGTCTCATTGACATTTCGGACTGATTGACAGTTTCATTGTTTTTAAAGGCGTGTGTCTGTAAAGGAATTGTAACCGCAAAGGTCTTCAGTTTCTCATATTGGGAATATACGCAATGCCAGAGGTAAACATGGACTTCAACAATATGTTACAAAATTAGGAATATGTAATAAGCTTATGTCCCACAGTGATCTTAACAGACAAATGCAGTTGGCCGCCTATAGCCCCTATGGTGGTGTCAGGAAGGCGATAACAAATCAGCAATATTGGAATACAAAAAAAGTTATGTAGGGGCATTTTTGTTTCGTAATCAAATGGTAAACAGATGACCCACTTATACAGAATACTGTTGTTAAATGCCAATTTTAACGCAGACCGTTAAGCAGCAGGAGATCAACCTGCGATCATTTTAAAGTATAATATATACATATAAATAAATAACACATCTACATAATATTCACATATTATGCAGTTTATTTGTATATTCCAGATGTAATCATATAATATAACTTATGTGCAAAAACAGCTTGACATAAAAAGACGACATAAAAACGCAATGGCCTTTAAATATTATAAATTGAAATATTGCCAGCAAATAATATTTTCATGTCTTAGACCACTGACATTTTATCATAATTTATTTTTACTTAATTTTTAACATTTTCATCTTTTGTATTCTGAATAATTACTACCCATCTTTATATGCCAGTGTAGGCCTACTGCAAAGCATCCTTCACTTAAGTTTTGACAGTCTTCCTTTCGAACAATATAAATTACTGATTTGTTATGTCCATTAAAAAACTCTGCAAATAGAATGTGCCTCCACCCAAAACCTGCTTTGGAGTAGCAAGAATCCAGCTAAACGACATGTCAACATTTCAGTCTAAAAGAATAGAAATCAAAGCAAGTTATTCCGCTGAACAAGATACATTGTGATAAAAATATGTGATAATGGGTCATTTAAGTCACAAGATGATGGAAGAAACAGGTTGGGTGGATAGTAAGGAAGATTCAGTTCATGGGTGAATAAATTTACACAAGTCCCCCTTCTACTTAAATCCTTTATAGATTGAAATCTTTTTTCTCTGAAGAAGTTCATGCATTGTTTTGTTTTCAAAGTCTCCACCATGCGGGCCTGCTTTAAAGTGAGTATTAGTTTTATCAAAGTAATGATGCCAGGCTCCACCACTTGAAGCTCCAAATCCGAAAACATTCACCTGTGTATCATAAAGTGCGATCAGGAATGCTATTCAATGTCATATCACTGAAAACAGATTCAATTTGTAATTATTTTCAATAGTCATTTCCTTTAAAATCAACAGAAATTATGCCACTTCTTTTTTTGTGTCCTTTATTAGTATTGGACATAAGGGGAAGTATGCATACAACATATTGTTATGTGTAATAAAGATTCATTACAAACTAAAAATTCCCTTTTTACAAATGTAGAAAAGGAAGTCGTAGTTTTACCTCATCACAGATGTGGAGGGCAAAAATTAATGTTATGAAGCCGGTGGATGGATATCTGCCATGTTTCTGCAACCAGCTATCGTAGACATGTTTTATAAATCCAGGGTGGAGGATCATCACCTAGATAAATTATGTTTGCATAAGATTGTGTGAAATGTACAAGTCACTGTCAGTTGCTTTGGACATTGACTCGGTCTGAGAAACTCACCTTGTCCTCATTGGCATTTATGGTAGGTTTCACCGGCATATATGTGCTGTGGAACAAATAGATGACAAATCAATTACGCATATTTTTTATGATATATTTCATAACTATAATTCAGATACTTACCGTCTGATGTGCCTAGTGGTGAAAGTGCTGATGAGCCACTGCATGTCCTGAATTTTAAAGGGAAAAAGCACCAGGTGGGTGTAGTTGTCCAAATCTACAGCGCTCTCAGGATACAGAATCCGGTGAGTGGTCTTAGAGCCCACATCCTTCTCATAACCTTTTGTCGGACCCTTATTTATCCTGAAAAAATTTAAGAACAACTGCTATGAGGTTGGGGCAAATGTTAAAATGTCTTGTATAGAGCCTGAAAGTGTTTATACAGTTTGAAGGGAATGTTTTGTTAATATATTGGGTTTTACCACTTGATCTTCAACTCATTTTTTTCAATGTTGACAGCCCGGCTTAGGGCATCAACCCTTGACATATGTTTCTGAACTACCTTGACAGGTATGTGCACTTTTAAGTCTCCTTTGATACGAAGCTAAGAACTTTAATAGGTCTACAGTGTGGAAATTTACACACTAGGTTGAATTGAGGGGAAGCTTTTAAATTTAATTGTCTAGCACACCCATTAACAATCTAAAATTTATCATGTACATCTGTGCAAACTTGCTCTACCTGACTTGGCCAAGTGAGAGATGTTCTTGAGTCAACATCATTGTTTACTCTGGGAAACATTCTAGTCAGATTTGGGGGCCAAGTGATGAATCACTCTCCCTCAGTTGTCTTTGTTACATGATTCAAACCTTTCACAGAAAATTCAATGTAGTACCTTATAACAACGTCGTGAAAATCTATAAGAGGTCCATATCGGGATCCGATGAGGTTCCCCGAGTTTCCCACCACAGCGCATGTTCTGCAGCGATCCGGGCCGGGGTCCGAGTAGTGGTCTTCATCTGGAAAGAGCGTGAACAGCTGGTCCACGATTTCTGTGTAGTTGACTTTAAGAGATGAATGTTGCAGAGCCTGAGAAAATATCAAGACTAGCGTGACTGTGTGTTCAGACCAAACGCGAATGGCGCGTTAAGCGCGAGTGATTTACATGTTAAGTCAATGCAAAGAAGCTATAGACCTACTGAGGCGGCGCGAATGACGCGAATTGAGCGTTCGCGTGATTCGCGCGAGTTGAAAAATATGAACTTTGGCGAAAATTCGCGCCGCGTTAACCAATCAGTAGCTTGCTCTAGCAGTCAGGTGATTATGATGTTGCGAAGGGAGGCAGAAATCTCAACAACAATGGAGGACAAAATCACCGTTGCTTTATCTGAATACCTGGAGCTGTACGATACATCTTACTTTTATCGAAACTGAAATAAAAAGGATCTTGCTTGCAAGAAAGTGAGTGAGGAGGTCGGACAATCTGGCATGTTGTCAAAACGGTCTTTACACAATTTAAGCAATTTATCTACACGGGAGTGGAGCCGGCTGGCAGAAGCCCCTCCCACGACGCGAATTCGCGTCTGCAATGAAGTGAATTTGACGCGCGAATGAAGCGATTTTGACGCGCGAATGGAGCGATTAAACTAATATGTTCAAGCGTCCAACTACACGCGAATAGCGCGATTTATTCGCGCCATTCGCGTTTGGTCTGAACACACAGTTAGGCGGAAATACTGTGGAACCGTTTTCCTTGGCAGAGAATGAATGTGTGATAAGATCATCACGTTAACAGCCTGATTTATACTGACAACGGAATTAAGGTTTTGTTCTTTGGGTGAAATATTACATTTAACTGAAAATGACATAATTTCATTGCATGGTAAATATTTATACACGTATTAACCTAATAATACACTAGAATAATTCAAAGCAGTGCAGTGTTGGCTGATCACCTGGAGACTGCATTTATTTATTTATTAGATATCATTTATTGGAATGATCTTGCTTGTTTTATAAACATAATGCACTGTGCTGTGTTTTACATTTCAGTGTTTTTTTCATATTTGCAACTGTAAAGCTGCTTTGGAACAATGCACATTGTGAAAAGCACTTTATAAATAAACTATAATTGAATTTAATAAAAAGATTTGTATAGCCTACGGTGTGTTAAGGTCACTAATTATCTCAATGACAACAGGTGTGATCCTAAATCACTGGTTTATCACTAAAAACATTCGAGGTATACTTACCATCCACCATTTATAGACGTCTCGGCGTAGCACACTGTTTTTCCTGTTGAGTAATGGTGGAACCGTGGGGTTGTGACGATAGGCAAACCATTCATCCTCCCCTACGTCCATTACACAACTCTGACAAGAGCAGGAACTCTCCGTGTTTACATTTTCCGGTTTGACGCTAAAGAGCATCGGTGAGGTTTTGGTATAGATAACAATACAGGTCGTAAAGCTTAAAAACATGGTGATGTAACGAAGTCCCAGTCTATTAAAGACGGTCATCCGTTTTTTCTGTGGTGCTGGACAAAGTATTTTGTTAATGAAAATAGACATGTTTTTGAACGACCAGCTCTTTCTTAAGATCCGTTCCGTTCCTCTCTTGAAGATGATTTTTTATGGGCTTGTTATTTCCTCTGACGCATGATATGTTCGAGTCAAACACCTGTCACAGAAGCAGGACACATTTCAGTCGAATTTGATAGTGCGGTAATAAATCAATATTAAGATATAGGCTTGACGAAGTGAATTTAACCAACAACCAAAATATAAAGCAAAGACCGAGGAAAAAAACGGAAATATACAGATATTTTTTTTTACATTGAGATTACTCTCAAAATGTCAAAATGACCATTCATCCGTACATGCACACTTATCGAATGTACCAAAACAAACGAGAATGTTTAATTTCATAGCAATAATAAATAAATATAAATACAAAATGAAACAACAACACCATCAAAAACGCACAGCTAACTTCAGTTTTGAATCGAGTTGCCTTTTAAAAAATGCACATTGTTAAAAGCGCAATCTTACCTACTTTATGAATACATGAATTGTCCTATCCTCATATTTTGTGATATTTTAAGCAGGTCCTGTAAAATTATAGGCTGGTCATCACATAAGCTGTCAGGTGGAGTATGCTTTCTTCTCGATTGCTTGGAAACTTAATTGTGTAGAGCCTATCCATCTCTCGCCGAGTTGAACCGGTTTTACCCGTTATAGCCTAATGGGTGTTTAAATATTATAGAGGCTAACATTAAGCCTAAATAAATTATGTTAATTGGCTGCAATTTTACTTTAACTTGACTATAATAAACATTCCAACGACAAAGACTCATCCGATGAATCAAGCACTTAACACGAATCAAATTATCCAATATTTCGTCATGTCTTAAAAAACGATTAATTTGTAGCATTAATATATATATATATATACACCCCTAATAGTTTTGTTATAGGCCTAGTGAAAGATAAACCATATGTTTTGTCTGAAGCCGCGCTCCCTCTCACTCCTTAATTCGGTCCCTATATGCCGAATGACATTTGAGTCCACTATATGGGGAAGAAGTGAATGAAAATGAGTGAACTATTTCGGACAGACGGAGTCTGACGTAATATGATCTGCGTCTGACAGTACAGTCGCGAACATTAAATTACGCATAAATTACTAGGCAGCTTCATGTAATGCTTAATAAAATGGTTAAGTTAAATTCCCATTATTTGTCACGTTTTTATATTCGATTTTAATAAAGAGATCAAAAGACTTATCAGCCACTTTATTTCTTTAACGTTTATTTCGTTTAATAACATTATTTAATATACTTAAAAAAAGCACCACAGGCTATAACATCTATTTAATCTGTTTATTCTCAAAAACACGAAAATAACTGTCAAAAAGACCATACGTGTACGTGCATTCGTGGCATTAATGGTCACTCCCTCCAACTGATTCTAATCAGTTGGTCGCCAGTTGTTGAAGGCGGAAAGACATATTGAGTCATATGGATGGGTTGCTCGAAACCACTTGTCGACAAACGTCTAGACTTTAGAGGAACCCTTCCAAAAGTCCGGATTCGGACCGGGAGGGAATTTGTCCGGACACGCCAAATTCCAAACAAACACGCATGCAGGCACGAGTGCACACACACACACACACACACACACACACACACACTGACACACAGGCACGCCACCCGCACAAACCGTAGGGGACCGATGACGTCAAAGCGTTTCTTGCTGTAAGACGCGCATAATTTCAACAGTTTTTAGGTGGCAGAGAGCGATTTCTGCCCTGATTGTGCGCGCCGGGCATCTTTAGTAGTGTTAAACGACTTCTTCAGGTAAAGTGCATAGATAAAATGTTACCGGTTCAGCCCCGCGACCGAGTGGTTTTGCTTTGTTGACGCATCTCGTCTATGTTCCTGGTCTATATGTCCTGCGACCGATAAAATATAGAAGCACATTCAACCGAACGAACAAACCGACGTTTCCCAAACTCTGTCAGTGTTACAGACTGCCTGGGCATATGAAAATTGATGTGGTTTGTCTGTAAATATTCGTATAGTTTGTTGCCCAGACAGGCATTTGTGCTGGATGATTCACTAAAAGTAACATTGACGTACCATTTCATAAACCAAAAATATGTAAATCGAAGCGGCAATTTGTTGTATAAAATTGCAGCAATGTATGTAACAGTTAAGACAGTTAACGCAAGTACGACTAGACGACGCCATGAACATGATAAGCATATGAAGAGTTGACTTGCAAAAAATAACTTGTACACAAGACGTTCAATAAAATATTAATAATAATATAAAATAAAAACCTAACCTAACCCTAACTAACACAATAAAAACCATCATTTAAAAAAAGTTAGACTGAGATATCTGTTTTTCCAAATCATCTTTACACAAAGATTGGATTTGTATTTTTCATTTTTTTTTTTTTTTTAATGTTTTTTAAAAGTTTTGTAATAACAATTGTATCGGACCTTTGACGTTGACAAGGATTCATGCTCGGACCCTTGAATGTAAACTTTGAGAACCCCTGGTCTAGAGTTTTCGACACATTAGTGACAAGAAACAATGTTCCGCATATGGAAGGCCAAGTGGGTCAAATATACGGGAATTTTAACACGCTAAGAACACACGTACTCAACGTTTAGTTTAACTGCGTTTTTTTTAAGTTTACCCTTGTCTGACTAGAAACAAATTCAGCGGGTGTTATTATACCAACCTAGAGAGTGAAAAATAACTGCTTCACAACCTTTATGTCTCAAGAACCTTGAGGAGCAGACCATTTGAAACTCATTTACTGGTGAAGACAATACAAAAACAGCATTCAACATAAGGTTAAACAACATTAAGAAAAGTAAAATAAATAAGTAGAATGACGTGAATATATTAATTCTAAACTTAATATAAATAAGCAAAGAAAAATTCTTAAGTATAAGAAATAAGATAATAAATTAATTTCACAAATATATGTCAGTACTATCAAGTCAGAATTTAATAATTTCAAAGAAAATACACACACAAGTCGTTTTTGAGACATTCAGATCCTACGATCTATCAGTGGTTAAACAATGGTTATTAGGGGCCAAGCCCCGAAGTGGCTATGGCCACTATTGTTCTTGTCAGTATTATTATTATCCTACCAATGGTAGTTTATTGTAGCCCTATGAACCGTACATAGGCTGATTCAAACCTTGTGCTGCACATTTCAATTTTCAAGTATGTGCACAAACAAGCGAAATGTTATCGCATTTTAGTAATGAAATAAAATAAAGTGCGATGTATTTAGTGCAACTAAAGTGGTTTATAATGCATGTAAAAATATACAAACAGATACAAGGTAAATTCAAAATTACATTCTTTCTTTTATTGTCACTTCTGACATCTGTTTCTCCTATACACTGTTTTTCTGCTACTTTTTCTCTACTCTCTTATTTCATGCTGTGGGCACACCTTGAGAAGTGTGGGCTGGGTGTGGGCATGCTTTGTTTTGAGTTATCAACCAGTGTTTTTCACATAGGTGCACTTTTTTCGGGTTTGTTACATTGCGCTGGTGAAGCTCTGCACTGCTCTTGCAGTTCCTTTTTGGGCTTGCCCCTGTATCGCTGCTTACAGCTATATTTAGAATAGTTACTGTTACTACAAGATATGGCCAGTTTTTTGTGTCCATGGTTTTAATACAAAAAGCGTTTTAGTACAAAAAACAAAGTAAACATGTGTGCAGTACTTCTGTGCATTACTTGTGTGCAGTACTTGGGACAGTCTTGCATACTTCCATATATCAAGGTGTCTTGTGAGGCTACGTTCACAGTTTCATTGTGTTATCTGGACATTTTTTTGTTTGTTTAAAGAAAATACATTAGAAAGGCATTTGAAGGTGACATTAAATTGACTCCCTTTTTCCCTGCTATGATAACACTTTATATTCATTGTGTTAAACAAATTGGTTTAATTTCGGGAAAAGCATGTTTCACTAAATAATGTATCATAATACAGTACACATTAAAATATCAACAATATATTTTTCTGCTGTTATAAGGTAGAGTCATGTTATAGAGTATATTTCTAGAGTCATAAGGTAATTAGAGCAATGTTCTGCATATATGCTCCAATCAGCTCTGGTGTTGTGAAAAGAAAGTCTCTTATCGTCACGAAAGATGTATAATCCAAGCGCACAACAAAGTAGAATTCAGTAGAATACTGACATCCATAAACATGCAAGAACAATTCCGAACAATGAACTAAAGGACAAGACAGGTTTTAATACATAGAGGAACATAATACGTTTAAACAGAATCAGGTGACATACTAATTAACTTATGAGGAAATCAGGTACGGAAGACAGTCCTTATGTTAAGTACGTTTAAAATAGTACACCTACATTTTTAACGTCGTTGATGTGTTAAAATTAACGTGTTAAAATTTGCGCGTTTTTGACACTCATGGCTTTCCATAGTCACGTGACCTTTGGAAAAGAAGCCTCTTTACCTCAGTGACATGACAAGCAGGGACAATCGACACGTAAACTCAAAGCGCATCGATTGCGATGTCCCATAGGGATATGTAAAAATATTTATTTAATTTATATTATAATTCGTAATGTATTGCTAATTAAAGTGCTGCTATTGAACACAATGACATCTTAATGTTTGTTGTCAAAAAGTGAAATGCAGGTTTAACACTGTTCCCAAAAAGTATAAAAGTATGTGTTTCCTGAATCAACTCAAATCACTTTTCAACAGCAATTCAACTGTTAGTGGTGGACTTTGTGGACTGCAAATAACAAAATGAGTAAGTATTTGTGCTTTCTTTAATGTTAATTTACACTCATGTTCACTATCGGCTGTTTGTATTCATCAGTTCTCTCAGCACAGCATGTCTCAATTCAGTGAACTTTTGAAGTTAAGGTTAACTTACTTGCGTACTATATACTCCGAAATATCGGTTTATTTCGAGTCTCGGGGACTGTTAGGAACGTCTGAAAGTGAATAATCAGCTAAAATTGTGGATCACTAAAGTATTGGTTGCTAGGCACCGAGTGGCTGTCGAGACATGAGCAGAACGCGAAGTCGTCTTGCAAGTTAACGTAATGTTTATATATATAAACTCAGCAAAAAAAGAAACGTCCCTTTTTCAGGACTGTGTATTTCAACAATAATGTTGTAAAAATCCAAATAACTTTACAGATCTTCAATGTAAAGGGTTTAAACAATGTTTTCCATGCATGTTCAATTAACCATAATCAATTGATTAACATGCACCTGTGGAATGGTCATTAAGACCTTAACAGCTTACAGAGAGTAGGCATTTAAGGTCACCGTTCTAAAAACGCAGGACACTAAAGAGACTTGTCTACAGACTGTGAAAAACACCCAAAGAAAGATGCCCAGGGTCCCTGCTCATCTGCGTGAACGTGCATTAGGCATGCTGCAGGGAGGCATGAGGACTGCTGATGTGGACAGGTCCTCCGAAATATGGGTCCCCAGGAACTTAAAACTGGAAACACGTTCATCAGCCATCCCGTTAATGTGGATGGGGTCGTGTGTGCCTCCTTTCGCCTTCCTGAAGTCCACGATGATCTCCTTTGTCTTGGAGGTGTTAAGGAGCAGGTTGTTGTTTTTAGCACCATGTGGCCAGGTGCCGTACCTCCTCCCTGTAAGCAGTCTCATCGTTGTTGCTGATGAGACCAATCACTGTTGTATCGTCTGCAAACTTGATGAAGGAGTTACTTCCATTCACAGGCCTGCAGTCGAGAGTGAAAAGGGAGTAGAGAAAGGGGCTCAGTACGCAGCCCTGTGGTACACCAGTGTTGAGGTTGATGGTGGTGGAGCAGATGTGGCCTAACCTAACAAGCTGAGGCCTGTTGGTCAGGAAATCCATAATCCAGTTGCAGGTTGAATTGCTAATGCCTAGGTTTCCAAGTTTGATGATTAGCTTGGAAGGGATGACGGTATTGAATGCAGAGCTGAAGTCTACAAACAGCATGCGTGCATAAGTGTCCTTATTGTCCAGATGTGTGAGCACGGAGTGCAGCGCCATAGACACCGCATCATCTGTGCTCCTATTGCTACGGTAGGCAAATTGGTATGGGTCCAGTGTGGAAGGTAAAGAGTCATTTAGGTGTGACAGGACCAGCCGCTCAAAGCACTTCATAACAATGGGTGTGAGTGCTACAGGGCGGTAGTCGTTCAGGCATGTCGGGCTGGAATGTTTTGGAATGGGCACAATGGAGGTGGATTTGAAACATGCAGGAACCACTGCTTGGGCGAGGGACAGGTTGAAGATATCCGTGAAGACCCCAGCGTGCTGCTCCGCACATGCCCTGAGTACACGACCAGGGATCCCATCAGGGCCAGCAGCCTTGCGTGCGTTTATCCGGCTTAGTGCAGTGTAAACATCTGTGGAGTTTATTGTGATGATTGGGTGGTCAGTAGAAGGTGTGAGCCTGGTGGCGGGTTCCTTATTGTCTCTCTCAAAGCGTGCATAAAAGTCATTAAGCTCGTTCAGAAAGGCAGCATCTGTAGCTATGGGGGTGGAGTGGTTGGGTTTGTAGTCACTAATGGCCTGGATGCCCTGCCACATGCGTCGAGGGTCAGAATTGGTAAAATGCTCCTCTAGCTTCAACTTGTAGCAGTGCTTGGCCTTTTTGATGCCCCTCTTCAGATTTGCCCTGGAAGTACTATAGGCCTGTGCATCACCTGATCTGAAGGCCGTGTTGTGTGCTTTCAACAGGAGGCGCACTTCCTTGTTCATCCATGGCTTCTGATTGGGGTATATGGTGATCTGCTTCTGAGTTGTGACACTATCAGTGGCGGTATTAATGTAGTCCAATACAGAGGAGGTGTAGCTGTCTATGTCCGTGTGAGAGCCACTGGTGGTCTGAGAAGCAAACATACTCCAGTCTGTGTGTAGAAACCTTTCCTGGAGTGTAAAGTCTGCCTCCGCAGGCCAAACCTTGATGGTCTTCACTGATGGCTTCACACGATTAATGAGAGGTGAATACTTGGGGGTGAGGAACAAAGAAAGGTGATCAGATTTACCCAGGTGGGGGAGGGGGGTCGCGGCGTAAGCTTCAGCCATGTTTATATAGACATGATCCAAAGTTTTGTTTCCTCTTGTGTGGCAGGAAACATGCTGGTGAAATTTAGGGAGCACTGTCTTTAAGTTAGAGTGATTAAAATCTCCCGCAACAATAAATGCAGCCCCCGGGTGAGCACTCTGTTGTTTACTGATGGCTGCATGAAGTCAAAAGAACCCACTGACCTCTCTCTCTACCAGTCTATTCTCTCTTCCTTCTCTGCGGATGTCTCCTCTGCAAAAACCCAATACTACCACATTAAAATCAACAACTCTCCTGAACCTAGTTCTCTTTAAAACCTTTTCTGCTCTCCTTTGCCCGCCTACCCCCTCACCTCCTTCAGACTTAACAGCTGAGGAATTTGCATCGTTCTTTGTAAAGAAAATGAACACCATCAGCAATCAATTCTCTGCGGCACCACCTCTTGACCACAGTCAATCCCCAGACACATGCTCGTTCCCCTCGTTCTCTCTCCTATCTGAAGAGGAAGTTTCCAAGGCAATTTCTTCTAACCACCCGACTACCTGCCCTCTAGATCCCATCCCCACCCATCTCCTCCAGGCCATCTCTCCATCAGTTGTACCCTCTCTGACTCACATTATCAACTCGTCCCTCACCACTGGCACATTTCCTACTCTCTTCAAAGAGGCCCGTATTACAACACTACTAAAGAAGCCTACTCTTAATCCTGCACTGTTGGAAAACTACAGACCGGTATCCCTACTCCCCTTCGCTGCTAAAACTCTAGAATGTGTTGTATGTGTAACCCTCTTTCTCTCTCTCCGCACGCTTACTGGGCCCTAGCACCGCCTCTGCTACTCTGCGTTGTGTTGTGTGTGTTCGTGGGTGGTGGTAGAGAGCGGGGACTCAGAAACAAAGGGGTTCGGGATCGTGGCTCGACCGTTTATTCCACAGCACGGCATCTGTAGTGTTGATAACATGAACTCAACTTAAGTTTTCAACTAGCAAAGTACATTACAATGCACAGGCAATTCGACAGCAAGCTCGTGCTACTTATATTATCATACATAGCTTTGCATTAGCCAACATGGGTAAATCACATTTCAAAGGAAAAACAAAACATTTTAACCCTCTACATTATGCTGCATTTAGATCGTTAGCAGTTTAAAACACAAAGTATCTCAATAAAATGAACTTTAGTGCGATAAAAACAAATATATTTTAAATTGCCCCTTTTCCACTAACGTTAACGTGGCTTACCTGTAGTGTTGATAACATGAACTGAAGAAAAGATGGCGCACTACTCATGTATCAACACTACGGTACATCAAAAAGCTCAAATAGCGCGAACGGCACTTGGAACTGTTCTAAGAAAACATTGTTATGGGGACATCTGGTGGGCAACTCAATACACTGCCTTACATATGTAACCAGCTCTCATCCTTCCTCATCCAAAACAACCTCCTGGACAGCAACCAGTCTGGGTTCAAGAGCGGTCATTCCACTGAGACTGCGCTGCTCTCTGTTATCGAAAGCCCGGGGACTGGAAAGAGCTTCCTCTAGCTCATCTGTTCTCATCCTACTGGATCTATCTGCCGCCTTTGACACTGTTAACCATCACAACCTCCTGTCCACTCTCATGGCTATGGGGGTCTCCGGAATGGTGCTACAATGGTTCAGGTCTTACCTCTCAGGTAGGTCATTTAGAGTATCTTGGAGGGGCGAGGTGTCTGAGTCCCAACATCTCGACACAGGTGTGCCTCAGGGCTCAGTGCGTGGTCCGTTGCTATTCTCTGTATACATGACATCCCTTGGCTCTGTCATTAGGAAACATGGCTTTTCCTATCACTGCTATGCTGATAGGAAACACAACTCTACCTGTCTTTTCGTCCTGATGATCCGACTGTCTCTGCACGCTTCTCAGCTTGCCTAGAGATTTCCATCTCACTCTGGATGAACGGCCATCACCTGCAGCTGAACCTTTCAAAAACAGAACTGCTTGTAATCCCGGCTGATATAAAGACTTATCACAACCTTTCCATTCAACTGGGCTCATCAACCATCACACCTTCCAGAAAGGCAAGAAACCTGGGAGTGGTGATTGATGATCAGCTCAACTTCACAGATCAAGTTGCCAGCACCGCCCGGTCCTCTAGATTCATCCTCTACAATATCAGGAAAATTAGACCCTTCCTATCAGAGCATGCTACGCAAGTCCTAGTACAGGTTCTAGTCCTGTCCAAACTGGACTACGGCAATGCACTACTGGGAGGATTTCCAGCTTGCACAACCAAACCTCTACAGATGATCCAGAATGCTGCAGCAAAAGTTATCTTTGAACCGAAGAGAGCACACGTCACTCCTCTACTCTTAAAGCTACATTGGCTCCCTATAGTCGCTCGCATCAAATTCAAGACTCTGCTCCTGGCCTACAAGACCACCACTGGTTTGGCACCACCTTATCTTCACTCACTAATGCAGACATATGTACCCGCCAGATCCCTACGCTCTGCAAACGAACGGCGTCTTGTGGTGCCATCCCATAAAGGTAGAAAATCTCTCTCGCGCACCTTCTCCGGATCTGTTCCACCTATGTGGAATGATCTGCCTGCTGCTACAAGATCTGCAGATTCTGTAGCCATCTTTAAGAAACGCCTGAAAACACATCTCTTCCGCCAACATCTTACTGTTCTGTTCTGACTCAAGTTTCTTCTCTACTCTTTTCTTCTCTACTCGTTTCTTCTCTACTCTAAAAAACAAAAAAACAAACAAAAAAAAAAATGTATGAATGAATGTTTCTGTATACTGTGTTAGGCTATATGAAACCAGTCTTCTTTTTGATTGCACTTATGCTCTTGTTGTACTTATGCTGTCCTAATTGCTTCCATGACCTACCCCACTTGTAAGTCGCTTTGGATAAAAGCGTCTGCTAAATGACTAAATGTAAAATGTAAATGTTTTCAAACCTGATCTAGAAGTAGGAGGCGCTGCTGTCCTGTCACCTGACACACTTGAATGTTCAGTGAGGCAGGCCATTGAGCATAAATATGGAAACATAAACACTGTATTTCTTTCAACCCATGCATGCATCTATGGTACAAAGTACTCAGAGGGTTTGTTTTTGTCTGTAGGGCACACCGGTGGACTGCCCGACTTTGGCGAGATTGTTAAAATGTTAATTGTGAACAATAAAGTGTCATTCGTCTTCAAACCTTTCAAAGCCTGGTACATAGAGCATTTGCAAAGTTATGAGCTGACGAGTAATTGCACTTCTGAACTGCAAGTTGTGTCAATGGATATCATCCACTTTATCCATATGTAAGAGCTGGCAAGGTATACGTCACACCGAAACCTTCTTGCTTCACTAAGGTACATTTGTTGAAATGCACATGATTTTTGAGGTGTTCACATTATTATGTAATTGTCAATCAATGTACTCTTTTTACTTTATCACCAGTTGCAAAGAAACCCTTGAATTTTGAATTCCCACAACAAAATGCTGTTTCGTGTAATCATCTCCCCACAGAACATTAAAAAAGTTAGACTTGATCCTTTTCCAGATTCTGTTGATGGCCTCAAATTTGAACTTAAAAGCAGGCTCTAGCTGAAAGAACCTTTTGACCTTCAATATGAAGATGAAGACTTCAATGATTTCTGTAATCTTACATGTGTAGCTGATCTGCCTAAAGACAAGGTGACACTGAAGGTTCTTTCAACCCCCTGTCCAGATACATTGTCGGACTCCAGTTTAGACACTGTAATTTTAAGTGAATCTTCATCTCCATCAACTTCTGCACCCAGCATCCATTCAGAGCAATATGCCGCCCGTTCGCAGCCATGGCCAACCGCCTTTCCCATTCCACTTTTTGCGTATGATGTTGAGCTGAGGCTAAGACAAGGTAATGAGGCATTTCAAAAGGATGGAACACTTCTGTCAATTCCCAAAGACATGAAGATTGAAATTCTTGAGAAACTTGCAGAAATTATATACTCATTCAAAGCCTATCCTGGCAATGAAGAGATTGAAAGTGTAGCATCTGCCTCAATTGAAAAACACCCCTGTCTCAAAGAGCCAAGCTCCACATCTGGATGGTATGGGAGTAAAATATGTATCAAGTTCAAAATGGGCAACTACAGACAAAAGCTGAGAGATTCAGGTTGTCAGGAAATGAAAGTAAATTCTGAAAAGAGAGGTCTTGGGGAGACAAGAGGAAAGCGAAACAAAGTTAAGAAACCTAGACGGTGTGAGACCAATTTTCTGCCAAATCTACCTCAGGGCAAAGACCGGGAAAGTCTAGACAAGGAAAGAGAGCAAATAGTGGTGGAGATGACGAAGAGGACACCAGACATCACCTTTGTTGATGCTGCTATGAGCAGCACGTATTCTTTGAGAAGACAAGAAGTCATTGAGGACGAGCCACCAGTGTCACAAATGAAAGTGCAATGGCCAGCACTTTTCACAGAGAGACAGGTACGTTGTGTTGATTCATTGTGCTTTGAATTTATCAGATAATCCAGGGCTATGAAAGTTGTACTGCTCTATTACAAGATATGGGCAGATTTAATATCCTTAGATTATACAACCGGTTCTGTCAAATTGAATGAAATTAAAATGTTTTAACTTCTGTTAAAGACTGTCATTGAGACCCTGGTACTTTGTTAAATTAGTAAATGTATTTATGGTTTTATAGATCAGCAAAGAATTCACCAGGCTTGTGTCAAAGGACCTGAGCAAGTCCTTTTTTGAAGGCCTAGATGGTCATCTCTCAAAGCTGATACAGTTATTTAGGTCAAAGCGTTATGAGGACATTCCAGAAATGACTTCAATACTGGAGAGCCTAGATAAGGATGTGAGTAAATCTATTTTAAGCAGTCTTTCTCCCCTCAAAATGACAATTCTGTGATCATTTACTCACTTTCATGTTGTCCAAACCTCTATAACCTTTTTATTCTATAGATCATAAAACTAGTGATAGTGAAATATTTTCTTACTAAAAACAGATCCAAGATCCTGCAGAGATTAGTTTTAACCCCAATTAAAAACACCTAAACCAGCTAATCCTGTTGTTCAGTATCACTATAGACTTCTCGGCAATATTTTGAATCAGGTTGGAGTTAAACACTGCAATACATTATTGGCCCTCCAGAAGCAGGATTAGACACCTCTTATTTAGGTGGCATAAGAATGTTAGATCCACTATTAAATCTTATTTTGGTGCTGAACAAAAAAGGTAACAAAAACAACTGTTGTTGCATCACATCACTGGCTAGTTATGTACAACCGAAGTATACAAGTGTAAATGTTCAAATTTGAAATGTATGCTTTTTGGAAAAAATAAAACGAATAAAAATCAGGATTGAAGGAACCATTCTATATTTTACAGAAAACAAACCATAGGACGAGGACTGCAGCATTGCTGGGCCTGCCGTGGCACATGGGAGAAACTCCTTCAAAATACATGAAGATTTGCGAGGTAAGATGAAACATATAAGGGAAAATTGGACATTAGATCTCTTAATTTGCAGGGGTCAGAGAACCTTATTCGTGTAAGTAATTGTAACTTGTTTTGTTTACATTCTAAAAAGCCCTGTGACGGTGAAGAGGATGTGATCAAGGGTGTGGTGATTGGAATTCTAGTTGCACTGGTGATTGAGGAACAAGTGATAATGCATCACCTGAGTGATATACCCAATGCTTTTCTGAACCTGATGGGCCTGGTGTATGCATTAAACCTTAACTACCCAAAGGAACTAAAATTCACTTCTGAAGTTATACAGCACCTGTTTATCGGACTTGGGTCAGACTCATGCACCGCAAGAGTTCACTCTTTGAAGAGCAAGTTGCTGCGATAAGGCAGAAAACTAAATCTTCGGTTGTACTGTTTTAAGATTATTTTCGTTTTAGGATCTCATTGTGAATAGTTCACCATTAAAAATACATTTCTGTCATCGTTTACTCACCCTCTTGTCATTTTAAACCTATATGACTTCTTCCGCAGAACACAAAAAAAGATATTTTGACGAATGTTGTTGACAGCCCTCCTATTCTCTTGCATTGGTTACAATAGAAGTGAATAGAGTGCTGTCCCTTCTATTGTGATCCCCTTCTATTGTAACCGATGCAAGAGAATGGGGGTCTGTCAACAACATTCTTTACCAAAGTTTTTCAAAATAAATGTTGTGTTCTGCAGAAGTCATACAGATTTATAATGACGAGATGGCAATATAAATAATGACAGAGAAATGATTTTCATTATAAAGTTGAACAACTGAATTTTTTTCTTACCTTTTCCTGCTTCATCTTTCCTTGTCATGTTTCCACGACTCGGATTTGAAGACACAGTTAACTGGCCAGTTTTAACAGCTTATTGTTAGTTCTTTGTCTACTCAAAATGTCTGATAAAGGCAAAATAGTACAAAATACCTCTCATTGTCATTAAGATCGCTTTGTACATGCATGGAGAAATTTTTGTTTGAGCTGTTTTTGCTCTGAGAGGAATCTGTGCATAGAGAGACTATTTTTTCTTGTTTCTATATCTTTGGTTACATTGTATTTTGTTTAAAAAATAAATGCTGAGATAGTCAATTTGGCTGTTGTGTTGATTTCTTAAAAAATCCGGTTCCAGATAAATAGCCTGAACTTCTCATCAAAGCAATTAATTCCAGTAAACTAAAATAGTTAAGTTATGGTGTTGAAGACAAATTACTACTTTATGTCAATAAGACTTGGTTCGGGGTTGTGTGAACCTGAAAAATTAAGTTAAAATAATGTTTTTTAGTTGACTTCACTAAAAATTCTAAATGCTCATTAATTGATACAGTATGTTGGCTCAATTAACTGCAAGTTATTTCAACTACTACATATAAGTCAAGAGAACTTAACACCTAATGTTTGCCAAACATGACTAAGTCAATGCAACAAGATGACTTGACTAAGTCTAGTTGGGTCAACAAATCATTTTTTACAGTGAGGAGACAGACATACCCACAAACGCACACGTACTAACACACACAGACATAGACAAGCACTCGCACACAAAGACACCCACGCACATTGAAAGCAAACATTTCAGATAAATTTCAATATGCAATATGTGCAAAACTTTAACATTCAAATTCCGAAGCAGAATGATTTTTGTATAAGTATATGTAATTCCATCTGTATTTGTGCATTTGTGTTTTTTAATTTGCATGTTTGTGTAGGTTTGTAAGGAACAGAGAAATAGCGTTGACTGAAAAAAAACACAGGCATAATTTATTGGATAATTAAACATAATATTTAGAAGGTGAAGCATCAAAAGTGTACCGCAAGTGCAATTAAAAACCGAAAGTCTTCATTGTAATTGTATTGAGCAAAGTCTATCGCTGCACGCACATGTTGCATAATGCTGCAAAAAGCATCTGAGTGACACAGTTGGCGTAGACATTTTTATTGACCACCAGATGGAAAAAAGAGTGAGCGGAAGTGTAACTTCTTTCGGACTATTAAAAAGTCTAAATATTTAATTGATTATATAATTTGATTGGCAACTCTAGATTTTTAAAATCAGTTCAATTTAAATCAATGAAGCCTTTTCACTTAGTTTTTGTTTAATTTTTACAGTGTATTTGGGTATCTATTATTTAAAGACCTATTGTTTTATGAAAAGACATTGAGTACCACAGAGGTCCTGATTTTATCTGGCGGTCTAACACAAAAAAACAGCTCTAGGCTATTTCTGTTTAACACAATGGTCTTCAAATTCGAGAACAGTGAGACTTACTGTGTGTGAAACATTCTTGTATATTGTTTATTTTAAATTACATGATTTCTTCGTTTGCTATTTAGATTTAGATTTACGTGACTGTTTTCATGAGAATAGGAAATCTTAGATGTATGTGGCAGTCACTCCAAATCGACTGACATCAGAGATCAAACACCCGGAAAAAGCGCTTTTTGGTTCAAATCTGTATGCACAACCAGTATGGAGCGCTGACGTTTGCACTCTCACAAGTTCCTAGGCCCTTTACAATTATTTACAACATTTAGGCAACAATAAAGAAGCAGTTAAGAAAACAGAGTTAAACCGGTTATACCTGTTAAGATAGAATTTTAAAGAACAGTCAGTTTATGATCTCTTCTTCTTGCCTTTTTTGTTGTGGTCTAAGACAAATTTTTTCTGCTCTGCTTTTCCCATCATTAGGGATTTTTATAAATTTTCATATAATCAGAAATGATATAGTACCAGTTGAAGGCTTTGAAGGCGATGTTGGATTGAAAACCACACACAGTGTTATGTGCCCATAAATGGTCTCCAACTGGACAACTCTGCTTTCGATATATATTTTTGAAGTGCCAGGACATTCATTACAAATCTTTCTCAAGAATCCCAAAATATATTCATAAAATGTAACTAGGCTAACAAAACAATTGATTTTAGAGCATAGTTCTTTTGTGATTATTTAAAAGAAAGATTAGTTTTGTTTACAATACAAAAATACCATATGCCTTAAAAACTAAGTTTCTTAAATGATAATAAGTCACTTAAGTTAAGCTAAACTTTTAAGCTTTTGAGCTTGTGTCATTCCCTGAAACATCAAAGTGTCTTTCCACGAACCACATTTTAAAAACTTCTGATTAAGGCCATGGTAATGAACATGACATGGCTGAAGTCTGGTTGTCTCGCTGTGATGTTTGCTCTCCATATGTGTGAATATGGTAAATCATTGATCTTCAACAAGCCTAATTTCAGGTGAAGTTTTACTGTTGTCTTTTATGGTTACTGTGGAATTGGGTGTAGGCAATTCAAGGCAAGTTTAAACACAGCACATTTCATGCACAAGGGCAATTGAGTCCTGATCAAACACACCTGAGCTAGCTAATCAAGCTGTTCAGTATCGCTAGAAAATCACAGTTATGCAAGTTTGATCAGGGTTGGAGCTAAACTCTGCAGTGCTCCGGCCCTCCAGGGTAAGATTTGAGGAACCCTGTCCTAGACCATTGAATGATTTACAAATACAATAAATAATACATTGAAGTTGATTCTAAATGTTCAGATTTAATGGTTCTGCAGCTCTCTGATGGTCTTTTTGGGAAGACTTGTAAGGCGTCCATTACAGTGATCCAGCCTGCTGGTGTTGAAAGCATGAACCAGGTTCTCTAAATCTTCGTTTGAGACAAAATATCTGGTTCTGGCTATGTTTCTGAGATGGTAATATGCTGATTTGCATATTGCTTTGACATGACTGCTGAAACTAAGATCAGACTCTAAAATGACAACTATATTTTTTACCTCACTTTGTGTCTTAAGACCTCTTAAGGTATGGGTTAACCATGTTAGTTTCATCCTTATTACCGAAACAATGACTTCAGTTTTGTTTTTATTTAAATGAAGGAAGTTTGGACACATCCAGCTGTAAATTTCATCAATGCAGTGTCAAAGAGAGTCAATAGGCCTATAGTCATTGGGTGAGAGGGCTAGGTAGAACTGTATTTCATCTGCACTACTGTTTTGAAGAAAGTCAAAACGTTTTAGGGGCACTGGGCATCACAGTGGAGGGATTGACAGACCACAATCATTAAAGAGATGGTAAAAGGTGTTCAAATCGTAAATACTGTTAATTTATTGCTTAAGATGCTCAAATGATATCCACACACTACAATGCCATGGTCTTTGTAGTCTTTTTTGTAACCCTCCCTTTATTGTTTTATTGTTCATAAGGGTGCCTCTCTAGTCCAAATGGCACACTCTTGTGAACCTCCTCATTGAATATATCAGTTAGTGCAGACCTACAGGGCAATAGGCACGAGCACACAAGGGTCCATTGGAGTGCATTTTGGGACAGACTTGAGGTCATCACATGAAAAAAGAGCAAGCAGTGCTTTCTAATCACTCTCGCGGTACTTTTTTGTCATTCGCTGATCAGTCTGCGCATCACCACGTGAAGTTGATCTCATCTGTTGTCCCATTGGAGTTATTTGGGACCGGAGCTGCCGGTTTTTACGGTTTTGTATATATGTTGTTATGCCACCCGACCATTACGAAATAGACACTTATGTGTTTGTAATGCACTCATTTGGCATGACGTAAATGCAACTGCTCATGTATATTTATTCATTTGTACGCACTATTCTTCTGTATACACTGCTTAATTTGCAAATATGCTGTTATTTAATATTTCTGCATGAGACACAAGCTGTGTTGTTCAGCTATACAGAGCCCATAGACAACTACATATAAATCTACAACAATACATGGCTTATTATCTTAAGAAAATTGACTGGTTTAAAGGTTTTAGCCATGAATAGCTGGCCTAATAGAAAATAAATAAGCAATAAAGTGAATAAGTAACTAATTAATACATTAACTTAGAATTTATGAAAACATTCATATGAAAAGGTATCTGTCATGTTTAGGTAAATCTCTGACATCCACGATACTCCTCCCATCCGCTCTGTGATTGGACGTTCTCAAGGATTCCTGGGTAGGGGACTTCAGTGGAGTCTGCATCAATGCGGGCATTGCCGAAGACCACACACAGGGGATATAAAGGAGGCGCTCTAAAACTGGACACCCTACGGACTCGTAGACTTGGCTAGCAAGCGCAATTTAAATTCTCGAGACCGCAAGTCAACATGAAGTGCGCCATTTGGGACAGGGACCACGGTATTCATGTGTTAGGTGTTGGTTATTGAATAAATGGCTGTGTCCAAACACCCCCACTTGCCGACCGTCTTGGCCATTTGAGAGGGCGCAACGCAACGGGAAGAGCAGTCTGACTAAACCCACACGATCTTGAATACCGCTTCCTCTCATCACGTTCTGGATATATCAAATGTTTGTCCTGTTCTCGAGAGATGTTTTTCTTTAATGTAAAATTCTTTATTAAACTTATCATGACGCCTGTCGAATTTTCAATACAACTTTTAAAAACAAAATAGCTAATGGCACGTGTGGATTTTCGTCAAAACCGGTCTGGCAGTTCATATGAACTCTTGAAAAAAACGCAGAGGTGTACACCTATTGTTGCTGTTTTGTGTGATGCATGCTTACTTTGCCAACCAACAGGATTGAAGTTAAGATAAGATCACTACTGTCAAGGTGTGTACATTCTTTAAATGGCTTTTGTTTTATGGGTGATGTAACCTATGAACTCTTGAAAAAAAGCAGAGGTTTACACCTATTGTTGCCCTATTCAATGTTGCGTGCGTACTTTGCCAACAGGACTGATGTTAAAATAAGAATATTTCTGTAAAGGTGTGTAACTTCTTTAAATGGCTTTTGTTTTATTTCCTCTGGGTGATGCAACCTATTTGTAAGGCCTCTAGAAGATAAATGGTGGATGCAACCTGGTTTAGTTAAACTGGCCTACGTCTTTTATTCCGCAGTAACTCAACTAAATTATCATTCTTTATTTAATTAATCATGACACCTGTCGAATTTTAAATGGTTTTTTTCTACAAAATAGATAATGGCCAATTTGCATTTAGGGCAAAACTGGTAGAGTTCACATGAACTCCTGAAAAAAAGTGTACACCTATCACTGACGTGTGTTGCGTGCCTACTCACTTTGACGACCAACGTGACTAATGTCCTGAACAGATAATTAACGTTTGTTCCTGTAAAAAATGTCAACCAAAAGAACATGTTGTACATCCCCAATGTACTGTGCTTGAGGGCGTTAACCTTTTTGTGATATATTTATAAATCTGTTCTTTGACACTTGATTTAAATCAAGTTCTTTGTTGAAGGTAACGCTGAGCCCGTATCGGATTCTCAGTCGGACTACGTCAGTTCTAGGTCACGAAGCCATGTCAGTGCATCATGTTAGTTTATACTTTGCTTACTAGTTTAGGTTTGCGGGTGTGACGCCAGTCTTCTACTTTTGTTTGTAGATTATAGGAGTTTAATTGGGCGTCGTATACGCAGAAGACTTCGGTTTCATTTTGATATTTCTTTTGTTAGTCAGTTTAGAGGTTACGGATTGTTTTGTTTCTTTCTTTAAATAATTCGATTCTCCACTTTTTCTTTTTTTTCGTGTTGATTTCCATATATTTTTGTTTCTGTAACTATGTGTATTTTCCTTCTACGGGACTAGTAAAGACTTTTTGAACTTTAATACGTCTGTGTCCTTTTTGATCCGCACCATACCCGGTAACAGTTGTCTCACATAAATGTCACGGTATCATCCCTTTTTTACATCAGGCACGTAACAACAAGGTATAATCAACACAACTATGAGGACTGTCCTACTGGAGCATAGATTTAATGGCTGATGTATCCAACTGTATCCAGGTCTAAAACATTTATATTATGATACATATATTGATGCATTTTGTGGATGTACGAACATGCCATATAAAATCATTTAAACAATTTGTCTAAATATTAGCTGTAGGTTAAATTGAGTTAGTGGAACGACTAGCAACAAAGTCTGCTGCATTAGTCAAAGCTTTCGAAGAAAATAGCATACTCTTTCCATAAATTTTCCAGCAGCTCGTTCTCATGGTTCAAATGATCCCTTTTGTGATCTTTTGTAACTTTTTTTGAGAATTCTTGTCATATGATAATAAACTGCATGATGTAATTTCATTACTATAGGAAGTTTCTTTGGATAATAAAATGCCCAAATGAAAAATTTGAAAATACTAGCAATTAAACAATGATGAAGCCATGATTACTTTTCGTAGCTATAAGAAGTTGCTTTGGATAATAAAATGCCCAAATGAAAAATTTGAAAATACTAGCAATTAAACAATGATGAAGCCATGATTACTTTTCGTAGGCCTTTATTCGATTTAATTGTACTCGAAGATTCAAACCAAAAACTTTCGAAGACACTTATGATTTCACAGGCCTTCACACATTTCAGGCTGCCCCACATTCAATGTCAGGTTTTTCGTTCTAAACTTCTGTCATGTAGCTCATTCAGAAGAACCTTTCCAGCATGTTGAATCCTCCAAATCAATTTTTTATTTCTGTTAATTCTGTGTACCAAAAAAAATAGCTCAGTTTTTTTATGTAATACACCGGTTTAAACTTTAACTTTAAACTGTTGAAACCTGTCAATTTACAATAAGATTTAAAACCCTTTCTATTTCTTTTTTAATGTCATAATTTTAAGATCAAGTCATGCATCAGAGTCAACATTTAACATCAATCATACTTTCACTATGCATTTCTGGATCTCTTATAGTACCCTTCTGCCCTTAGGAACACCTATAGTTAAACTCCAATGACCAATTTTACCATAGACTTACCACAAGGGGCAATCGTGGCCTAATGGTTAGAGAGTCGGACTCGTGACCAGAAGGTTGCCGATTCGATCCTCAAGGCTGGCGGGTAACGATTGCGGTGCCCTTGTGCAAGGCACCTTAGACCTACATGCTCCCCGGGCGGCGCAGTAATAGCTGCCCACTGCTCCGGGTGTACGTGTGTTTACCACTTGCTGTGTTTGTGCTCATTAATCACTGGATGGGTTAAAAGCAGAGGTCACATTTCGGGTATGGGTCACCATACCTGACGAATCGGTCACTTTCACAAATATCATACTTAAATTATTTTAACTACACTAAATTTGATGTTATTTTGCAAATATAAGTCAATCAATAAATTCAAAAGCTATTTAAGAGTAACAAAAGACAATTGTGCAAAGGAAGGCGATGTAAATGTCCGAAAACTTGCATTAATACTGTCCTACACGGTATTATATTTGACGTTTATTAAAGGTGTGACTTGAATATCTCTTGATTGTACTTTATCAATATTTAGTTTTTATCCTGTCAAATTAAATGCTTGTATTAATTTGCATTATACGGCATGCTGTAACATGTTGGAACCGGCAGTTTATTTACACTAAGAAGTATTACAAATATTTTAAGATGCATTGCAAATATCAACCAAGAAAACAAAATTAAAGGGTGTTTGTTATACAACATCAAATCCTTATATTTGCCAACAGAAATGCTTAACAACAAAATATCCCACAATGTTTGCACAGATAACATGTTCAACAAGTTCACACGAGTAAATTTTATCAAACAGTGTCTAACTGGGAATACAATATCAATTGATCTCTTAGGCAGTCTATAGAAAGTACATTACTCACAATAAAACAATCACACCCATCAAAGTAAATACTGTAAGCTGTAGAACACTTTCATTATTAACTCCCAAGAAAAACGATTTAACATGCACAAACATTGACCAAATTGTCTACATCAATCATTTAAAGAATGTGTTTTTTATCACAAATCATTTTATGATGCAATGGCGAGATTTTACTTTAGTTCAGCTGATTTGAGTCAACTGATCCGTTAAATCCCCTAAATCAATTTCCTGTCCCAACTAGCACAAAACAGTTGTATCTTTTGTCTTAAATCCATCGCAATAACACTCATTATACTCACAAATTTGATTAAAAATTCCCTAAGTGTAGCTATAGCAAAACTCAATCACTTTTCGAATTGACTCATTTCGAATGATTTGTTCAAACGGGTTGAATGCAGTGAGTCATTTGAACAGCGCACTCTTGGGTTGGATAAAGAAAAGATCTCCCCTAAATGTTACAAAGTAACATAAAGCGCTATGTTTTAATACACAGAGAATATTCATATATCACCGGTGAACATCAAGATGACCTTCACAAATTAGCTAATTAAATGTTATATAATTAATGAACTATACTGGTCTCTACAGTAAATATAGCCTAAACACGCAATTTTTCAACAGGTTTCAGCGAAAAAATGTGAATGAACAGCATTTTTTTTTGCGTTGTTCGAGTGGGATTCGAGTCCTGTTACACCGGACATGTCACGCCCTGACGTCTGTCACCTACGTGAGTTTCTGTCAAGTGGCCGTCGCAGATAAAAGGACCTTGCTGTTTACACTGAGAGGTATCTAAATGGATTGTGGGCTATAGTATTTTACCAATAAACTTTAGTTGCAAAAAATAAGTAAGCCCGACACACGTCTCTCTAAACATGGAGGATTTAACTTATAATAATAGCTAATGTATTTTGTGTTATCTTTATAAAACGAACAAGCCTTTCTCTCTCTCTCTCTCCCTCTCTATCTCTCCCTCTCCTATCCTATCCCTTTTGTTCTATTTCTCTTTGTCTCACCATACCACAATCTTTCTATCTGTATGTGTAACACTCTCGTTGTGTAATGGAATGTGGACATGCTTCAATTGCATTTGTAGGGTCACTCCTTTGGCTGGCGCGATCAAGATTTTGCATATAGCTACGAATTTGTTTGCCCTACAACATGGAGTTATTGACGCCCATTCTTCAGCATTTTTCATTCAATCAAACACCGCCGCACGGAAAGCTTCACCACACGACCTCTGGCTTTATTGTGAGTAGCCTATAATATTCGCTAATTTTCTATCACATCTCTGCATTCACTTTTTGTCGATATAAGAATTGAACTGATGGTGCCTTGAATTTCAATTGAAAAATTTACTCGGTATGATTATTGTCTATTTACTCGATAGTGGCAAGTGGTGGAATGTATTTGTGAATCATAAACTGTACTCAATCACCAGATTTGTATGAAGGATAATTAACTGTATTTGTTTCCTTTTTGTATTTACTATTGAATTTAATTCATTATTTTTAAAGTAAACATTTGAGCTCCTACAGGTTAAATAAAAAATGTTTTGGCTCATGTGGCCCACCCTTTTATTAATGATCTATCCTTACACAACAGCCTATTGCTTGCTGGTTTTCAAGTTCAATTCAGTTCATCTTTACACATTTCCCGAAGGCAATATGATTGCAGCATACAAGCAAATCACTTAAGACAATATATATATATATTGCCTATATTACCCTTAATTTAAAAAACTTAACAGCTGATGAGTGCATGTCTAAACCGTTTTGTTTTGCTGAAAGGAGTTCTATAACAAATGCCAGAGGGGAAAGGTGAAATCATTATACAGTGAATCATCTATTCATAAGCCCAAGAACTTTTTCCAAAAGCTTACTCCCAGTTATTGTATTTCGTTGATTTACAATCCTCTCAATACAATTATTGTTTTTCAAATTTAGAGATTTAAACCAGCACAGCACTGAACAAGATAACAGAGACTCAATGTAAGATTTGTAGAACATGCACATCAATGACCTGTCCACATTGAATGAACTTAAAGTCCCCGTGAACCGGAAGTTGCGATCATTTTTACTCGATAATGGTCAGTGGTGCAGTGTATTTGTGAATCATAAATGTTTCTCAATCATTTACCAGATTTGTATGCAGGATCATTAGCTGTATTTGTTTGCTTTTTGTATATACCATTGAATTTCATTTTTTTTTAAGTAAACATTTGAGCGTTTACAGATTAAATATCAAATTTATTGGCTCATGTAGCCTACCCTTTTATTAATGATCTATCCTCACACAGCAGACTATTGCTTGCTGGTTTTCCAGTTCAATTCAGTTCATCTTTTCACATTCCCCGAAGGCAATATGGTTGCAGCATACAAGCAAATCACTTAAGACAATATAAATATATATTGCCTATATTAAAAAACTTTACAGCTGATAAGTGAATGTCTAAACCAGTTTGTTTTGGTGAAAGGAATTTAATAACAAATGGCAGAATGGAAGGTGAAACTCATTACACAATGAATTATCTATTAATAAGCTCTGAGCTTTACCCAATTATTTTCATTTGCATATTCTGACACAATTCTTAGTGAAAGGGACTATTGTTGTTTTTACGTCATTTGAGATGGAGTCATTTCAGGGCGGAGCATTTTCAAATTTTAATTAAAGATTATAAGTGTACATGTATTTAAAAAAGAAAATGACACATTTTCAATCTTTGTAGCCCCCCTCTCACCAAAAATCTCTGTATTTGTAAGGAAAATACATTATCTAAAACACTACCCCGAAAATTGAACTGTTCGACACTCTCAATAACCATTCCATTCATGAACGTTTTCTCGTACTGCATGAACTTCCTGAACTGAAGGAGTTTTATCAGGCTGTCTGACACAAAAACAATCAGTCATACTTTTAAATTAACTATTTCTTCGTTTGTTTTTTTAGATTCACAGGATTCTTCTCATGACAAGACGCAAAAGACTACCAGAGGAACCGACTGATTTTCTGTGCCCAACATCATACCCACTGTGTAATAAGAGATCAAAGACGCAAAATGCGCTTTTTTGGTCCAAAACTGGTCAGCGTCATCATTCTCATGAGCACTGTCCTCTTCACTCTCACCATATACAAAGACCCTTACGATCATTTAAAGCAGTTTGTCAACAATAAAGTAGTAGAGCATTTCTTTGAAAATCAACCATGTGCGTGTCCGGACCGCTGTTTGGCTGCAATTAACGATGACTTTAAAGAACGCTTTAGAAAAGATATTTCACCTGTGCTGTCTCTCAATAACAGCGAGCTCTCTGGAGAAATCAATACCTGGTGGCAGGTGAGCACTAGTCCAAACATTCACTCCGTGATTCTTAAGCTGCGTTCATGACACCTCGGAAGAGGGATGTTTGGAAAGTAACGCATGGATGTACTAACATTTAAAGTATTCAGTAGCATTAAAACATTCACAGTATTTGTTAATGTTAAAAGAGCACTGTTTCATAAATTATTTTCATGGCTGAAGTAGGAATTATCACATTTCCGAGAGCAAGTGAAGGCGCATAACCTCAAAAAAAGTTTTCAGATTTAGTTTGTTCTAGTTTAACAGACAACATGATTCAAATTTTGACAATACTTGACTTTTTTAATGAGTCAATGGGAGAAACTGTAAAACACTTTTGATATCTGTTCACAGCGTCTACAGTCCACTAGGACCAAGGCTAACTACCAGCAAGTGATTAAGGAGCTGTTTGCGGTCATTCCTGGAGAGGGACACTACAAAGATGCTGGCCCACATCGCTGCCGAACCTGTGCTGTGGTGGGAAACTCTGGCAACCTTTTAGAATCCCACTATGGCCCTCTAATAGACTTCAATGATTTTGTCATAAGGTAAACTCTTTTACTCGCATGATTTAAGTTGCGACTTATGGAACTGTGTTCATCACAAGTGGACAATTTCAATGTCATCAGGATGAATAAAGCACCAGTTGAAGGCTTTGAAGATGATGTGGGATGGAAGACCACACACAGAGTTATGTACCCGGAGAGTGCCGTCCATCTGGACAACTCCACACATCTTGTGCTGTTACCCTTCAAAATGCTGGATATCCAGTGGGTAACCAGTGCTCTAACCAACGGAACAATTAAGAGGTGATGATGGAACAATAGTGGGTTCATAAAACAATTGTAGCAAATTGATTTTTAGATTTCTTGAGACGTTTGATTCTCATTTCTCAACAGAACACGGTTTAAAGTTATAGACAAACTTCAAGCCGATAAGGACAAGGTGAGATTGCATTGATTTTGGGTTTTAACCATAAGCCAAGTTCAATTCTTCAGACATAATGCCACACACTTCTCTTTGTCACACAGACGATGGTTATGCATCCTGCTTTTTTGTACTATGTGCACACCACGTGGCTGAATATTAAGGCTCGACGATCATATCCATCCACGGGGTTCCTGGCTCTGATGTTTGCGCTACACATCTGTGACGAGGTAAATTTAATATCCACATCACTCACGAGTTTTTACCAAGCGTCGAGCGGGTTTGCTTTTAATGTAGTCTTTTCCGATTTAGGTCAATGTCTTTGGATTTGGTGCAAACGGTAAAGGGACCTGGCACCATTATTTTGAAGAATCGCCGAAACGTTTCAAAGGGACCGGGCACCACAGTGGAGGGATTGAGACCAAAATCATTAAAGAGATGAGAGAAAGGAAAATAATCACGCAATACACAGGGTGGTGAGAGACTGGGACTTTCAGTCCATGTACTGAATTTTTACCTTCATGATTTAAACTTCATTATGTCCCTCATGATGCTCTTAACCTACACTCAAAAACATATTTTTTCCTGCTTGTCCAATTTACTTAACTTACATAAGTTGTACAGTAATGTATAAATGTATAGTATAATGCAATGTAAGTTGCTTTGGATAAAAGCGTCAGCCAAATTCATAAATGTCACTTTAATTTAAATCAGCACAACTCAAAATTTGGTCAATACATGATTTTTTATGTTTAGTCATATAACTGAACCCATTCATGTTGGTACAACATAAAGTAGTTGTGTTAACATAAAATATTAACAATTGGGCAGAGGAACCATATTTCCCTGCATGCTTTGCGAATAACTGCATCTCAATAATTATTTTCATCTGTAAGTGTTATTTTATGCATTTTCATTAAAAAGGAACACTTTTTGTGTTTAATATTCATTTATCTTCAAGGTTTTGAAGAGTTTGTTAAATGTTTAAGTTGTGTGGTTACTATTGTTCAGAAAAGCGTTGCCTTTGGTAAGTTTGTAGGCGATTATATTTCTATTTGAATTTCTGTTGAGATTTGTTTACTCAATGTCTTCTTATTGAAGATGAAAGGTGTTGTTTTAGGTGTATGCTAGAAATGTATGATATAATGTATGATATAACAAAAACAAGAGTTCTTTCATTAAATAAAAAAACAGTAGATATTGGGTTTTTAATATTGGTTTTATATAAAATATCATGTTAGCAATCAAATGTCATCAAGTCAATGAAATAAACACACCAAGATTCTTAATATGATTCAACTAAACAACATTTTATTAATTTGATGCAAGTATCTTAAGTTCACTGTAATGTAAATAAAATATAAAAAATGATATTTTACATTTTTATGCATTTGGCAGACACTTTTATCAAAAGCGATTTACATTGCATTATCCTATACACTTAGGTATGTGCAATCCCTTGGGATCGAACCTTGCAATGTTAATGCAATGTGTTTACCACTGAGCTACAGGAAAGCTATAAAATGATGAATTAAGTTGAACATTTCCTTGAGTGTGCAGAATGAAGTCAGACTTGTTTTTATCTGCATGTTTTGTAAGGATTTCTTTTTCATGCCAGGTGTGTTTGTCCTTTGTCATTATTGTTTAGAAATAAGAAGCGTCACTCTTTCAAAGGCATCGTGCAGATTCCTGATGTATTATCTATGTCTAGTTTATAAAGGGTGTGACTTGAATATCTCTTGATTGTACTTCAATAATATTTAATTAAAATGAACCCTTTCAAATTAAATGTTTTCATTATGCATGTTGTCACTTGTTGGAAGCTGCAGTTTATTTACACTGATTTGGGAGGAGAAAATATGTTGTAAAAAATATTAGAAATATTTATAAGATGCAATGCAATGCAATTATCAACCATGAAAACATCTCCGGTTACTTTCGTAACCTCGGTTTCCTGAGAAGCGGGGACGAGGGAGTCCCCCGTTGTCCAGCCTGTGCTGCAGGAAGTATAAAATATCAGACACGGGGCATGATGTCGGGTCGATATTGTTACTACTGCACCATTTAACACCCACCTTTTGAGAGCGTATAAACGTCTGGTGAAAGGCACACAACACTCCGGAATAGTGTCAAGTACACGCTGAGGAAGTGGATTTAAAACCCCCGAAGCGGCCAGGCATGAAGGCTCCACAGCTGCGGGATGCGTTGAAATATCGTGCTGTTCACTTGGGACAACAGGTCTCTCCTGAGGGGAATCCGCCACGGCGTTACCGTTAACAATTCGCTTAGGTCCGGAAATCACGGTTGATTCGGCCAAAACGGAGCGACGAGGATCACTGTCGCCGTCTCCTCTCTGATTTTGCACAGCACCAGGGGCAAAATCTTCACCGGAGGAAACGCGTAAAGCGGAACGTTCGGCCAACGCACCGTCAGAATGGGGGAGTGGGTAAGCGAGAAATACAGCGGGCAGTGCGCGTTCTCGCTTTCGCGAATAGATCCACTTCCGCTTTCCGAAAGCGCTCCCAAATTGACCGCACTGAGTCGGGATGAAGCCTCTATTCCCCGTGAGGAAGACCCTCCCTCGAAAGCATGTCTTCTCCGCAGTTCAGACAACCGGGGATATGCGCTGCCCTGACAGAGAGTAGATGCTGATCTGCCCACAGTAGGAGACTCGCAGCCTGTTTGAAAAAAGTTCTGGAGTGGACCCCTCCCTGGCGATTTATGTAAGAAACCACGGACATGTTGTCGGTGCGAATCAGGACATGTTTCTTCTCCAGCCTCGACTGGAAAGTATGGAGAGCTAGAGACACCGCCATCAGCTCCAAACAATTTATATGCCATTTTCTCAGTGACTGTGTCCAAAGGCCGGATGCCGGCATGCCCTTCCACACCGCGCCCCATCCCGAGGACGACGCATCCGTCGTAACGACTATGCGTCTCGTAACCAGCCCCAGGGGAACTCCCCGACTGAACATGCTCGGGTCGCGGCACGGGCTCAGGGCACTGAGGCAACTGAGTGCAACCGGGACTCGAACTCGACCCGAGGACCATGCTTTCCATGGAACCCGAGCCTTCAGCCAAAACTGAAGCAGTCGCATGTGCAGAAGACCCAGGTGGCAGACCGCCGACGCCATGAGACCCAAAAGCCTCTGGAACTCCCTCAGGGGAACAGACCGACCTGGCCTGAGAAAATGTAGAGCTGAAGAGATGGACTCCGTCCGCTCTAGAGAGAGGCGAGCGCGCATCTCCACTGAGTCGAAACATACCTTCAGATACGTTATAGACTGACTCGGAGTGAGCTTGCTCTAATGCATGTTCACGCGCAGCCTCAAGTTACGAAGCAGCATCTGCGTATGACCGGATAGCGCCTCCCGTGAATGGGCTAAAATCAACCAATTGTCCAGATAATTCAGAATGTGCATTCCGCTCGCTCTGAGAGGGGAAAGCGCCACGTCCACGCACTTCGAGAATGTGCGCGGAGCTAATGCCAGTCCGAACGGAAGTACAGCAAATTGGTACGCTGAACCCTCGAAAGCGAATCGCAGGAACCTTCGGTGGCGCTTGGCTATCTGAACATGAAAATACGCATCCTTCAGATACACGGATGCAAACCAGTCCCCGGGACGCACTTGTGCCAGGATTTGTTTTAGAGTTGTCATTCTGAACACTTGCTTGTGAAGCGCTCGGTTGACGGGTCTCAAGTCCCGAATCGGACGCAGACCACCATCTCTCTTGGGCACTACAAAATACCGGCTGTAAAACCCGCTTTCTCGCTCGTTTGGAGGGACACGCTCGATCGCTCCTTTCGCGAGCAGGCTACAAATTTCCTGCCTCAACACAGGCGCATTTTGCGCTGACGTAAGCGACGGAACCACACCGCTGAAGTGGGGAGGTCTGCGTCTGAACTGCAGGGTGTACCCGTGTTCTACCACTTTTAGTAGCCAATGAGAAATGCCCGGAATGGCTTTCCACGCGTCAAGAAACAGACATAATGGCCGAATCTCTTTGGGCGTTACCGTCAGCGGACTGTTTAGGGAAGCATGCTGGTGCAGCGAGGCTAAGTGCACTGGCGGGGAAATAGCTTGTGAGTGAGAATCCAGCCGTCTCTCGCCCACGGGGGAGACCGTGGACGAGGGAAGGCTGGTTATAGCCGGGATTAACTGCGGCTTCGCGCTGCACCGTGGCAGGGCAAGGAACGCAGCATTGGCTGGGTGAGGGGGAAAGAGCTCCTTTTGTGAACAGGTATGTGTTTTTATTGCATATACACAAACATTTACAACATTGCAATGTTCGCGGGGGAAAACTGATGCAAACAGCGGCGTTTGGGGGCCACCGGAACGCTCACAAAGTCTCTCCTCCTCTTTACGGGTCCGTCAGTGGCGCGGTCCTCTCTTCGGCCCATACTTCTTCTTAGGTGGGCCAGGCCATTGTTTAGGCCGGGCATCCGGCTCACGACCCCGAGAAACCGGAGCGGGGGCAGCATGCTGTTTGGCCGGGATGTTCTGACATTGATAATACATCAGGTAGTCAATAGTTCAATATTAACAATCTGAAACATTTAGATGATAACACACAGGTTCTTCACATAGTCAACATACTTGTTTAACTCAGAGTTACACAGTACAACCTTGCTGATTATACTCCTACTAAAACAATTTACAAATCCAGTCTATTAGGTGGTTTACGGTTCCTCACAGAGAATATCCTAACATTAGGAGAATCAGCAATCGACGGTTCAACAATCTTGGTTACTTGTTGATCACAGCCTTCTCTTCAGTGTCATTAGATGTTACCGACAGTTCTTGTGTCCTGTCATCAGGTGTTTGTGACATAGTATACTGTTCTCTGCTGACCAGCTTTCTGTCTCCTCCGTGATTTTCTGGTGGCGGTTTAACATTTGATCCGTATGTCTTTTCCAATTTTGGGAGTTGTCCACCTGAACGGAGTACGAAACTGGTCCCGACTGAGAAGATATCGTACCAGCTTTCCACTTGTCCTCTCCTCGCCGATAATCTCTGACCAGCACTGAATCACCAATATGAAAGTCTCTGTGTTTGGCATGCATGGAATGGTAAGAACATTGAACTTGTTGTGCCCTTTTTACAGTCTGCGCCACACTTTGTTTCAGTACATCTTCTGAACTCTTGCTGGATGGAAATAACCCTGTGAATACCATCTCTTTCACTCGAGAAAGAATCTGATCTGTTCGTGTTTCTTTCCTGCCATCGCTACTACACGCAGGAAGTGCATCCACTTGTTTAATGAGGAAAACCTCCAATGCATCTTTTTTTGTCATTGTGTTGCACCGGCAGTGGCAGTCGAGATAGTCCATCCGCGTTTCCATGGTCATTCGCACTTCTATACTGGATTGTATAATTGTGAGCAGCCAGTAAGAGAGCCCACCTCTGAAGTCTTGCCGCAGCCATAGATGGAGTCGCTTTATATGGGTGAAGTATGGTGGTGAGTGGATGATGGTCTGTTATCAAGGTGAAAGTACGTCCATATAAGTAAGTGTGAAACTTCTTTATTCCAAAAATAATTCCTAATGCTTCTGGTTCCAGTTGTGCATAATTTTGTTCAGCTTTACTCAGGGTTCGAGACGCGAACGCTATAGGCCTCTCCTGGCCATTTGGCATATTGTGTGAAAGTACAGCTCCCACCCCATAGGGCGAAGCATCACAAGCCACGCGAACTGGAAGTCTTGGATCATAATGTGTGAGTACCTTGGGTGTTAACAACTTCGTTTGGCACTCTGAGACGCTTTTTCACATTCTAATGACCATCTCCATTTTACGTCTTTATGTAGCATTGCATTTAGGGGATGTAGAACTGTAGACAGATTTGGCACAAATCTTGCATAATAATTAACCAATCCCAAGAGTGATCGTAGTTGGCTAACGTTGACGGGGGCTGGTGCTTCCGCAATAGCCCGAAGTTTGTCAGAAGCTTTGTGAAGTCCTGATGCATCAATCAGATGTCCTAAATATTCCAATGAACTTTTGAAAAACTCACTCTTCTCACGTTTAACACAAAGTCCAAATTTTTCCAGTCGACTCAGCACTGCCTCCAGATTCAACAAGTGATGCGCGTCATCTTTTCCGGTGATCAGGATATCGTCAAAGAAACAATGAACGAACGGTAGTCCTTGAAGTACTTGTTCCATGACACGTTGAAATATTTATGGAGCTGAGGTTATACCAAAAGGTAATCTATGGTACACAAACATGCCCGTGTGAGGCCCGTGTGACATTTGCGTGAATCTTCATGTACAGGAATCTGCAAGTATGCATGTGAAAGATCAAGCTTACTAAATCGTTGTCCACAAGCCAGAGAAGCAAACAAATCTTCGATTCGGGGTAATGGATAATGTTCTGCACACAGGGATGGATTCACAGTTATCTTGAGATCTCCGCAGATTCTCACATTTCCGACCTTCTTAATTACTGGCACAATCGGTGTTGCCCATTCGCTGAATCGTACCGGTGAGATGACTCCTTGTTCTTGAAGACGCTCGATTTCTGCCTCCACTTTCGGTCTGATGGCATATAGTACCACTCGTGCTTGGAAAAACTTTGGTTGTGTTCCTGGTTTAAGATTCAGTTTAGCTGTATAACTGTTGAATGTTCCTAGGTCCTCCTTGAATACCTTGTCATACTTTTTAGAAGACCATCCAGTGTCTTTTCGTTCATCTGGTGCCCTGCTCTTACGGTTTTGATCTCATGCCAGTCCAGCCGAATTCTAAGAAGCCATTCTCGTCCAAACACAGGAGCTACCTTTCCTTTTACGACATACGACGGTAAGCGTACATTCTGTTTAATAAGCTTAACATGTACCTTGATGACACCCTCTGGAGGAATGACTTCCCCTGTATACGTCTTGAGGACCACCTGAGTGTGTCGTAATCGAATATGACTCAGTTTCTCTCTGTACAAGTCACCTGATATGATGGACACAGCCGCACCCGTATCCACTTCCATCTCGATTTGAAAACCTTCAATTTTCGGTTGTACTTTCATTACCGCTGAGATAGAGTCTGCGCCACTTTTCATTATGTTCACCCTTGAAGGATCATGCGATGCGGCCGTCACTTTGTGAAGTGGCATTTCGGCGTCCGTATCAGAATTTATCTCTTCATCACTTCTTTCCACGTGTGTATCTATTATGTGAATTGGTCTTTTCTTCGTTTGTTTTTTCCTCCACAAATCCTTTCCTGCCTCCTTGGCTCTAGGTGCTTTCCCTTCTGTCTTTCTACCTTTACACGTCCGTGCAATATGTCCGTTTTTGCCGCAGTTATGACATAATTGTTCTTTGTAAAAGCACCCATTTTCGTAGTGATTTGTCTTACCACATCTGTAGCATTTTCCATGAGGCGGTTCTGTCGATGTAGACATTGCATTTACTTTCAAAGAATTACTCAGGTGTTGCGATTCTCTTGATACTGCTTCCATTGACATTGCTATCGTTTCAGTCAACAACTTCCTTTGTATTGACTCGCTACTCAGACCACACACCAATCTGTCTCGCAGTGCATCATTCAAATTATCAGCAAAATCAGTGTTCTGCCAATTTCTTTAGTACCGCCACGTATTGTGTAACGCTTTCTCCCTCCGCTTGGTTTCGTTTGTGAAATGTGTATCTCTCCGCAATCACAATAGGCCTGGGGGTAAAGTGTGCTTGAAGTATATCCACAATGTCGTCATTATCCATACTACAGGTTTTAATTGGGGCAATGAGACTACGCAACAGTCCATAAGTCGATGCACCCATTACACTTAGAAAAACGGAAACTTTTTTCCTTCGCCAACGTCATTGGCATTTACAAAATGTTCAAATCGTTCCACATACGTTGTCCATTGCTCTTTTGTCTCGTGGAACTCTTCGACGTGTCCGATGATTGTAGTCAAAATTCCACTCTTTTTTTATTCCCGGCAGTGGGTCGTTTTACTCGTCGCCATTTTATGTTATGTCCGCATATATTTATATATACATAACATATTATCTTTACAATTCACATAGAGGGAGACGGACACACCTGCCTTCGTTATTGAGAAATTAGACATAATTAATATTGCATATAAGAATTTATAGTCCGTTTTAATATTTGACCTGTGGTTCTTTCTCCTTTATCGCCAATGTGTGCTTTCACTGTGTGTGTGTGCGTCTATGTCAATGTGTGTGTGTGTATGTATGTTTGCATATTGTGTGTGTGGAGCATTTGTATGTCTGTCTTTGTTGTTTTCACCTTTGTCTTGTTTTTACAGGTATATGCCTTTAGTTTTTTTTACTTGTATTCAATGTGTCCCATGTACAGCTGCTTTGTAACAATGAAAATTGTAAAAAGCGCTATATAAATAAAGTTGAGTTGAGTTGAGTATTGGGGATCCACACACACCCTGCACATACAGCTCCCGGTTTCCCCCTAGTGGTCAACCGCTCGTAATATTATGTCAAATACATCACAGTCGAAGTGACCCTTCTCGAAAGGGAACGAAATTAAAGGGTGTTTGTTATACAACATCAAATCATTATTTCTGCCAACAGAAACGATTGATAACAAAGTCCGTCATTACTATGGTTGTTTGCTCAGATAACAAGTTCACCAAGTCCACACAAAGAAATATTATCATACAGTGTGAATACAATATCTATTGATCTCTGGCAGTCTATAAAAACGATATTACTCACAATTAAACACTCACACCCATCAACGTAAATACTGTAAGCTATAGAACACTTTCATTGTTCACACCCCAGGAAGAACGCTTTAACATGCACAAACATTGACCAAATTGTCTACGTTGTCCTATCTACATTAATCATTTAGAGAATGTTTGTTTTCTATGACTTATCATCCAAACCGAGAGTGCGCTGTTCAAATGACTCACTGCATTCAACCCGTTTGGACAAATCATTCGAAATGACTCGATTCGAAAAGTGATTCATTGGCGAATAGCTAGGTTACAAGTAAGTAACTGACAGAAAATACGATAAAACAAGTATTGTTTTAAGAGTCAAAATTCAATTGTCTGCTAGTAAGTGCAATTTTTTTATGATGCAATTGCGAGATTTCACTTTAGTTCAGCTGATTAGAGTCAACTGATCATTTAAATACCCTAAATCAATTTCCTGTCCCAACTAGCAGACAATTGAATCTTGAATCTTAAATCAATACTTGCTTATCGTATTTTCTGTCAGTTACTCACATCTAACTTAGCGATTTGCCATTGAATCACTTTTTGAATCGACTCATTTCGAATGATTTGTGCAAACTGGTTGAATGCAGTGAGTCATTTGAACAGCGCACTCTTGGTTTGGATAAAGAAAAGATCTCCCCTAAATGTTACAAAGTAACATAAAGCGCTATGTTTTAATACACAGAGAATATACATATATCACCGGTGAACATCAAGATGACCTTCGTTACGTTAATGGTAAAGTAACTTCCAAACAAACGTATTCAATAAATGATTTATATGTTTACCAATAAAGCCATTACAAAACTACGTAGTCGAGACCTCCATTATAATCGATGAAGTTTGATTTCCTTTTGAGTATTAAAAGATTAAATACTGCCGAATTGTGTAATAGTTGCCTATTGTGTCTGTATTTGCTTTGCGAATGTAGTCATCCGAGCTTTGTTCTTTAAAATATACAGACAATGGTTCCTCAGTGAGAGAGAAGTTCAGGCCAACTGATGAATAAAAGTTTAGATAATGAAAAATGTTTGCTCATGGAAATCTGTAGTTGTTGGTGATTTACACATGAAAGCCTGCAGGAGGCAGCATTGGTCTACAGTGAGAAGGAAAGTCATTCCTTCACCTTATTTTGTGATCTGACTCTGAGTTTTTTTAAAGTTGTCATTTAGTCTAATTATGAGTAATAGTAATGCTTCATTTATAGGAATTGTTAAATTCACAGTACTCTGGGTTTTAAATGACAAGTGCTTACTAAAAGGTCCAACTAATCATTGATTTTCTTATCTGTTTAAAATTTACACTGCCTGATTCTCGGCTGTCAGACCGGTGGATTTTTTTATTCCTTTGATGTGAAACAGTATTATTATCCTCAGTTTAAATACCCAGACCAAGTCTAAATTTCAAAAGCTTCGTCCTTTTGTACCCCCATTGTAGCTTGTAATACGCTAGCAGAGTTTTAGCATAACTTAAGGATATGATAACATAAAACAACAGCTGCTTCCTTTGTTGCACGATAATTATTAAGTAAAAATATATGCTTTTATTTGTAAAAAAAGCAGTTACGTCCCTTTAATCCATAACATTTTGAAACTGTATTTTACTGCTTTGGAAATCTTTCTCTCCTGTTGTTTGTGGGTGTTGGAGGCTGAGCGTTGTGATAAGGTGACAAGAAGAGACAAATGCTCATTTCTGTCCAAAAACAAAAATAGATAACATGACTTTGGGTCACCCCTGTTGGCTGTCGCTAAGCAACATCTCAAAGAATCTTGGAACATTTATTGGCCGTCATTTATGATAGAGAGATTTTTATAGGCAACGACTAAGCACTGCAAACAAACACACCCCAAAACAACCCAAACATATGGTGATTGTTTCAGTATGTATGTACGACAAAAACTTCTTACTAAAAAGCAATCGAATGATGTTCCTTATTTTCTGATTGCTCCAGACCAAAGCTGTTGGAGCAGAAATGCAATGACAGCATAAAGACAACCCTGATGTCTGTGTGCACACAACCTCATGAGATCTCAGGGGGTTACGTGTGCATTATTGAAAAGGTTGCCGCTCCGCGTGGATCCGATCCGATTCTCTCTTGTTGAGAATTTCCGATAATACAATCCATCTACCTATGCTGGTGTAACCAAATAAGTCTCAGTCAATCATAACACTATACACATTTTTTGTGAAGTCCGGAGCTGTCGTTTAAATCTCGTGTGGTGTGATTTTAAATAACAATGGCTTGCATATAGAGACACTGCCATGCATGCAGTGCTCAGTAAAATTAGCCCATTCCCTCAAATGCAACTTAGTGCACTTCCTTTTTTTCTGTTAGAGCTTTTGTGTCAGAAAGTAATGAAGAAGAGAGAAATCTGAAATGAATTTATACACTCACACTTAACAAACAACTCTTTAGATCCCTACAGTGAATGTGACTGTGTAGATGGATAATTTCTTATGATAATTGCAATCAGTTTTTGTTTATAATGTAGACAAAATACATAGAGTGGATTTAAAAAAGTGACGTTTAGAGCTAAAGAAACTCCTAAATTTGAAGTTTATCTGAAGGTAATACTTGAGGTGATATGGACCTCTTTGAAGGACATAAACAACACATTATAATGAAGAACTTTCAGTTTCAGAATATTATATATTTAAATGTTGACCAAATAAAAAAATACTACTTTGAAATAAATCAATATTAACTGAGCGTGCCCATGTTTACATTTTGCAAAGTGGTCTAAACATGTGTGTGTCAAAGATATCCCCATCCAAAGAAATATACAAAAGTGCTTTTATGGCCATAGAAAGCACATTAAATTCAAGTAAAATGTATACTTTATGGTTTCAACAACTACGTTTTTGTAGAATAAAATATAAATATTTGGTTGAAACAATGTTACAATGTCATTCAGTTTAACACAATTTTATGTACAAATTCAAACACCGTGCTTATTCTGACTTGTACATATTCAAATATATAAAAGAATAAGGGAGCATATTTCATTTACTTTAAATGAGTAAATAAGTCTTTTTTTAGGATAGTGGCAAATAAAAACTAATTTGCATTTGGGGTCATATTAATAAGTCTTGTAATATGTCTAAATATGCTTGACAATATTCTTACACCAAATAACATTTTAGTGGGCGTTACCTGTAAATCAGGGAGAAATAAATTATATACATTTTTTGCCTGAAAATCAAAAACAAAAATGCTATTGAATTAAACGGAAAACCTTTTCATTTATTTTGAACAACAAGAACTTAAAGCAGTATTACACTTTGTGTTTGTGTTGTTATGCTACAAACCTTTTTTTGTCTTTGACCCATTCACATACATTTTACGCTTGAGGCAAGGTGAACTTTTTTAGCCCATGTGTTCAAACCCAAAACCTTTCACTGTTAATGCAACTACAGACCTACACTCATACTTTTAGACACTTTCTTAACCAACTTTCTTAAACCTAGTAGCTTGAACTTGATACCAAATAAATATACAACAGTTACAAAATACAGAGCAGATCTATCAATTTAACTTTACTCTGGATCTTTGTTGATGTGGTGAGAGAGCTGTTGTAGTATGCCATTATGTCCTGTATCATGAGAGGGGAAGATAAGGTGAGCAGAGAGAGTGAAGATATCACGGACAGATCAATTTGAAATGTAATGGATGGAAGCCATGAGACTGATTTTATTGCCTTTTCTGGTGGTCAGTAATTTACTTGGCTGTTGAGTGGGAAAGATTTTGTGCGTACGTGCATGTGTGGCACATTCTCTTCTCTGTAAAAGCTGGCCTGTAGCTACAGGCAAGGCAAGTTTATTCATATAGCACATTTCATAGGGGCAATTCAAAGTGCTTTACATTAAATGATTGACAGAGAGAAATAAAAAGTATCTTTAAAATGCAAATGATTTAAGATCACAAACACAATTTAAGATTTAAAGAAACAATAAAACAGAAGTGGAATTGATTAATTATGTGAGTGTATATATAAAAAGATTTAAAAAATATAAAAATAAATTAGAAATAGAAATAGAAGTGCAGTTGATGTAAACCAGCACAGTGTTCAGATTGTAAATGCACAGCTAAACAGGTGTGTTTTTAATCTGGATTTAAAAGAGCCACTGTTGGTAACCATCTGATGTCTTCTGGAAGCAGATTCCAGAGTGGTGTAATGACTAAACGCTGACTCGCCCTGTTTTGAGTGAACCCTTGTTATCTTAACTGACTTGATGCTGATGATGGTTTGGTTTATATTCAATAAGCACATCTGAAATGCATTTAGGTCCTAGACCATTGAGTGATTTATAGACAAGTAAGAGTACTTTAAAGTTGATTCTAAAAGTAACTGGTAACCAGTGTAAGGACCTGAGGATTGGAGTGATATTTTCAGATCTTTTGGTTCTGGTCAGAATCCTGACAGCAGCATTTTGTCTAATGTTCATTTTGGGCATTAGACAAAATGCAAGATCCACCCTGCTGGTGTTATAAACATGAACTTATTTCTCTAAATCTTGGTTTGAGACAAAACATCTGACTATGCTTCTGAGATGGTAGTTCGCTGATTTGCTTATTGCTTTGACATGACTGCTGAAACTAAAGTCAGACTCTAAAATGACGGCAAGATTCTTTACCTTTCTTTGTGTCTTAAGACATCTTAAGTCAAGGTAGGTGTTTATCTTGTTAGTTTCATCCTTGTTACCAAATACAATGACTTCAGTTTTGTTTTTATTTAACTGAAGGAAGTTTTAACTGAATGAAGTACAGGTGAGATATGAACAAATCACGATAAGCTTGAAATAACAATAACATGTTATTTTATCCCCAGGAACACATTTACCCATTGTCTTGGCAAGCAGCATTAAATCCTGGCTGAAGCTTTGCACCTGCAATTTTACACGGATTTAAAACGTTTACATCCATAATCTACTTTCATAGTAGACGCTTGTATTTGATTGAATAAAATTGTTTGTAAATGTTAATGTCTTTTTAAACCCATACGACTTTTTTTCTTCTGCGGAACACAAAAGAAGATATTTTGAAGAATGTCAATCCCTGTTGACTCTCCTTCTATTAACACAAAACCACAATTAACAAAAAAATCTTTTTTTGTTCCACAGCTGCATGCACAGGTATTGAACAAAATTAGGACGAATCAGTGATCTCTTTAAGCAACAAAAGCAAGTGGGTTAATGCTCCGTTTTAATTGGATCAACCAATTTATATTTTAAATGTAAATTGCATTTTATGGTACTTCAGCAATTCTGATTACCATTCTGCTTTCTGATCAAACTCCTCCACAATCTAGAGATCATCCTGCCCCTGAGGGCTGCCCTGCCCGATTAATGTTTTGTATTAAGTAAAGGCGAAGCTACTCATGTTGTCTCCCTCTATCAATAGCAGATACATTAGTGATATCTAGCATGTGCGAGAACACTATTCATTTACCTCGACCTGTCCCTGCAGGGGTGCACGAGAGCTTGTAGGAGGTAAAGAGCTGTATCCACTTACTCCTCGCTGGGACCCGGGCGTCAAGCTCTTGGTAATCGATGCTCATCGAGCTGGGGGGAAAGGACGGGCAGTGCACAGGAGGGAGGATAGGACAGATACCAGACAGGAGAGGAATCAGACTCACAGACTTTGTTTCTCTTATCTATTTGCTAAACTAGACTTGTGTGAATTATCCTTTGTCAAGTCTTAACCTGGCTGCAGTGTATCATGGTAAAAAATTGATGACCTTCGGCCAAGAAAGGAGTGTCTGACTGAGTTAAAACCTAATGAACATGTAGGTCTAACATTCAGTTTACATTCATTAAAAGTGAATATTTATAGTATTTATGTAACTAAACCAATACATGATACACCTTTAAAGGTAAAGATGCTACAGATGGTTCTTCCTAAGAGTGCCATTTTCGGTTCCCCAAAGATTCACTTTCATGATCTGACATCTGAAGAACACTTATTGTTCAGATGTAAAAAAAAGTGAAATACCTCTGTATCTGCCCTGACTTTAGTCCATCATTTTCTTAGAAAAACATTAGGTAGTCTAGAGGCCCCTAGTGGACAACGTGGTAATGTTAGGAAGATCACTACGATTCTAGAATCCAGAAAATACCACACCCTGCTTGAGCATGTGCAGTGTCTTTATCAGAGAACAAAATCTCACATCAAATTAAATCTTTTGCGTTTTGTACATCTGTGCTAACATCCGCACCACCTCTGTGTATATGTGTGTGTTTAAGTGAGGTATTTCTTGAGTTGTTGTGTAAGACTGGCTAAAGGTCGTTGTGTGGGATTCGTCAGTGAGGAAAACCTTGGCATTTATAACCTGCCTCATCAAAACACACACACGTACTCAGCTGATGCTTGCAAAACATTTTATTTCCAAACAGATAATATTAAGACGTTTTCAGAACAAGCAAACTGAACTCAAATACATTAGCATAGTGTTTCTGTAGCCTACACTGTGTAATTTTGTACTTTTTTATGTAAAACTGTGAAATTTTGTACTTTTTAATGTAATATAGCATTTACTTTTGTTTCTACAACGGCAGCATACGGCATAACTGTTTTTCTAGGTGGCTGATTCGTATGAATTCATCTGACTCGGATGTTTAAGTACGATCTGCTTTCACTCCGGTTACGTTATGTTTAGGGGTGGGGTTTCATTCTTGCTTTTTTTATAATCATGCACTTTGTAGTACACAAGTCCTTGTAAAATAGTTGCGTTTTTGGGGCTTTTATGATTTTTACGCATGTAGCTTTTGTTTTCTTACTTTAATTAAACATTATTTGGACAAAGTGCGTTTCTCAAAGTTGATTTAAACTGTCACGTTTCACTCTGCTTTCTGTTCTATTGTTCTAAGTTTACTTCTCTCTGAATACAGGAGTTCTGTTAATGGATTTCTCAATATTACTTCTGCGCTGCATTGACTAAAGACTCACAAGACATGGGGGGGTTCTCAAAGTCACCGTGAAACGAAAGTTGGAATTGACTTTTTTCCCATGTATCAGAGGGAAATGGCTTGTGAAAGGGAGGGTCTTCATTTTGCCCTTCCCTTTTTGATTGGTTTGTTGTAAGATGTGCCTGGAGGGGAGGGCTAAAATTGCCTGGCCATTGGACAGTGAGTATAGTCCTACTACTTCTTTTTGTTGCTGACGTAATGTGGTGAAGAGTTGTTGTTGAGAGGGGGGAGGGGCTTAACGTTTTGATTAAAGATTACAAGGGTAATTGAATAAAAAAATTGGTGTGAACCCAAGGTTGTGAGTTCGACCCCTGGGGATTGCAAGTACCTATGTAAAATATATAGGATAAAGCAATGTAAGTCGCTTCAGATAAAAGTGCTTGCCAAATGTCTAAGGGTAAATGTAAGTTGCACTTTTGTATTTTTACAGAATTTATCCACCAGTTGGAAAATGTAAATCATTGATTTCGTTGACTTATTGTGATGAGTAGTAAAGCCACTCATTCACTAAAATAGACTGTGAAATTGGCATTCTTAATTTGAACCTAAAATCTTGATGTTAATTAAAGAAACTATTGAAGAATGAATGCATTACCTTGCAAGACAATGTGATATACATTAAGCAATATTTATTACATATTATTTAATTGAAAATCTGTACATGTTTCATAACCGTTCTAGGAAATTACGCATCACTGGAACATTTGAAAGTGAAAAGCCTTGTTTTACTTCCTGTGCTATAAAAACAAATTTGGCAGTGTTATCGCAAACCATTGCTATGTGCACATCTGCAATATTTTCATTTTATAAACTGTGCCGTCCTAAAAGAAATCCATCGACATGTTTTAGTCTAGAAAGTGTAATTTAATGTTGAAATAGATCCTGTAGCTATATTAACACTACGACGTAAAGATCATGGGTTTGAACCCAGGGAACACAAACCGTATACTGTTCAAATGTATAGCTTGAATGCTCTATAATATGTGGCTTTGAAAAATCTTCCACATGCATACATTTTAATATGTGGAGCAAGTGCATTCAACCCTGGTGCATATTCGGAAGATGCAAGTTCAAAATCTCCATCGCAAGTCCACCGCCTCCTGTGTGGCTCAATAAAAAAGTGATGAAGAAGCACCAAATGCTATTTTGTGTAATGACTACCAACAGAGACCTAGGAAAGGAGTTCTTCTGCTTAACCATGTTGGCCAGGTATGATCAGATATCCCCTCCATTCTGAGATCCTGTACATGGCTGCCAGACAGGAAGAAGCGTTCCGATGGAGACGGTGCGACATGCTGATAGACTGAGTGTTGGAGAGAGAGCAGGATTCACAGAGAGTTGATCCATATCACCAATCAATAACTACTGCACTACTTCTCAGAATGCTCATCTCACAGCACCGCTGACAGTAGCAGTCGTTCAGATACTCTTAACCTTGTATGTGGACAGGTTGTCGGAGCCCCTGCGGTCTGATTTTAATCACATCTTGCGGTTATTCTTCCGTACAAGAATTCAATACCGTTATCAGGCATGAAGGTTTGTCCAAGCTGCTTTCCTGTGAAAAGTTAAGCAGCATCATACATTTTGTGGCAGCTTCCATCTGTTTATCTTCCTTGTGTGTGTGTGTTTGCATTTCTTTTAGTTGCAGGGTGCGGTTTCTGACTATCATGCGTAATGATTTCAATATCGCCGTCATTACAAAATATTGATTTGACAGACTACATTGCCAACTGATCCTGACGTCCATTCAGTTATTTTTTTGCCCGAAGCGTTTCTCTTTTTCGGGATCAGCATGTTCTACAATTCCACTGCACGCGAATAAAACAAGCTCACACACGTTCACACGGTTTTGTTCTCTGTGAACTTAATGTCACACTAGCAGGTTTACCAACCCTGTTGCTCTATTGTTTTGATATTTTTTATTCATTTGATGTAATAATCTTTACCTGCAATGTCAGGTTCATATGATTAAAAGTTCATTTTGCAAGAGTCGGCATATTACTAAAATATGAAGCGTGGCTCCTTTAAGAGAAACTTAAAGGGACAGTACATAAAAAATGAAAATTCTGTCTTCATTTACTCACCTTCAAGTTGTTTCGAATCTGCATACATTTCTTTGTTCTGATAAACACAGAGAAAGATATTTGGACGATTGATTGTTTTAACCAAACTGTTTAAACTGTTGCATAGTAAAAATTGCTTTTACATTTTTTGCTCTGTTGAACACAAAAGAATACATTTTGAGGAACATAGGAAAGCAAACAGTTCTGTTTTTATATTTGGGTGAACTGTCCCATTAAGTTCTGGCTTTTGCAGCTCTTCAGTTTATAGAGTTGTTTCTTTATGCAGGAATAAAATATTTAAATAAATATGAAACTTCATAATTCATAAAACTCAATTTGTATATTTATTTACGTCATTAATAGATTTAATTTCTTTTTGAAAACCTCAACTGTCCATCTATAATCTGTGGCACGTGTATTTTTTTGTGTCGCTTTAGTCTCAATTGCTTCCTTCTGTTTAATTGTTTCTTCAATCTTGAATGGTCAGTCAGAATTGTTTTATTGTTGCTGAACACATCGGTGAGTGTTTGCAGGACCTTGTGTGTAATTATGTTCAAAGTGAGAGAAGTTTGTTTTGTGATTATGTTTGCCCGCCGTCAACAATTCAGTGACGACCTGTGACGCCAGTGTGTGCAAAAGCACCTGTATGTGCATGCATGCGCTTAACTTAAACCCCCTTCGTGCTTCGGCACGTGTTTCAGATTCGCATCTGTGAAATAATTGAGGCACACTCCACGACTTCTTTTCCCGTGTTTTCTCGCTCTCTCTTTCCTCAAGTGTGCTTTTAGACTCCTGTTGTTCATCATGCATTGCTGCATTTGTAAGCTCTCCACAACCATCATAAAAAGGTCAGGCAGGTACAATTGAACAATATCACCTCGGGGTCACAGGTTCCCAGCGTGCGACTCAAATCCTGATGGATTTATTTGTGTTTCATGTACACGGCTTATTATCGTAGATTTTTTGATGAAAAAATTGTACAAATGTGAGGGATTCTATTAGTTTTAGAAATTGTGAGAGATGCACAGTTAAGTTCATCTGTTTGTGAGAGCTGCTCATGTCTGGCTGGTAAATGTGTTTTGTAAAAATGATTTTCTTCCTTTTTTAGATGCGAGACCAGCTGCAGGTGAAGCCGTACATTTTGCTGTGGTGATCATACAGGCAACCTTAGGTCAAAGTGCATCCTGGGGTTTAGACAGGGAAAAATTCAGCTTTATTATCCTCACACACAGCTTTTAAAGTGTCAATTAGATCAAACTGCACAGCGATTGCACTGCAAAAAAATGACATTCTTGCTAAGCATTTGTGTCTTGTTTTTAGTAAAAAATATCTAAAACTTCTTAGATCAATATCCAATTACTTAACAAGAAAACTGACCAAAGATGTTAGGTCTTGTTTTATGAAAATTTTTATAATAATTTGGTAAATTTATGGTAAAAATATGCAAAACAATCTGCCCATCGGATGAGAAAAATAAACTTGAATTCAGTTTGACCTTTTCTAAAATATCTAATTCACGTAAATTTTTCTCACACCGTTGGCAGATTTTTTTGCTTGTTTTTACCATAAACGTACTTAATTCTTATACATTTCTCCTATCAGATTAAACAACTTCAATTTTCTTGTCAAGAAAGTACATCTTGATTTAAGAATGTTAAGTTATTTCTACTACAAAACAGACAAAAACACTTGGTAAGAATGTCATTTTTTGCAGTGTGTAGAGAGATGTGGAAAATGTAAAGTTCACCGTACTTCAAATGACGTAGACACGGAGTTTTCACATTTCAACACACAAAAAGAAAAAATATCCCTTTGTAATTGCAAATCCATCAGTGAGAGGGAGTTTTCAATGAGGAATGTCTTAAACTCTTTGAGCAAATGGATTATATTACATGTCACACTGTCCATTAATACTGTGATCAAACTTAATCAAAATAGCGAATTATTGCCTGACCCTGAGCCATTAATAAATGTGTCCTGAGTCTAACATTATAGCTTTTGACATTTTTATTGCTTTTCATGTCATTCTCACCTTTTCATTTATTCCTTTCATCTGCTATGTTTCTAAAATCACTTATAATAAAACTAAAAACGAAAGATACAATTGTTTAATAGATGGAGGTGTAAAATGAATGTAGATTTGTCAAGGTAAAATAATCTGGGTACATTTGATGAGAAATGTTTGAGTTCATATTGAGATCTTCTACAATATTGATAGCAGACATGACACATCTGAGCTCAGTTTGAGAGCTGAGAAACACGAGAAATATCGGAGACGCAGATGAGAATCTGTTTTCAAAATAATGTTCTTATTTGATTTGGTTCCCTCATCGGAGGCCGTAAAGGAGTTTAGAACAATGTTATTAAACCTCTTTGTCTGCTTGTCTTTCTGTCTGTGGTGTGGTCAGTAGTTGAATTCACAGCTTTTCATTACTGATGGAGAAGCTCTCTGGGCAGAAAGCCAGAGGTCAGATCGATATATTTGGTCTGCAGTCCCTGTTTCATTCATCTGACCTTCCAGCTCACGCACACGTGCACCACCCCACAGTGAGATAGACAACACTCTGTGAATGTAAAGCTGTCTGTGGTTGAAGTCCATCCCATCCGTGCAATAAAGCAACTGAAAGCAATTAAAACAAGTGCAAAAAAAATAATGGATATGCTTTATAAGACAGAAAATCATTTGTGAACTTTGATATCTCAGTCCTTTATTTTTTGAGTGAGATAGAAGTTAAAGTCTCACTATGTGGTATACTGACAGTGTCTGATCATGTTATAATTTGTAATGACTTCTGTCTTTTCATTTTTCCCGAACACAGTTTGGGAGTAACGTTTCTGATCTAATCTCGTCCAAAGCAATGCAAGTGTGTTTTTTTAAATGTGTAGTTCCGTTCCTGGAAGCTGATTGGTTTATTCACGAAGCTGCCAGGACTCTGTTCACACATGGTGTTTAAATCCGTCTCTGGTGATCACTGATCAGGTCAAATCCGCTAAAGGTAAAATATCACCAATTACACCTACAAATGAAAGAGTCGCTTACATGACATCTTTTACTCTCAGTTTATTAATGCGTGATAATGACATATCAAAGTTAAAAAGCATCAAAGTCTTGTTTGCTGTCCTCTTAGTCTAATCACGAATGTAACTTTCACTAAAACAAAACCACTAAAATATATTTTAAATTCATGTGATCTGTGTTTAAAGGAACAGTTCGACCAAAAATAATAGGATTTATTTAGCAATTTTTCCCACTATGGTAGTCAATTGTGGCTAAGAACTGTTTGGTTACAAGCATTTTACCAAATATCTTTCTCTGTCTTTATAATAAAAAATTATACATATTTGAAATTTACTCCTCGAGGAGGAGTAAATGAAGACAGAATGATTTATTTCTGGCTGAACTGTTCCTGTAAGTTCATGCATATGTATTATTATTTATTGTATAAAGCTGGTTGTGTGGCCGTGTAGACTTTGGACACATCATCATTTTCTCTATTCATCTTAATTTTGTCATTAATGTGAAACTCATTCTGTCAGAACTGCTTGTTTTGGTCATGTTCAAAATATATTTGATTCTATATCGATTTGAGTCTGCTGTACAGTGACCTGAAAGTAAATTGGTTTGACTGAAATATGAAAGCCTAGAGCCTCATTACATAAAGACCGAATAAGAGATATTCTTTCCCTATTACTGCTGACACGAATTAACTTCCAATTAATCAAATGCGTTTTTTCTCATCTGACTTCTGTGAACAGCCTGAATTGAAGATGAGTCGAAATGATTTCATCAATTCAGCCTCCAGCAACGTCATGTGGTTTTCATAAGCTTAATTTTTACTCCAGTTAAAGACCTGGGTTTTTGTAAAAAAGCAAATGGGTTTTTTATGGTTCATATTAATAAACATTTCTGTCTGATCTAATTAGCCTTGGTTGTCTAAATGGCATTTATTTAATGGGAATCAGTTGATGTTTCTCTCCACATCCTTTCATATAGACATTTCAACTGATGTAAAATATTAAAACAAAACTTGTGAATAATAAAACCAAGAACACGGTTTGATGTGCTGGAGAAATCAACATCTTCAAATTCATGCTAGTTTTTTGATACATCTTATCCACAAGGTAACACCTCTCAGTCGTGTGTGAGTTTATGTATCACTGCGTAACACTTATGTTGACGTGTGCTCACACCAACAACCATTAACAATTACATTTATGCATTTGGCAGACGATATCCAATATATTTATACTTTGGAATCTGCAACCCCTGGGATCGAACCCAAAACCTTGCGTTGTTAACGCAATGCTCTTACCACTGAGCTACTGGAAAGCTACGGGGATCTCGGCATTCCTGTTCGGCTGTTTCAAGGGGCAGATGACACAATAGTTCCGCGATCTGCTCTCTCATTGGTTATCTCAGCGTTGCATCACATTTAATTTGCATAGATCTGTGTTTTACTTGTTGCAGCACCATGTTTCCTCAAATCGCCAGTTCAAAATAATATGAATAACAGTGACTATAAAACTGGGTTTTTCCTCCTGATATCAGCAAAGCTGTTTGACACAAAAAGTGTAGACTATTGATTACAAGCCAAAGAAGGTAATTGGTTGTCGTATAGATGTTGTGAAAGTAAAAATAGGGGAGATTAGGAATAACGTGCAACATACTATTTTGTCATTTATCATGTATTTCAGAATGCAGGTTTAAATGTGTTTTATCTTCTCTCGTGTGCTGGAGAGTTGACACCTGCCAGGACAAGCGACAGGATGGTCACGTTTTTTAAATGACTAAAAGGGGAAATGTGATGAAGTAAATTTAATTCTGAAGTAAAGTGACACCAATGCAATGAATACCTACAGTATATGATTTCTGGAGATTTTTTCTCTTCTCATCTCTTTTATTTTCCTCTTGTCATTTCTGCTTTTACATTTAATCATTTAGCAGATGCTTTTATCCAAAGCGATTTACAAATGAGGTAAACAATGGAAGCAATTGGAAAACAAAAGGACAAAAAAAAGCATAAGTGAAGTAAAACTGGTCTTATTTAGTCTACCACGGTATACACAGCTACGTTATTTTAAGGATTGAAAGTGTAGAAAAGAAAAAGAAGTCAGAAGTAATCGGTCAGTTGTTGATGGAAGAGATGTTTTCAGCAGATTCTTAAAGATGGCTACAGAATCTGCTGATCTTGTAGCAGCGGGCAGATCGTTCCACAAGTGTGGAATTAATTCATTTTTAATTAATTAAATTAATTAATTTCTTCAAATGTACAAAAGTTGCTGCAAAACAGGACTGACCCTCAAAAAGATTGAGTGGGTCCTGTGAGAGGAAAAAGTGTGATATTTCTTCTTTAACTCGCAATCTTTCAATACGCCCCCATTCTCAGGCTGGAAGACTCCTGAGAGAAGAAGCAGAGAGAGAGAGAGAGATAGAGAGAGAGAGAGAGACAGAGAAAGAAAGAAAGAGAGAGAGAGCGAGAGAGAGGAAGGAGCTGAGGCAGAGGAGCAGGGCCCTCCCTCCTACCTGCCTCCCACACAGCGAACACTTCCTGAAGATCTGGAGGAGGTAGAGGTGGAGGAATCACTCCAATCTCCAATCTCCAATCTCTAAACTCCGCTAACAACCTTCTTAAGACGACCATCACAACTATTTTTAATTATGAGTACATCCTACTCCCGACCTCCTCATTCAATATACTCACAATGTATGGGTATTGCAGAGAGTGAAATGCTTTAGGATCGGCTGCTATTTTTATAGGACACGACAAGAATTTAAAGTCATGGGCTTTCATACTGTAAGTAAAATCAGCTTTGGCCAAGGCTGTATTTGGTTTTAGACTTTGCTGCTATTTTCAAGTGTGGCCTTTTAAACCAATCCTTTTCAATCCACATCTCTGCGTTCCCTCTCAGAGGGTGAAATAATTATTTTTTTTTGGTAACTGATGCTAAATATAAGTGATGAATCAAGTCTCATTTTGCATTTTGGAATGGCACTGCGTCCATCTGAAATGAATTCAGTCAGCCTGGCAACCTAAAATCATATTTGAAATGGCTTGAAATTAAAGCAGCATGATTTTCAGCCACCAGAACATCATAAACATCGCATCTACAATCTTGATGCTTGCGACGGCAAAAGGAAAACCAATGTTGTATTGACATCTCCAAGTAGTTTCCAGGGCCATTTTTATACGTGTCCATCACAGCATCACAGCGTTGATTTGTTAACTGAATGTTCCTCGCAGATTTTGCTTCGTATTCACAGGAATTTACGGGAAAAACTAATTTCACCATCTGCTGCCTGACGAGGATTTTTGACACTCTCTCTCTCCAGCTCTTTTTTCTCTTCTCACACTTTTTTGTCACTCTTCTTTCCCCAGCAGGGTTTGATGGACGTGTGGATTCCTCCATCTTTTTTTCTGCTGCCGCTGAAATCCTGACAGGCCGAGAAACGTAAGTGTCCCCTCCGGCCCCCATTCAGCGGTTACAATTGGAGAAATATGTTAATTGCGTTTGGAGTCATCTCTGGTTAGGCTGACTTCTGAAAGGTTGTGATTTTCATGCGTATGCTCCACCTGCGCTTTTGAAATTTAATTAAGAGACGGTTTTTCTCAGCCTGTCGTGAGGGGAGGACCTCAAACGCAAATGTCCGCGCTCGCAAAGAATAATTTAATTTTCCAGCAATGGGTTTCCTATTTTTTCATTTTTCTGTAATGAATTCTGCAGGCGCAGGGAAGAATTGCGTGTCCTTTTGAAATAGGGTAGTATCATTGTAATTCATTTTTAAAGTGAGAGAGTCAAAGCCTTTCAAAACTGGCCTGTTAGTAGCAAATAAGTAGTCGTTTAGGTCTTTAAGGTGCCATACACACCTTTTAAAATTGCTAAACCAAATGCCAGAGACCACACTAAACTACAAGTCTTAACCTATGTCATTTTGCTGGAGGTGACCACCTACACGCTGCTTTAACAAAGACAGTTAGATGCTCCAGGAGAGATGACACAGGGTAGCTGTATTTTTTCCTTGAATTTTAACTTTCTAAGAATGTGTCAAATAAAGTTTGATTGTTAGTGGTCTTCGAATCTTCAATCGTTTCACCACTTTCTGAGGGCAGTCTCTCAATTAATATTCCTCCAAACACCGCGTGCAAATGAACTGGGATAGGATGAGAAAAGTGCTGTTTGAGAAAAGTGTTGGATTGAGAATGTCATGTGACGCTGCGGGATCTGTCAACTTTCCAGAAGAGGTTCTGCCACAAGATGAATCACGTTGTATCTGTGTCAGATTATATCTTATTTTCAAGGTTTTTAATGTACGTTTTCGTTCAGCAGCTAATTTTATTTTACATTTTTTATGCCTGTCCATTCCAAACTACGTCTAGCAAAAGAAATATGCCAAATTAACAAGGTCACAGTTTATTTACAGTATGAATATGTTGATTGTATACCATTTCGCACATTGACATTTGTTTCTGTTGGATGTGTTTTGTTTTAACACCTGTGTAGCGGTAGGAGAGGTCAAGTTTGGTGGATTCAGCTCGTCTCATGTCTCAGATCAAGCGAGGACTCAGGCAGGGCTACGAAAATGGGAAAGGGGCACAGGAGAGAGAGAGAGAGAGATCATAAATGGAGAGTGCCAAGGGGAGATGGGGAAGACAGTGAGACAGTTGACCTTGTGAGTACTCCCTGCCTATAGATGGCATTGATTTGTTTACCTGAATTGCGCTGACAGCTCCTCATTACGGTACCTTTAGAGAATGAGAGAGAAAGTGTGAAAGAGAAGAGAGAGAGTAAAATAGGTGAAAAGGAGGAAAGTAGATCAATGTCTGTGATAGATCAGGGCTTGCAGGATCATTCTGTTTGAATGGTCGTTTAACGGATTGGTGTGTGTGTGTCTGAACCAGTTGCATTGGATTAAAACTCGACGAAGCCTTACACACTATATTTGGTTTATCTCGAGGGAAAATAAACACTGGTGTGGAGGGATTTCATCACGCAGTGTATTTTAATTGCAGAACATGCAAAGTGCTGAAAACACACAAATGTTCAGTTTTCTCACACATTCCAGATTCCATATGTCTCTCAGCTTGTTGCTGAATTGCTTTGCTTGACAGCTGTGTTCTTTCACGGTAACTTGATTAAACTTTGATATAATTGGCTTTCATTTACTTTGTCCAAAGTGCAAAACCTTCATGGAGGGTTTTTGCATCATATAAATAAGCAGCAATTGTTTTCTCTTACAGGTGGACGAGATTTTCATATTGGCTGTAGCCTTTAAGTCGTCTTTTACAAATAGACCATACATTTCAAAATAACTTTTCAAACGAAAACGTATTAATGTGCATTAGCTGTGCAAAGCTTTTTCTGTATTTGATTAGTCTTGTGTTGTTGCAGAGAATGGGTCACAAACCAGCTGTCTGGCAAACTTTATCAGTGCTCATCAGCAGTAGCCTACACAAAACGCTTAAGAACAACAGAGGTACAGTCAACAATCACGTTTACTTCAGATCATAGGATCGTCTTTTCTTAATATAATTATTGCAACATGTGTTGCAGACAGCCTAATACGTCTAATTGATTCACCTCAGCTTTCCTTGTAAGCAAACTCGTCGTTACCTGTTCTGGCCATAGGGAGCCAGTGTTGTCACTTATAAATTCATTCACTGACTCTTCTCGCGCGCGCTTTAACGCAATAATGAGCGACTTCAGATGGCTTTACGCGCACCGAATTCTCTCCAGTCGTCTTTGCGTTGACGGATAGAAAAGAAGACACGCGGTCTGTTAGGTGTTCCGCTGTGTTGGTAAAACTGAAGAATCTGAAGAATATATTACAGCACTTCTCACTTGAATGAGACGTACAAGATGTGAGGAAATATGTGTTTTCCACGACGAAGTCTTCGTGTAATAAGCTTCTTTGTTACCCAAACGCAAAGTTGCAAATCAAGACTAGACGAAGTAAAACAAATCAGATTCATTCATTTTCAAAAGACATTCTTTGTGCCAGAAAGCACGCACACTGGTGCAAAAACCTGCAGATGTTTAGCTTTTTGATAAGGGGACACAAAGATTCACAACACCCCAGGGCGTCAGTTATTTCCCCTCAGCTGTGTAATTAACGCGCAGTTTACGAGACGGATATTAAATGAAGAGTTTCATACCTCCCTGGCGCGCTCTGGCGCGGTAACGACCGGCGCGCGCGTCCACCGGGACAAATTCCGTCTCTGCGTCCCACCTATCATAACCAACAACACTAACAGCAAAGTTTATTTATCGCTTTATGATGTGATATATTGCAATTAGGAGCAGGATGTAAAGACAAGCGACCATTAATGGAGCAGATTTATCTTGTGTCGAGATAGTGAAGAACATCACCAGATGGCAACCATATCTATAAATAAGTCATGTTTCAGAGGAGATTAGTGCTTTTGAGCTCGTTTTTAATGGTCCCTTGCTGAGATTATACCATCACCCTTAAGCTATGTTAAAAACTTTTTCTCTTAGTGGAAAGTTGTGTAAACACGGGTGTCATTTTTTCATAGATAAACCGAATGTTCTACACGCTTCTGCTGTTTGTTTTATTTAAGCAGAAATGTTGGGGTGATGTGAGCACCATCTCTAAAAGAAAATATTTTATACATCCCCGACCTGGCATATACTGTATAATACCAACTGACTGTCTCCATCCCTTCTGTGCTGTTAACTTTAGCTGTTCCCAGAACTAACCTCTCCATATTCTCAACCCACTGCTTTCTATAAATACAAATTTCATCGATTGCTTCAAGCTGCCCATTCCACACAGTAAACATACAGCGCATCATCTCGGAGTTTGCTGTGGACGAACATAAAAGTGCTGATGTTCTTTTTCCGGTCTCAGAACCTGTGTGAGGGTTGGTGAAGACAGAGCGAGTTTGGCTCATCAGAACTTTGACATTCACTGTTATGCAACTTTCGCTTAGTCTCAGTCCATACGCCCACCTAAACCTCCACATTTGCTTTTTCCATCATAAATACATTCAAATAACAGAAAAGAGGGGAAAAGTACAGTAGAATGAGAGAGCCAACTCACATTGTCATATTTGTGATATATTTAATCTTCACTTCTTTCAACAGGTTTAAAAAAAACAAAAGAATTCATCAACCTAATGTCATTTGCATCTTTGATGAACTGTGTGTGTGATCCTCCTAACTTGACCTTTGACCTCCTCACAAGCATCTCCTGCACCCCTCCCGTTCAAAATAAAAAGGGCACAGAGGTGAATAGATTTTTTCTCTTCTTTTGGCTTTATCTCTGTAGGGACAGCAATCTGAGAGCGCTTTTACCAAAACAATCCATTTTTCAATGACTGCATCTGGGAAACACACACAAGAAGCAAACCAGTGTCATTTTTTCCCCTCCGAATAAGCAAACACATACACGGTGCCACAAACTCAATGCACTTGATAAGTGAGCCGATGGTTTCCCAGTGGAACACTAGCAGCATCTCCATCCAGCGTTCAATCTCTCGTGTTACTCGTGCATGACCTCATCAGGAAGTTCTGAGCTGGTACCAGTATTTTAAACACTCATGACTCTCTCAGAGTTAAGTTTAGACCTCCTCCTGCAACCTGTGGAGAACAGGCTTTACAATAAAATGTTGAAATTTTAGTTTTAACCTAGCCTGCTTTTCTCCAGAGCATGCTTTCGACATGTCCCTCAAGGCAACACACATCAAATCTGACTGGCACTCGACCCTACTTGGTTATTAATGTTGTGGGTTCCATAGAGATGTCGCAGGTGAAAGCGATGCCCAAAGTCTTATTCAAACAAGAAAAAAGGACCAAGAAAAGTTTTGTATGCATGTTGCATAATTGTGCTTGGAGTGCAAAGTTTCATCTTTGAGAACAATTTAAGAATTTAAATATTTTAACAGTTGAAGTTAATCTATGCTTTATTTCCTGCAAGCTTTTTGTTTTTCAATGCTTTTTTAAATTAGAAAAATCAAACTAAACGGAGTAAAATAGATAAAAATCAAACCCAAATCATCGGAAGTGCTTACCTTGCAAATACCTTAACCAAGTTTAATGTTGTCTCCGTTGTGTACGATATTCCTCACATTCTGATGGTTTCCTTAAACTCACCAGATCATTTAAAGCAAATATTGTGCAAATATCCCCATCCAGACATCCCTTTTAGCCACCATTGTTTTTTTTATTTCGTCTGCAGGGAGGGATACACAGATCCCTAATGAAATTACTAACATTCTTGAAATGATGCTTTCCATATGTACAAAGGTCTCCACAGATCACCACATTCTCCAGAAATTGCAGCACCTCGGACCATTCCACCCGCGCCCCGCCCTCCGGGAATGATTGACATCTAGGTATCCGATATCTCGCCAGCCGCATCCTATCAACGGAGGATGTGGGACTTGCCGCTGTTGCCTGTGGATACAACAGGGGGAGCTTGAAAGCGCTTGTTTAATGTGGAGAGAGGCAGTCTGACCAGAGGAGACGTGTGTGACGGACGCATTTCCCGCAGATGGGATAAAAGCGAAGCGCATGGCACCAGTTATCCACAGCGACGCTACAGACAAACACAAACTCCTGGTTTTGTTGTAGATGCTCATCGGCTGTTAACAGAACCTTTGGGGTTTTCCCTTTCATGACTGGTACGTGTCGGGTCTGCTTTAGGACAAAAGAAGGATATCTGTCGTTTCGTCTTTGCCCGCAAGCTTTTTTTCTGGATCGGACGCACTGGGTGAGATGGATATCGTAAAGTACCTGCCACAACTGATGGCGGAGAAGGATTCTCTGGACCCGTCTTTCCAACAATCCATGCGGCTTCTGGATCAAGGTTTGTCCCGCTGTATCCCTGTCAAACTACGGCGCACATCTTTTACGCAATGTTTTGTGTATTTTGCGTAATACTGGCTAAAGTCTAAAATAATAGATGACGATTTTATTACCGTGTTTGCAACATATTTTACATTCGCTTCCATGAATATTTTATACGTTTTGCTGAATGTAATCACAACTATCCTGTACCTGTCCATTGGAATGCATCAAACTAGTAGTAATTGTAGATGAGATGTTATTTGGGTACATCGTGTGTATAAAAATGCCTCTTAAATACACACATGTAAATGTAATCGACAAAAGCTTCTATTACTCAATAAGTAAAACATACAATTCTGAAAGATTTATGGACGCTGATAGAGAATATAAACCCTTTTTTGAGCAATTACGCGTTTTCAATCCTCAAGAGCATGAGCTTAGTCGCGTGTCTATTAAGATGTGGAGCAGATCTGAATCCAGTGAGACTCGAATCATTAATTAATCCTATTTAAGAGCGTCGCGCCAAAACGAGATCTGTCTGAAGTCTGATCGTAGCTCGCGCGCTCGCGTCTCCGCAATGAAAGTGAAGTCTTTCGGGTATCTAAAACAAATTGAGCAGAGTGCGCGTTTAATCCGGTCCTAACGTTGTAGTCTTGGCCTTTTTAAAGTATTAACTGCATGTAGATGGAGAGAAATGAAATGAATTCAGCTGAGGTCTACAAACTAGGAATATCAAAGTTTTAGAAAAAACATTAGGAAAGAGATCTGATAGTCCCTTTTCTTCATTCCAATAAAACCTAATCTATGGTTTTATAATGGTAAAACTGAAATGTGTTTTTTTGTCAGATTTAAATTATGGTAGTTTTACTACAAATGCCAACTGTATAAACCATTACGCTTACTTAAGTTAAACCATGGATCATTTTCAAATTGGAAACACTGCTTTTTTGTCTTCGGGTACAGTTTTGGTTTTCTGTATAAGTAGCCATATGCAGATATGTTTTTTGTATTTGTTGAAATGATAGTTAATAAATTAATGCTGATGTGAAGTCTTAAGATCTCCTCTAGTGATGTGTTTGAGATGCTGTTTGCATCATGGTCAGTATTGAATTAAAGCGACAGGAGTGAGTTTGGACTGTTACTTTTCCACTTTGCTCAGTGGGGTGACTGAATGTCTAGCACCTCACGGATGTGGTTTAATAAAGCATTTCTGCAGGTTCAGCATGAAGTGACAGATCTTCTTTCTGAGCAACTGCTTATACAATTATGGCGTTGTGATGGAGTTGAGACTCTTGTTTCAGGCTAATCTTAAAGCAACATTTCACCAAAAATGGTTTTACAAGGCAACTTTTGTTCTTTTGCTTGACTGTACAGTACCTCTCTGATGGACCCGCTCTGGCCTTACAGCTCACAGAATAAGATCTTGGCCAAAATGCAGAACTTGCTTCTCGGTATGATCATGACAGTTGAGCTGTGGTTCTTCTTTTTTCCTCTCTCTCTCCCTCCGAGATGCCAGGCGAAGACTGGGAGATTTCCGCAGCGAAATCGGGTTTGGTTTGAGAAAGACAGAGTGTTTCTGTCAGGACAGAGAGCCGGGGAATAACCAGCGTTGAGACAGTGCTAATACATTTTCACACTTTCACACTCAGCACTTTTCCGTACTATCTCTCCACTTATCAATGCCGTCTCTCTTTCTTTTGAAGAAATAAGCTGGCCTTTTAGCAGGGGACAGGAGGCATGATGGCACAAGGACAGATTTTAAACATCACCGTTCTTGGACGATTCCTCTCACACAAATGAGTTCTCGAACCACCACGAGAAAGGGAGAGAGGGACGGGGGTAGAAGCGAGCTAGCGAGGGACTGCTTCACGAGTTTATTCGCTCGTTCATTAAGAAAGACGCAATTTGCAAGTAATTAGCTAACATCTCTGAATGTTTTATTGGCAGAAATCAGCTCAGGCGTCCTGGGGTTTGGAGATGTTTGCGTGGCTGCCAAATCTTCAGAAAAAGACGGCGCTCTTATCTCCAGCACACCACAGATGGCTCACGGTGTCACGTCGAGGAGCTCTCATCTTGAAATTCTTAACTAACTTATATAATTGGCAGAGGAAGAGAGACGACACACTTCAAATACACATGGCGTAAACACAGGTGTTCGTGCGCACGTCGCTGAACAGATCTTCCCTGGTTGGAAAAGGATGAAGTGGGAGTTTTAATAAACAGTCAATAAACCCCTAAATCTCACACGGTCTTTAACTCAATTGCTTTAGAAAGTGTGGGATGCGGTAATGAGTAATTAAGTGTAATTACTCTCCATTAAATTGAAAACTGATCCTTAATTGTGGCTGGAAAATCCGATAATAAAAAAAAACTAACTTATAATAAATACCAAAATAATGTATTCTTTATCTCTTGACTCTAACATCACATTTAAATTTGACCATTTTCGCAAGAGAAAGCGCGAGATAAATGATATAACTAAAACTGAATCCTTTAGCCCAACAATTCCATGCCATCATACAGAGATCTGTTAAAAAAAGTTTTTTTCTTGCCCTCTTGTCCGTGGCTGTATGCCGGCTTTCTAAACCACCCACCATCTAACAGAAACAGCGCCTGGCAATGCATCAAAGCAAGAGATATAGAGATAGAGCGATTGAGTGAGAGAAAGGGAGAGAGATAAATTGAGAAAGCAATGGCACTTGATTGAGATGATCGGGACTGTCTCACTTACGCTCTGTGCGGCAGCTTTCTCTTCACGTCTGTTTGGATGGCTGATTTGAGCTCAGGTTGGTTGTTAATAATACAATGGTCAAGGAGAATTTAAAATACTGAAAACTCATCTGGGGTTAGCTCTGGCTGCTCACAGGCTTGCAGGCAGGTTTCTTAACCCTTTGATGCATGACGAATTATACAAGTAACAGATCATACAACATTTTTAACCAGCGGTTCTCCAACTTTGTGTTGGGTGCGAACCCCAAATAGCGACTTAAAATCTTAATCAAAAACATATTCAGTCACACAATGCTAGAACATCAATTCTTTAGGCTTTTTTCTGATATTTCATTGCAAATGATTGTGATAAATTTCTATTTTTCATAAAATGCCACTACATCCGCGGTATCCCCAATTCCATCTTGGGGCCACCCAGTTGGAGAACCACTGTTTTTAACCATTCAGGGTTTGAGTCCACATTTCATTCTGCTTTCGAGTGTTCATGGACTGGCTTTGACTGTTCAGTAAGACGGTTCCATGTCATAAAAAGCCATTATTGAGGCATCTATGATAAATCTTATGTAAAGTTGACAAAACGGATAATGCATCCCAAGATTATATACTAAAATGTCGGGTTGCCAAGTATAAATACATTGCTTTGAAAAAATACAATGAATGTATTTTTTGTAAAAGGAAGTGACTTTTATTTTAAAACCTGTGCAACAGAGGGTTAAAGTTATTGGTATTTACACATAAATGCAAACCAAAAGATCTGAGTGCAACATGAAAATACATTTACATTTCACATTTCACTTACATTGCTTTGTCATATACATTTTACATAGGTATTTGCATCCCCTGGGATCGAACCCACAACCTTGCGTTGTTAATGCAATGCTCTTACCACTGAGCTACAGGAAGCTTTGTGTTGACTTCAGTTAACATATGCAGTCCTAAATGTTGTATGTGATTTGAATTGTTTTGTGCATCTCTATCTGTTGTATTTTATAATGAGTTGGTAGAAATTGGATGCATATTTTCATAAATGTAACGCTATTCTTTTATTTTCTTGCTCTTGCGTGGGCAGCTAATGGCAAGTGCTTTATTGCAGGAAGTGTTTTTGCCGAAAGGATTTATATAGACTATGTGTATTGAGAGCTGTTTCCTAAGAGACTTGAACCATTCCTTATAAAATCTAATGACTGCTTGTTAGCTGAAGTAAACACATTGATTTTACCCTTAACATCTGATTAAAGTTTGTAGTCATGTCAAAGAATTGGCAAGCCGTGCGCTTTGGTCTCACAGTTGCGCCAGATCGCCTGATACTTAAAATATAAATAGTGTCAATAACAACATCAGTCGTAATTCCAATATGAAATCACTCCCGTTTCCGTTCCAAACAGTTAACCTTGCACAAACTCACCCTGTTAATTGAGTCAGCGTTGTTATGTTGTTCCTTCAAGTTTAACAATTGAATGAGCCACTTAAACAATCACGAGTCGAGTTTTTTATATGAGTAAGACCAGCCCATTTATGTCAGGTGTGACGTTGTTGAAAGAAACCGATCGCAACTGATTGCAACGGATAGAGCATCACCTCACACATTCCCATTCTCCGGCCAGCACTGTTTCTCGAGGTCTTCCACAGGTGTAATCATCTCCAGCAGGCCTTTCGTGATGGGATGAGTGATTTTAAACGTTCTCATCCCCCATAAAACGCACCGATGTGGAAAACGTGCCGCCCTTCTAATTTTCTTGGAGGGTAGGAAAAAAAGAAGACAGTTTGGTGCCCGCGTTTGTCAGTCTCTGCAGTTTCCGCGTGGGGGCTTTCTCAGGTCAGCTCGAAAACAAATGAGCCTGGAATCTCAGACGCCGAGCACTGATTCGACACCACGGGTCAGGGATAATGAGCCGGAGCATGTTACTTTGAAATACTGTCTCTACGTGTTTGAGCAAACCGAGGCACTCCCATCCTTGCTTCCACTCTCTCCGACATACCCTTGAGAGCTAAAAAATCTGTGGTGAGATGTGCGGCACTATTACAGAGCAAGCTGTGCTACGCATAATCCCCCGGTGCTGCGGTGTTTCTTCGAATCACTGAAGAGACTTTGGGCTTTCGTCCAATAAAGGAACACTTCACCAAAAAGGTCAATTCTGACATCATTAACTAACATGACCATCAAGAACCATCAAGCAGCTTGGTTTATACGCCTCATGTTGTAAGGAGAAACTGATCCCAAAGCACTGAAAAGTGTCATCTTCTGAGAAGTGTCCTGATTATTTTCATGCCTTTAGGAACTAGAGCTTGGATGGTGTGAGGTTTTTTATTTTGTTTTGTTTCGTTTTACCGCAGCGATCAAATGTACAAATAAAAACTTATGCAGAACTTAAGAACGAGCCCACATTATTGCATAACTGTTGATTCACTACAAGTTTGTGTTGTTTACATAATGCACATATGCGGCGGTTGCATACAAAACACAGAAACATGACTCAGTTTCACTTACCACGTGCGGTTCATGTCCGGACTGGTCCATCTATCAGTTTCAAACAATGTCCAAATCCAGCATTGTATCCACTGTTTATATAAAAATTCCTCACCAATATGCAGTGAACTTACAGACACAGCTGACTTAAGTACAACAAACGAAACGCATTGATAGGTGTGCTCTTTCTCCCACTCTGGCTGGTTGACGTGTGGGCATGCTCTTTTTCTCGCTCTTGCTGGTTGACGTGTGGGCATGCTCTTTTTCTCGCTCTTGCTGGTTGACGCGTGGGCGTGCTTTTCCAGTAGAGTTGTCCAATAAGGGACTAAAAAAAGTTGTTACATAAGGGAATTTCATCTTCGAAAAAAACTTTTCAAACCTATACGAATGTTTGGGGGGTGGATCAAGCACAAAAATACTATGTGATACGTCCAACTCTTTTTTGACAAGTTGACCATGTTAAGCATAAAAGGCAGAACGCTTAACATTGTAAAGAAGTCACAATGCATGAAACCCGGTCGCACTAACCCTTCAAGTGTTAAAATAAACTCAGTGTCGGACCTCTCCAACTCATATAACGTGGGAATAAATGTATGCATAATTTATATTTCCACATTAAGAAGATGAGCATTTAACCATCCATGCATTAAGCAATATCAATCACCAAACCATTTAACGTTATCTTAATAAAAAAGTTGGTTTTAAATTAGCTGAGAGGTACTGTATCTTTCGTGATTTCCTCAGAGAAAACTCTTCCACAACTTAATCCAAATCCAGATGTCTCACAAGACTTCATTCAATGGCTGTTAACTGTCGGATCCCTTTTTGAAAAAACGTATGTAGGAACTTAAATCGCGGGGACTTGTGAATTTTTTGGAATACAGACTTACGGTTGGTCTCGTTTGAAAAAAGAAAAGTAGCTAATTATTGCAACAACAAAAAAATCACACACACACAAAAAAAATGTAGGGTATGTTGTTAGGTTTATTGTAAGAAAATAATAAAAAAGTGATGTTTTTATTTAATAAAAAAATACATTAAAAAAATACGGGTCGCAAAAGGACAACAAAAAATCTATGCACACTCTTTATAAAAAAGAATCAACTACTCTCCATACTTACATTTAAAAAAATCTCCAATAATATATAGTTTTCATTATTTGATTAGAAATTACATGCACAATACTGACGCAAATGTAGGTGTCCCGTATACGGAACGGGTGATAGTTAACAGGCTACAGACAACAAACTGAGATGTCTTTGTCGCATTTCTGTGGTTTTAAACTAATTTGTTATTTTGCCAACACTACATGTGACTTCTGCACGCTTATATTGCACAGTATTTTTGTACTCGTCTCTAGATGTCCCTCTCAACAGTGTGGCAATGCATTAGGATTATTTATTTGATTTGTTTGTTGGTACGGTTAATGCTTCACAACTGCAATAATAATCTCTTTATTCCACAGTATTCAGCGCTTCTTTTTTTGAGAAAATAAAATAAACGAAAAATGTAAACACATAAAATCTTCCAGGGCCCCCTGCTGGTCTACCTGGGCTCAAGGGATTGTGCGTTAATCCGCCCCTGTAAATCCGTCATATAAAAAGGGTTCTGCGATCATGAAAAGCAGTAAAGTGACATTGCAAAATATGTGCAGATGTCTGAGCCTGCTTATGACTTCAGAATATTTTCAATTCTTTCTAAATGACACAATTTTACTTTTGTGTGAACTGTTCCTTTAAATAATGTCCAAGCTTCTTGTTTGCTGAAGGAATGGCTTTGTACCAGACCGGACATGGGCTCAAGACAGCTCAACCGTCCTTAAAGCTTATCTACGCTGCGGACTGTTCAGTACTTACAATAGTGGACTGTCTGCTAACCCTTCAACCAACAGCACTACGTGACGTTAATCTAGGCCACCAATCCCCCCCTGCGGTGCTTCTCTCCTCAATTATACAGTATTAATCTTTCACCGCTGCAGGATGTTAATGCATCGCTCAGAAGAGCACAGGACACTACAACAGCAGACCTGGATAACAGACGATAAGAGAGAGAGAGAGCGAGAGAGAGTCTGTTAATCAGTATGTCTTTGTGCTCAGGGCTACAGTTTGAATAAGGCCGCACTCCTCCGTAGGGAGAAAGTTATTTATGAAGGGCCGCCACCAAATTAAATTTCAAAAGAAAGGGAGAGAAGGCAATAGGCTGGCGAAATGGAAGAATGAAATTGGAAACGCAACGGATGAAAGGATAGCGGTAAACGGCGAGAGGGACACGGGCAGGATGTATAAGGGACAAATAAAGAAATAGAAGAGGAGGAGAATATGACAGTATGTAAATTGGAGCCCTCTTCATAGTGTGTGTTGTTGGACTGAAGATGGCTCTCGGATGCAGATGGCGTGGTGGAATTGCTTCTGTCAGGAGGAGAGAGAGGATAGCTGGCGCAGAGGCTGGATTTGTTGGACGGGTTATCACTGAAAGGCGGGACGGATATGGGTGTGATTGAGAGAAATCTGCGATCTTCACACATTAGGAGGTGTTTTTCATGTTCTCGCAACGCAGGGTGTTCCTCAAATCCAACGGCTTCCACTTGGGATGCTAAAGTTGCCCGCTGGAAGCTCAGTATGTGTGCGATTGTCTCTCTGCGTGTGTGTAGAGATGAATCGAAAATGCCTGTTACAGGTACTCCATTTGAATTCAAATCAGGATTCAAATGTGAACTTAATGAAGTGGAATCAAAATGAAATTAAACTCCAAAGATATACTTATAACTGTGCTAATATTATACCTAGAAAGAAAGAAATGTAATTTAAAGCTGAAGTTTGTCAAGGCAAAACTTGGCATGCTGTAAAGTTTAAAAAGAGTTTGAAAGTCAAGACACAGATGGACTGATAAATAGATCGGTTGGATAATTCACATGACTTTCTCCTTCAGAACACAAAAGACGACATTTCGAAGAATGTTGGGAACAAAACAATAGCGGCACCCAATGACTTGCATTGGTTTTGTGTCCATACAATAGAAGTGATTGCATCCTTGTTCGATTACCAGTATTCTTTAATAATCATACAGGTTTGAAATGCCAAGAGGGTGAGTAAATGATGACACAACTTAAATGTTTGGGTAAACTGACTCTTTTTGATATATATGTGTACTGCCGGATGTTTTTTTATACTGTATGTCGCATGCAAGTAGATGTGTGTCCGATTGGTAGAAACTGATTAATACTAAGAAAATGTTTCTTGGTTTGTGGATTTTTTAGGTATTGTCATTGGGAATTTGAGGATGCTTGAGCCAAAGCAATCTCATAAAAGGCCCAAATGTTCAAAACCCAATATTGACAAAGTATTTTCGTTTTTTTATAATGGCTCAAGTGGCTTAAAAGTTTTTAATGAAATATTGTATTTTGTCTCAAACAAGACAAAACAAAAACAAACCTCAGTCAAAATAAACAATATCTTCCATAATTTTGCTTCTCAAATACATTAATCTTTTTAAAGGATGTTTAGACAAATACTAAATAAATAAAAATGTGTTTTTGCAGTGAAAGCACAATATGTTCACCTCCAGGATATCTAGAATAATTAAAGATCTATGAAAAACCTGTAATGTGTCTGCTGATGATATCATCCGGATGTGCTCTCTTATTGTATAATCCTTGTAATGGTCAAGAACGGCCTTCGAAAAAACATCAAGCTTCCCCCTCAGTCTCCGTCTCACACGCATTACTTTCAGCGCATTACTAAATAACTTCTTTCTCCAAAAGCCTGAAAATCCACTTAAGTTTCATTTACCGATATCCTGTTTCTTCGCTTCTGTGCTATTAAAGATTCATGCCCTTCATAGCCCTGCTGGATCTTCAGTTTTTCCCCTATTATACCCTATAACGCTTCGTGTGTGTGTTAGTGATGCCTTTTCTCTTGTGTATGGAGGTCTAAAAGCTCTGAGTTGGGAGCTTTATGCTTTTACTTATTTATTTTTTGTACAAGCATGCAAAGAGGAGGAGAGGTGCTTACACCCATTGGTTCCAGCGGCTCCTGGGGGTCTGCCTGATTCTGTTGTTAAACATGATTACGGGGCATTTTCTCTCTTTAACGTCAGGTTAATAAACATCTCCAATAATCATTGCAACAATTGTACACTTAAATGGTTGGCTTGAGTAAGTGAACAGCATGTGCTGATGCAAGACTTTTTATTGCTCATGAATTTTGGGTAATCTGTATTCCTTATACTATGCAATGGAGCAGTTTTCTACATTTTAAAGCATTTTGTTTTCACTTTGAATTTCTACTTATGACTTTAGACCATGAAAGTGGTTGTTGTTTAGTTTTTTAAAACCACCTTCTCTCTGAGCCTTTAATTGATCAGGTCATGTTGGTATCTATAGAGCATGTACTTGTAATTGACCTTGGTCTAATCTTGCTTGTTTACACCTGTCAGAGTAAGCTGTGTTGCTGAATTTAAAGTGTTGATGTGTACAAATGGGCGGTCATATGTTGCTAATGTGATATCGTAACCTTGTTATTTGAAACATTTGCAAACAGTTGTTTTTATTAACGCTGCAGTTTGTAATGTTGCCCCATCACTGTCTCTTTCTGAAACATAAAATTATAGGTTCAATACATGAAATTATGGAAAACATCAACAGTAGATATACAGTCGTGGCCAAAAGTTTGAGAATTACATAAATATTCGTTTTCAAAAAGTTTGCTGCTAAACTGCTTTTAGATCTTTGTTTCAGTTGTTTCTGTGATGTACTGAAATATAATTACGAGCACTTCATACACTTCAGAGGCTTTTATCGACAATTACCTGACGTTTATGCAGAGAGTCAGTATTTGCAGTGTTGGCCCTTCTTTTTCAGGACCTCTGCAATTCGACTGGCCATGCTCTCAATCAACTTCTGGGCCAAATCCTGACTGATAGCAACCCATTCTTTCATAATAACTTCTTGGAGTTTGTCAGAATTAGTGGGTTTTTGTTTGTCCACCCGCCTCTTGAGGATTGACCATAAGTTCTCAATGGGATTAAGATCTGGGGAGTTTCCAGGCCATGGAGGCAAAATCTCAACATTCTGGTCCCCGAGCCACTTAGTTATCACTTTTGCCTTATGGCACGGTGCTCCATCGTGCTGGAAAATGCATTGTTCTTCACCAAACTGTTGTTGGATTGTTGGAAGAAGTTGCTGTTGGAGGGTGTTTTGGTACCATTCTTTATTCATGGTTGTGTTTTTGGGCAGAATTGTGAGTGAGCCCACTCCCTTGGATGAGAAGCAACCCCACACATGAATGGTGTTAGGATGCTTTACTGTTGGCATGACACAGGACTGATGATAGCGCTCACCTTTTCTTCGCCGGACAAGCCTTTTTCCAGATGCCCCAAACAATCGGAAAGGGGCTTCATCGGAGAATATGACTTTGCCCCAGTCCACATCAGTCCATTCACTATACTTTCTGCAGAAGATCAATCTGTTCCTGATGTTTTTTTTGGAGAGAAGTGGCTTCTTTGCTACCCTTCTTGACACCAGGCCATCTTCCAAAAGTCTTCGCCTCACTGTGTGTGCAGATGCGCTCACACCTGCCTGCTGCCATTCCTAAGCAAGCTCTGCAGTGGTGGCACTCCGATCCCGCAGCTGAATCATCTTTAGGAGACGATCCTGGCGCTTGCTGGACTTTCTTGGACGCCCTGAAGCCTTCTTTACAAGAATTGAACCTCTTTCCTTGAAGTTCTTGATGAACCTATAAATTGTTGATTTAGGTGCAATCTTAGTAGCCACAATATCCTTGCTTGTGAAGACATTTTTATGCACCGCAATGATGGCTGCACGCATTTCTTTGCAGGTCACCATGATTGACAATGGAAGAACAATGATTTCATGCATCACCCTCCTTTTAACATGTCAAGTCTGCCATTCTAACCCAATCAGCCTGACATAATGATCTCCAGCCTTGTGCTTGTCAACATTCTCACCTGAGTTAACAAGATGATTACTGAAATGATCTCAGCAGGTCCTTTAATGACAGCAATGAAATGCAGTGGAAAGGTTTTTTGGGATTAAGTTAATTTTCATGGCAAAGAAGGACTATGCAATTCATCTGATCACTCTTCATAACATTCTGCAGTATATGCAAATTGCTATTATAAAAGCTTAAGCAGCAACTTTTCCAATTTCCAATATTTATGTAATTGTCAAAACTTTTGGCCACGACTGTACATACTTCTAGATATACAGTAGACATCTAGAAGATGTCTGTAATATGTTTATGATTTAGAATGTATGTGAAACTGCTTTTCATAAGACATTATTCAGACGTTTCTGCAAAGCAGATGTTTTCCACATCTCCACAGCTTTAGCAGACATCTTTGAGACGCACCTATGCTATTAGTTTGGACTTTTAGTTTGTTTCTGTTTCCTGTCCTGTTTTGTGGTCATTTGTACTGACAGTTCTTCAGTTCATTGGTTCCCTGTTGATTGTCTCCCAGCTGTGTCCTGTTAGCCCACTTTAGTTTGTGCAAGTATACTCCAGTGTTTATAGTGTCCATTGTTGTTAATATTATTTTGGTGTCTGTCTAGTTTATTTTTGGGTGTTTTGTGATTACCCTATGGATAATATTAAAAACCCCAAACTGGATGTGGGTCCGCTCTTTGTCTTCCCTTACTGCAACATATGAATTGTGAAGCGGGGTAAGATCAGGATGCTGTTTTGAGCATTTATTTTTATGTGGCTCTCTTGATCAATCACTTATTTTTGTTTACATTTCCAGGGAAATGTAAAGAATTGTATCTTTTAAGCAGCCAAATAAGTCCACTATAGATTTTTTTACAATGAAGTTTGTTTTGCCGATCCAGAGGCTCTCCCGATCCAGAGGCCCCCCCTTGTGAAGCTAAGAAACTCTCGCAGTGTGTTTGTTTGTGTTAACTAAAGCGCACATTTCTTGTAATTGCAGATTTAGTCTGATTTACTTGCTGCTTTGTGTAAAGATTTGGAAAACAAATAGCGTAGCTGCTTTTTGTTGATTTCCCTAAATCTTCTCCCCATCTTTACTGTCAGAACATCTGGTATTTTTTATATCATTACACTAAGAACATATTTCTTATGTGTTTTAGTCGAAGTGTTACATAAACACGCATGGCTGTCGTGCTCAGAGAATGAAATCTCTGCTTCATTCTCTGCAGAGTTGACGGGTTCCAAGAAAACGTCTGCACCCTGTATTTTTTGTAAGACTTCGACATGGAGTTCAAGGTACCTGCCTCACTTTCTATCTGCATTTCTCTTGGCTGTAAAATGAAAAACGGGAAGTCTGTTTCTAAAAATATATGCTGAATTAAATAATGAAAAGTGCAATTTAATAACAGGAAATGCATTTCTTGGAACTTATGTCATATACGTTTTAAAGTCACTTTGAGCAAACCTTTAGTTTGCTGTAATTGCACATGATGTATAGTTGAAGCTCGACGGTAAAGAGAGAGAGAATGTCCTGCTTCATCTGTACATTGATGGGCTTTGTTTGAAAGGTCAGAGGAACGTGCAGCACTAACAGGAGCTACCAGTCATATGTTATTGGATCAGAGGATCGTATTGTACTCGTCTGGCTTTAAGCACTTTTGTATGTAATATTCTTCCCGTTAATTTTTTTGTTAGTCTCTAACGCTTGACTTCTGACTCTCGTTCTCGCTCTCCTTTTTAATAACGATCATTTTGTTCCCATTGTTTGAGCTGTTTGTGTCTCGACGCGCTGTCGGACTTCAGTGCTTGTTAAGGTCGGTGCGGCCGTCGGAGCCACGAACAGGTTTGAGATGTGTAGCTCATTAAAGACGCCCGGCCCTCCCTCTCGCCGTCTGTTTTCTTTCCGCCGCCTGGGAACTTTTCACCGTGGGCAGTCTGTTCTGCGCTCATTCTTTCCCCTTCCCCTTTTGTCTGAAAGACCATTAGCTGAGATGTCTTGGTGGCCGGCGAGGGCTCTTTTCACTCCGTTGCTCAGTTATAGTGATTTAGAATCACCTGCGAGAAAATTCAGAACTGAAATTATATTCGGTGTAGAAAATCCCATTTTGTACTTGACTGTTGGGGTTTTTCAATGACAACTTTCTGAAAAGCAGGACAACTAATGACCAATACAATGCTATGTGTAATATTTCCCAATGTTTGCATGCTAAGGCACCCACTGGAATTACAGTGTCAAGGGATTTTGCAGTTATAATGTGACATTTAAGCCACCAGCATTGTGAAAATGTTGTAAACAGTTTTCCTGTACACACTTCCCGACTGCCATTGGTTGGACAAACAGAAGGCACATTGTCTTATTCTTAAATTATTTGCTTAAACCAATACTCGACAAATTAATAACATCTTGAGGTCTATAGTGAACATAAGTGACCCTGGACCACAAAACTAGTCTTTTATTTCCTCTTTTATTTAATGAGTAATATCCTATGCATAGGACTTCATTTGGATATCTTTAAAGGCGATTTTCTCAATATTTAGTAATTTTTTTGCACCCTCAGATTCCAGGTTTTCAAATATCGTCCTATCAATGAAAGCTTATTTATTCATCTCTTAGATGATTAGAAATTGTAATAAAAAAAAATGTTGTATACTCTGTTATAATCTGTTATTTTATCTATTTTTATCACATTCAAACTTGCATTGCACATATGAGCTCCATCTACCGCTAGGCCAGCATTATAAAGAAAATTAACATCAAGACATTTATTTATTTTAAAGTTCACTCACTTACACTCTGTCCATGCTGCTGTTAGAAAAGAACTAACGCGTTTCATTGAAAGGGTCTGAAGTGTCACATGTCTGTGTCTGGAGACATGATTAGAGCGATCCTGCAGACGCGGCAGTACAAATACACAGCAGCAGCCTCCTGTGAGAGCAATGCAAGTGAGAGCTTGCTGAGATAAGGGAGATAGACACCGGCCTGCTTATAGATCTGTGGTTTAGAGGTGTTGAGACACTGGTTTTAATTGCAGAAGAGGTGAGATATAACTTGTGCTAAGGATTCTGAGGACACGAGGAGGAGAGAAGAGAACCAGGGGCATCTCAACCGTGGGGGATGTGGGTGTTTTAACACCCACACTTTTCCCGGTTAGAGGGTTCAACACCGGCACTTTTTTTGCAGTTTTTCCGCAGTTTTGTACAAACGCCTTACAGCAGTTGCTCCTCCGTTTCTCTGGCCGCTCTGTGTCTGCGCTCGCTGCGGCTGCTTCCTCTCCCCTCCCTCTCAAACATGACACCGGCTTTGAGTGTGAACGGCTGATGATTGGCTGTTCCGCCTTAAGTCCCGCCTCTCTTGGTGTGTAAGATTTATCGGTCAGCTCGTGCTGAGGAACTTATGGTTATTTACGTGTCCCTTTTCCAGCTACTACAAATGAGTGTTTATGCTTTCGAATTTTTTAAATAACTTGATATGTTTTTGGGGAGATGTTCTGTTTATGCTTTCTTGATGTTGTCGAGTGTTTTCTGAATTATATTTCGTTTTTTAGACTTATGCTATTTGCAAATTGGGATATTGTTCAGCAGCTAAATTCGGTTATTCATGTGGCATGCAATGTATGAAGTAACTGTGATGAAGAAGGCCGGGAATTGACGAGGAGGAGGCTCAAATTGTCATTGTTAAGCAGTGTATTTATGGGTTTATTGCCAGTGCAATTGATTTTGATATTTTGAGCATTGTTTGTTTGTTGTTTAGCTGAACACTTTTGTGAATATTTACCCATTATGTTTGATTGTACCTGTTGAGGAACTATGAAAGAAATGTGTATATTATTTGAATGTTTAAAAACTGTAAATTATTACATTATTTATAGCACCAGAGAAAAAGCTTTGTGTGGGGATTTTTTTATATATCTCCCCTTTCAAGGCTCAAGTAAGCAAACTTTAGCAGTCACAGACACAGTCCTGTCAGACCATTGTTACTATCAAGTTTACCACTGTCTTTTCCCCCTGGGATTATTAAAGTATTTATGATTCTTTAGAAAGTCTACTGTTGTGTATTTTCACAACAGAGTTTTGACTTATTTTCTGTGTTTCCCGAATGTGTTTTTATACTTTTCTAGTATCACTCATTTAAATGGGAAGCTTTTTATATCTTGTATGTTATACCTTTTGTACCGTTCTGTCATTGCATTCATCGTTTTCATTGTTAACAAACAAACCACATCCATCCCCCACACTTTTGAAAAGCTTGCTACGCCCCTGAAGAGAACAGAAGAGGAGGAAAGGAGAGGGTTGGCAGTGAGCGAGAGGAAATAAATAAATGTGCTTAAAGTGTTCTTTGATTCCGCAGAATAACCTTTTTTTTGTCGAAATGGTTCCACAAAGAACCTTTAAAGGACCATACACCCAAAAATGAAACTATTTCATTTTTTCAAGATGTTTTTTTTAAACATAACAAACATTAATAGCTTAAAACAACACAGAAATAAAATAATTTATTGGTGTTTGTTTTTTCCTCCGGCATAGAAGAGGAAATGTGATGACATCTTAGTTCTGTGTTAGATGCTGCTGGAAGGATTGGAGTGAGCCAGATGCTGCTAAATTTCATACATTGGACCTTTAAAAAATATTATGTATAGAAAATAACGCTGATATGGACCAATTTAGTTCATAAATAAATGAAATTCTTTCATTAATTACTCGTCCTTCAAGTAGTTTTATTTTTGGTCGGAGGTTCCCTTTTACATCCAAAGAACCTTGGATTCACAAAAAGTAGTTCTGATTATAAAATAGGAAGAAAGAGTTGTTTAAGGAACCTTTGACTAAATGGTTCTTTGTGGAACCAAAAATGGTTCTTCTATAGCATCGCTCTGAAGAACCTTTTAAGCACCTTTATTTTATGAGTATAGAATACCATAGTAGAATAAATGACAACAATGGTGGTCAAAAGTGCCCTCGAACTGTTCGCTTTCCTACATTCTCCAAATATCTTCTTTTGTGTTCAAAATAAACAAATACATCTTTAAGGAAATTTGTGCAATGTTAATCAATGGTGGCCAAGAACTGTTTGGTTTCAAGCGTTCTTCCAAATATCTGTCTCTTCATCAGAACAAACTAAAGACATATATACTGTACAGGTAACAGAAGACAGAATTTTCATTTTGGGTAATCTGTTCCTTAAGTGTTGCATGCGTGTGTGTGTGGTTGAGTGTTTCATTGGTGAACTGATACATGTAGCTATTCTGTGTACGATTGTGCTGGAAACACTAGATGAGAGTGATAGTAAAGAGAAAGTCTGTGTGTGTGGTGTGTTGTCCGTGTTCTCCCCGCAGTAGGATCAGATAAGGGCTTTCACGGTGGAGATACGGGCTCATTTTACACATCCAGACACACGAGCCCAATCCACAGCGATACACAAACACTCGAGAAGATTGAGTGTCCGGTCTGAGGCCGAGTGCGGATCAAAGAATCAGACCCGCGTCTCCGAGACACGAACCAGACGAATGAGCGTGAATGTGTGTTTGTGGCTTTGAGAGATGGAGAATAAAGGATTTAAAGGGAGTAAAGTGACGGATCAGCTCAACGCGGCGACACGGTGTGAGAAATCAACCAAACGCTGAGATGCTGCTTTGTCAAATTCTTATGTCATACGAGAGGATAGCACCCTGAGATAATGCTCTAATGTGAGGTGTGTATGTGCGAGAGAGAGTTTTTGAGATGTGTTCACAAATGAATGCGTCTTTCACGTTTCTTAGCTGTAGGAATTATGAGTCATTGCCTGAAATGGGGTCTACTTTATTTGATAAGTCCACTATTTGGAATATGGATTGTAAATGGACCCGCCTACTGTCAATCAATCACCCCTCATAAAAATCACCTAAATGTACTTTATCCGCTGTATTTGTTCTCGGTATTTACCAATTTAAACATCCTAAGATTCCACCATCGCATTGACAGCGCGTACACACGCACAGCTGCAGCTCTAGACGGCCTCTGCCGTGCGGCGCGCAGACGTTCAGCCGGAATCCCAGCGGCATCCGTCAAACAAACCTCGCTGTCGTTCAGCAAATATTACCCGAGCTGTTTATCCAGTCTTCCCCTGCCTAAAAATAAACAAGAGCCGATTAATTAATGACAAACACACACAGAGATGAGATGCAAATAAACGCGCACATCCAGCGAATTAACGGACGTGCGCACACGCCCATGGGGTTCTGCGAACCCGTCTCGGTTTAATTTGAATTGGCATGCTCGGAAACAGCTGGGCACAGCTCTGTCAACCAAACACAAATAACAAACACCCGTCCCCATAGACGGCTGAATTATCATATTTATGGTGTCTCGTGACCCTGTGAGTTCCGTAATGAAATGTGCCGATTCTGGTCAGACGGTTGGTTTTCATGCAGAAGTTTGGTTGTCCCTTCACTTTGGGAAATCCAAAAAGGACAAATTTGTCATTTATTAACCCTCAGTTTGTTTCGTACCTGTTTGACTTCTGCAGAACAGAAAAGAAGATATTTTGAAAAATGTTGGTAACCGAACAACATTGACACGCATTGACTTTCATTGCACAAACGCAAAACAACTCTGACATTTCTCTTAAAATCTTTGTTTGTGTTCCACAGTAGAAAGTCATAGACGGATTTGTGTACTCCAACAAACACACTGATCCTTGTAAATCCCATGAGCCATATTCTGTCCGGTACACTAGATGTTTGTGCAGTTGAAAAATAGCTTTTGACTTTAAACAGGACGTATACAATATAATATTGACATTGCCGATGAGAATGACCGTATTTCACTGTCCAAAGCCTTTCCGATAGGAATGTGACAGGAAGGGCGATCCATCAGGGATAAAGTGTTCCGTTATTGAGGGACGGTATTGAGTGGGAATGCAGCTGAATGGAATCTCTGGCTAGCTCATCTGGGATATCGATCCGGCTCTGGTGAATTAATGGTGACATTCCTGCAGTTTGCACAAAGGTGAGAGCATTGTTGTCTTTGCGGGATCAATCACCAGTCAGAGCGGCTTGTCAATAGGGAAGAGTGACCGGCTTGGCATGGATTTAGAGATGTCAAAAGTGTGCACACACAGATACTTAGTATAGTAACCGCATCATCAGTTTGAAACCTAGAAACAAAAAAAACATAGTTTCATTCTCAGTTGCATGCAAAAAAATTGCTTTCCAAATATACTCACGTATTTATCGTTATACATTTTATGCACAAGTAAATGCAGTGTAATTTGCACTGCTTCTCTCCAACGATAATATGAACGTTTTTTTTATGACTTTGATAGAATAATTCTCCAACGTTGATTCCCAAATAAATGCGCTTGGATCTTTCAGGGCACTGGCAGTAAGGATGGATGACGTTTGTCAGGATGTGTTTACCAGTGTCAGACCGTTCGTGTTTCAAACGCTCCCCAGTTCGCCGCTCCATAAATCCCGAAACCCGCCCATAATAAATAGATGTTGCACACACTTGTTTACACAGGCGGGTTTAAAGCCTGTCGCTCTCTTTGTGTTTTCGCACCATGTAAGCAAACACGGCATGCTTCAGAATATGATGTACTGCAGTGTTTCTCAACCAGGGGGCCGGCGCACACTAGGGGGTCCAAAAAGCTTCCAAGGGGGCCTCAAGATGTTTTTTTTTAAACATAACAAACATTAAAAGCTAAAACAACACAAAAATTATTTGTTGGTGTTTGTTTTTTTTCCTTCAGCGAAGAGTAAATGTGATGATATCTTAGTTCTGTGTTAGATGCCGCAGTGCTTTGAAAGGAAGGGTTGGAGTGAGCCTCTCTGCTAGATGCTGATAAATTTCATACAATGGAGCTTTAAAAAAAATTATGATGTATAGAAAATAACGCTGACATAGACCAATTGAGCTCATAAATAAATCCTATTCTTTTATGCCTTTTAATTTTGGTTAAAGTGAAGTTGAACTCAAATTGAAGACAATACTAATATTGTTTAATACTAATAGGAAAGTAATTAAATCTACAATAAGTTACCGGCAAAACTACAGCAGAATGAATATATATCTACTGTATGTATATCTCTGTTCACATCTCATAAAACGTGAAAGTGACTCAAACTACTGCTGTGCTGGAGTGTTGGGCTGCTCCTCTTCTTCTGAAAAGCATGTATGATGAGTGGCTTGAATTACCCAGCAGCCCTTTTGCTCTAGCTTTTAGGATTAAAATTCAGTTACATTGCCTCCCGCAGTCTCAGGAACACGTATAATGAATAATAGAAGAAAATCTCACTCGCTCTCCATTAAAAAGGATACCAAACCGACTAATACACACTATCCTGAATGTAATATACAATGTTCAGACATTTTTTAATAGGGTTTATTTTGTGATAATGACCGGCTAACTGTTTTCTAGTTATCAGGCTTATAACCAAATAAAATAAATTTCATGCAATATTTAATTTCCATTACTTTATTATGTGCAAAAAAAGTAATCGAATTTATGTAAAATTTGCTCCGATGAGGATTATTGGTTGGATGAAATAATGCGGTTTACTTGAGTTTAATATTCATTGACACATTTTTTTAATTCTTATGTAATTTTTTTTACTATTTTTGATATTTGTAATATTTGTTTTGTCAAAATTATGAAATTTTTTAGTGTCTAGATATTGTGTCTCATGAACAAATATATGCAGTGCTATTTTTTTCTATCCGTCCTTATTTTCAAGACTTTGTTCAGACTCTGAAAACGTGTTACATGCGTTGATGCTTTGAAGCTGTTTTGCAGGTTATGATTAAAAACTTGTAGCTTTTAATCCACAGTTAGAACAAATTCTTCGCAGAGTGTGTCATGGTTATGGCTGGTTTTGCATCAGGACACAGATTTTTCCATGGTTACTTGCATTGTTATTTGCATTTTATATAGATTTTTCCAGCTGTCCACAACCAAAACATAACAGACACACGCCCTAGCGGCTGATAACCACCTTATGTTACACAGACACTGCGTGTTAAAATACGAGTCTATAAAACCAAAGACCATAAAGAAAAATTGGACACAAAGCCTGTGATGTTCCAGTGCTATTCTTTAAACACTTTATTTGCTTGGCAGGCGCTTTGCCCTAGAGTAAGAAAGCTCTTCCAGCACCCACAGGCTTGTAGGTTTAAATTTCCAGATTGGCACGAAAGTGATGAGAGGGAATCGGGCAGCCCCGGGCGTCCCTACGGTCATTAAACTCCCTCAAAATGTGACCATTTGCACGTCTGAGGATGATTTGCTTGTAAATGTGCAGAATGAAGAGGTGATTTTATTTTGTTTTACTACATTATAAGCTCTCTTCATGCTGATTTGAGTTCATTAGATTGTTTGCAGAAGCTTCTCAATGCTGCAGATGTTCAGGTTAAACACACAGTAAAAAAACTCCTGGTAGAATCAGACGGGTCTATTTAAAGACTCCTCTAAAAGGTCTTGGAGGAAAAAGCAGGCGGCGGCAGTCTGTTATTCATCTCATTAACTTAATTTAACAAGAGGAAATTACTGCCACACTCCTTCAATGTTTATATAGACAAATAAAAAGGAATACATTTCTGTTAAGAATAAGAGGTGGTCACACAAGACCTCATGTTCCATAGAAGCTTCATACAGACGGTTCATGTTTCGTTCAGGGTAATCGGTGGGGAATGATGGATCTGGCTCTGTGACAAGAGTCCCATTAGGGTTCTCATTATAGTATAGTCTACTTGTTGGGCTCATAACAATCTTGGCCCAGATCCCAAGAATCCGAGAAACGGCCATGCTATGTATCAAAGCTGAAATGAACATTGCACCAAAAATGGACTTCATTTACTCATCCTCACACCCCACCAACTGGTCGCAAATACTGTAAGCCATGCAACCTGTATGACTTACTTTCTTCTGTCACACGAGGACTTTGAGGCATTTTTAAACATTTTGTTTTCTAAACCATGAAAGTTGATGGGGACCGATGGTTTAAGTCAATTCCATTCTCATCCGGTCTCCTTATGTTCTACCAAATAAATAGTCGTACATGTTTGGAAGAATATGAAGTCTTAAAAAATTACAGAAATGTCATTTATCTTGGTGTTTTTGATCTGTAACGTTGTTGAATGCTTTCTCATTTAGAAGTCCTTTTGGATGAAAGCATCTGAAAAATGAATAAATGTAAATCTAGAACAAAAACAGTAGAAAGAAAAGGCAGTGTTGGGGCAAAGTTCTTGGATAGTATACGTTAACATTTTAACAATATGATAGTAATAGTAAGTCATTGGTTCGTAATGCACTATAAAGACCAGAGCTGTGACATCATATCCTGTTGCCCATATACCGTTGCCAAGGCTTTATGTGACCTCATATTTTTAAGGAACTGGCTTACCTATTTATGGGTAGTTGACAAATAAACTATGCCATGGCGTGATAACAAAAAAATAATTCATATTAGATTATTCATATTTTTTTAATAAAATAGTATGAGATTTATCTTCATTGTTAGTTTGGACACATGCAATTTATTTGTCAACTATGGATTACACTCTTTAACTGTAATTTAACATCTTAACATCTGATGTTAATTTGCAAAAACTTTTTATCATTGTGCATTCCAATAACTATCAATCAAACTGCAGATGGGTTGTTGTAAGTAATTAGAACCTTTAAAAATACACCTAAGAAAATTAAACCCAACACATACCACAATAAAACAATTTATAAATCGTTTTTTGCAAAATTCACTCTTCACTTAAAATCCACCTATTAATTCTGAAGTCCGGATTGATAAACTCTTTTTCCCCTAATCTACTCCATAAACTGAATCCAAACGCCTTGCTTTCCTCGCATTCCCCTTCATCACAATTACGGTTTGACTACTTACTAAATGAGAGTATGAATTGAAGACCACATCGCGTCTGAATTGCAACAGTGATGTACTATCAGTGTAGCTTATATCTCAACATCTCTTCATAGCTCTAATTCACATCAACAGCTCAATAGAAGCGTGAAACATAACTGTGGATAGTGAATCTCTCTTTGTGTCTATTGTCAGAAATAAATCCAGATTTCACTGAGATTAGTGCTGGGTTGATGCTTATATTAGCAGTGACGGCTTTAGAAGCGGTGGACTTGTTTCTCAAACGCTCTGTTAATAATAGTGACTGTTGAGATATTGAACCAGAAGCACCTCAGAGGAATTGTGTGTTGTATAGCCATGTGAAATATTCCTACTTTAGTTCTCTTCATTTATTTTGCTGGAAGTTTCAACTTTGTGTAACTTCCTTCAGTGTAACAAATTTTTTACTCTGAATACTATCTGTAGTCTTAGTTTTCTTAATCATAAGTATAATTCCCTTTTAATGAAGGCGTAAACCAGAGCTAGTCAACTGGCGGCACGCCAATCATTTTACCATTTTACTGCTTTCCTGTAGCTCAGTGGTAAGAGCATTGCGTTGAATGCAAGGTTGTGGGTTTCAATCCCAGGGGCTTGCACATACCCACGTATAGCATAATGCAAGTCGCTTTGGGTAAAAGCGTCTGCCAAATGCATAAATGTAAATGTACCTGGCCCGCCTTAACATTTCAAATAACTGGAGAGACTTTTAGAACGGTGTGCTTTAAGAAATGTACGTCCTGAGATGCCACATCATTGAAAGTCCAAAATGCTGCTACATTCAATAAAGTAATTCCTGCGGCTTATAACGATATATTGACGTCTTATAAAGCGATTTGATCGGTCTGTCCAAGAAACGTAATGTTACTTACAAGGTTCTAACTGGCAATCCACAGCCTCAGGCAATCGGTTTGCGCACGCGATAGGTTGCATTCCAGATGGGTAAATGCGTTATGTATTCACCCGAAGATGCGATATAGCGTTCAGTTTCTTGATTTCAATTGATTTGCTTTTTTAAAACGTTAATTTAAGTTACAATGGACGGACTACTTTTCCGATGAAAGTTGTAGCGCTTTTACTTTTGCTTGTCTTTAATTTAACTAAATATCTTCATAAAAATCACCCACATCTTGGATGCACTACGACTGGGTGTGAGTAAATTTACAACAAATTAATTTTGGGTAAACATTTTTACGAAATTAAGGAATATAAATATTACTAAAAAGACAATATCCCTTTTTATTAAATATCATGAAAAGGCAAAAATACTGGATGCAATATTTGTGTGCATGCTTTAATACAGGGTTCCTCAAATCTTACCCTGATCAAACACACCTGAGCAAGCTAATCAAACTGTTCAGTATCGCTAGAAAATCACAGGTATGCAAGTTTGATCAGGGTTGGAGCTAAACTCTGCAGTGCTCCCGCCCTCCAGGGTAAGATTTGAGGAACCCTGCATTAATATATGACCTATAAGTAACAGCAACAAACAAAAATGGCATTAAAGTAGCAAAATCCTGTAAATAACAGAAATAAAAAAATAATAGAAGAAATAATGATACGGTTATAAAAAACTGTCCCACATCTTATTTATACTTTTGTATTCTGACCCTCAAAGAAAAGTAGTTGAAGAACCCCTGCGGAAACTGTCGTTTGAGGGTAAAATACAGGTGGGCGTCCAACTTTTTGCGTAATTACTTTTAAGTTTGCTGTCGACTGCGCAGTTTGTGGTACCTTTTAGTAAAGCTTCGTTTGGCTTTTGGCAGTTATATTTCGTAGGTGGGTAGTAACCGCACGTCTGTTTATAGCCGTTTTCGGTAAATTTGGTTTTGACTGCCAGCTCTACACAGGAGACATGTCAGAAGACCCAGCAGGAGAAATAACTGTCAACCCAAGGGTATTGAGTTTAGATCTGATGATAAAAGATATTAAAATTTCTTATTTCGGCTCCAATCCCCTGAAAGTACAATCTCAGTGGGTCCCGTGATATCATGCGGAATGAACATTTACATGTTTGCTCTTGTGCATATTTTGAAAATGAGATTTGTGTCTTTTTCTTTGTCTGGCACTGTAAAATTTGCACAAAACATATAAACATGTAGGCTCTGTCCTAAAAACGTGTTGCTTCGGATGCTTTTTTGCAGTGCTGTTTGCCGCAGTGCATTCTGGGATTGCTGCCTTGGAATCAGATAAAACATTTCTTAGTAGACTATATTATTATGATATGTTCTTTATATCACCGTGCACCTCAAATGCTTTTTCGCTTCTACACTTTTTTAGGAACTGTTCCTTTAAGCCCGTAGTTTTCAAGGTCATCAAGTTCATCCATGTGTGCATAAAGCTCTTTATTGGCCAGCGTGCGGTCAGTTAGGACATCTCTACATCAGCCCAGCTGGCTGGATGGCCGTCCTTTCATCTCAATAGCGTGCGCTCCTCAGACTCCTCCAGGAATCCCGGCACAATGCCTCATTATCCAGAGGGAGATCATCCGCTGGCCGGGTGCATGTCATCTCTCAGCAGCTCCAGTCTGGGCTGAGAAAGAAGATCTCCCTCTGCAAATTAAACATGACTTCTGTAATGCAAGATCTCATATAAATGATACCGAGCTAAGCAGCTTCCACGGGATTAGGGCTGAAATCAGATAATTACTTTGTGCTATGTAAATCTTAAGCCGGTGTAATTGGAGGCCTCCGCAGCGGAGAGAAAGCGAGACCAAGACGGCCGCAGGTTAGTGTTGCGCAATGCTGAAAAACACAGCGATATATTGTCCGCGTCTTTCTTTGTTCCGCACACGCACACAGAAACAAAGACCTCTGTTCCAATAATAGGCAGCTGCCTTGTAAGACATAATCTAAACGAAACTGTCCGTCTTAAAGGGGTAGTGCACCAAAAAATGCAATACATAAAACATATTTTACTTAACTTCGTGCAGGGCCTTGTGGGATTGCTTTTCCTCGTGCCATGCAGCTTTAATCTTTGGCTTTAAAATGCTGTCCAGTAAGACAGCTCACTATGGATTGGATCATCAGTTTTTCTCTGGTGTCTCTGGTTGGTGATGGTTTCTAGAGAATACAATTTATGTTGTGTGTCTGTTCATGCATTACAGTTGTATCCTTGTCTCAGCACCTCTGTGCTTATTCAAACACTCAAACGTGTAGTGCAAGGGAACAGGGACCGTATGGTGAGCCTGGTTCATTTACAAAAAAATTGTACAATCAGATTAGTCAGAATGAACCCACAAGGAATTTGAGTTGTTTTGGAACGGCACCATGACTCCTGCTTGCTTCGGCATATCAGGTGTCCTTCTTGGGTCTTTGAATCTCATTTTTGTGAAGCATAGTGCATTATAAAAAAAAATAAGCTCTAAAAGCTGTTTGTGGACAGAGGACTGTAAAATTGAAAAGGATCAGTTTCTAAAAGTCCTCCTTAATTTGCTTTTCGGCTGCCGCTTTAGTCGATTTTAAACATTTTTGCTCTCCAAACGGTAAACTATGTAACTCTGTAGTGCTTTCATAATTTGTTTTAGATATAAAGATATAAAAACAAGATTTCTTTTTCTTGCAGAAATGTGATTATAGTGTGATACTTTGAATATGCAGGTCCTTTGAAACATTACATGCTAAAACTAGAAACATACAGATCTCAAGAGGCACAAAGGTTTCATGTGAATATGTGAGGTCACCGCTTTTAATAGTTTATGATATTTCAGTGTTTATCATTTGTCAAAATGTATTCCAGATGCAGACGTTATCTTGCATGTATTTCTGAGTCTGTGTACAAGCGCTCAGTGTTTTTCTGTGCATAAAATTGTATATTTTGGAAGTGTGTTTGTGAGCGTACAAAACTGCATTTGTGCAGTTGTGAATTGCATCTTGGATTTCTGCAGAGTCTTGACACTGTTGCCGTGAATACATTAATGTATAAAGAAGTTAAACTTAGGCTGTCACATTTTTATTGGGTCATGCTTAATATGTACATTTGTATTCTAATTATTACAATATTTGAGTTCAATGAACTGCGACTTTCTTCTTTGCAGTATGTTATATGGCTTTTCACACCGATTCTTTAATCTAAAAAGACCTAACCTTATAAAAGCCGGCTCTATATTCACTGTAGAAAATTGTGACTACTAGCCCCTGTCCAATTCTATTAATGTTAAATTGAAAGCATCATTCGGTCTCTCAGATTGGTCCCATGTGACCAGTAATAATTTTGATCTCATTGATTTGATCCCCTGATCTCATGCCGCCTTGGCGATGACCAAATGTCATATCCCACCAGGCCGTGTGTCTCCCCTCTCTTCCTTGCGGTTGAGCAGAGTAATGGTCCGTGTAGGTGGTGCGGCCGAGAAAACGAGTATAAAAATATATGAAAACAATACTGCCATCGCTCCTCATAATTAGTGGGCAGCCGATCGATGGCTGACGGGATGGTCTGGCTTTCTGAATGATTTTCTGTAGCTTCTGTTAGTGCTCGATGGGATCGGCAATCAGCGGGTAAGAAGGAGGGGAAGAGAGGCTGTGTTTCAAAACCTAGTGAACTGTCTACAGGGGTAACAAATATTTAAAGCATTTCTACATTTGAGCTTTAAAAAGGATGCAAATGATGGATGAAAATATTATAAAAACGTTATGTGCACAGAATATTCCAGATCAAATGGAGGCTGTTGGTTAGAAATGGACCATTCATTTCTGAATGAGATGCATGATCAGGATTCACACAGACTCAGTTTATTTTGCCCTCATTACTCATTTTCTATCTTTTTGTTCATTTTTCGTACTCTTTATCCTAAATGCTGTTGTCAGTTACCCCCCAAGTTTAGTTTTTCATCATTGTCAACACCCCGGAAGAACATCAAATCCTCAGAAGAATATCGACAGCTCAAAATCCACTTTTTAATGCACTTCCATAATGTACTGAAAGTGTTCTGTCATCACACATGTTTTTTAACTTATTGTACTAAAAACATAAATTTTTTAGTACAAGAAGTACACGTTTAGCGAGTGTATCTATTTATATATATTAGTACTTCTGTTCATGTTTTTTTAAAATGACAACAGTTGAGGACACTTTAATCTCCCAAAGTATATCTTAAAAAGTGACAAGTGCTCAAATCTTTTTGTTTGCTAAGTACAAAATTAGTACGTGGAGATTGTCCACTTTAAGTTTATTATAGAGCAGTTTTTACCTGGGAAGAACCTTAAAACCTCCAAAGAACCTCTATTCCCCAGAGAAACCTTGGACCTCGTGAATGACATGAAAATTCAAGAACTTTAAACTCTCAGAAAACCTTTAAATCCCCCCAAAAAACTCAGACTCCCAGAGGAACTTCTAAATGCGAGACAAATCTTAAATGCCCAAGAACCGAAGAACCCCGGAAGAAATGTAAAACTCCAGAAGAACCCCAGAAGATCCTCGAAAACATGGAAAACCCCAGAAGAACCTCAGAGAACCGGAAGAAATGTAAAACTCCAGAAGACCCCAGAACCCTGGAAAAAGCACAGAACTCAATAAGAACCTCAGACCCTTAGAAGAAACCCAAAACTCCAGAAGAACCTCATAACCCAAACAACAGAAATATCAAAAGGTCCTAAGAACTTCAAAACCCAAGATGAACGTCAAAATCCAAAAGAAAAAAATTAAAAGCACGTAAACGTTAAATCCCTTGGAGAACCTCAAAACTCAAGAAAACTTTACATCTACAGAAAATGCAGAGCTGAGGAACCACCAATGTCCGATTACCTTTTTCAACTCCTCTCTCTCTCTCGCTCTATCTCTCTCTCTTTCCATTCAGTCTAAGCTCACAGATTAAATGTACTGTAACATGTACAGTAAACCCACTAGTGTCATGTACATGAGGCCTGAACTCTACAGGAGACCCTGATTTTGTCTTTCACCTGACAGACGGTTAGTCAGGAGATGAATGAGCGTGCTTGTGAATGCATAATCCGACAGAGTTGCTTTGCTAAACGTCTATATTGGATCAGTTTCCTGGACACGGGGGGCATTTACAGTCTGTGCCTCATTAAACATGAGCTGTGTCCTGTTCCTCCATGCATTCCACTCTATATTTAGAGTCATTTGTCCTGTTTCTCATTAGAGAGTGAAAAGGAGAGAGAATTCTGAGTCCTATAAGCCAGAAGAGAGTTTGTATATCGTGTATCTATTAAGAGGGATCTGTTTCTGTAAGAAGATCTGCTGTTATTGGCTGAATGCACAGTCCAGGAGTCGGCTCGCATCAGATCAGAACCAAATCTAAATGTGCTCAAGAAAATGTTCACCTTTCCAGTCCTTTATTCATTGTTTATTCTCTTGGTTACTGGATTCTGATAAATATACATTGATTTAGTGATTTTTACAGCGTTGTAGTTGATGTGATATAGTTGCTTCAAAAGGTATTTGTGCTTGAAGAGTGTTCTGCATTAATAGCTGGATATTTTGATATCTATTGCATTGTTCTTGTGACAAGTTTTTTATACCTATCAAAGTATTTGAAGCTTTAAAATAGTTGTTCATACACACTTTAATTCAAAGTTAAATCAAATTTATCATATTTTGGGTCTTTTTTTAATACAAAGATCTAAAAAAATCTTTAAATCAAAATACATGTTAAAAATTATTAAACTTAAGTGAGTTCATAAAACAAGCAAAAATATCTGCCAATTGGGTAAGAAAAATAACCCTGAATTAAATTTCTCCTTTTTATTAAGTAATTTATTCAAGTTTACTTTTCGTGTTTTTTTTCTTGATTTTTTTTGAGAAAACAGTTGCTAACAACTTGGGTTGTTTTGTTTCAGAAGAAAAGATAATTTGATTTAAGAAGTTAGATATTTGTACCGTAAAACTAGACAAAAACACAAAGTTAGAAATGCACTATTTCCAGTGTTGTTTTAGGCATTTGCTGATATCTTTAAAATAAAAAGTGCATATACTTGTTCCCCAGAATAGTTTTCAAGGATTCTGTCAAGATTGGGTTTTAGACTCCAGTACATACTAGATTAATTGGATTCGGTCATTAAACGTCTGATATTGTGGACTTGAAGAGAGATTATCTTGAGCGTATCTCCTTTTAGAAATACAGATTATTCTTTGGACTGCGTCTCTTAAATTGTTTTTTGGCCAGTTTAAACCAGATGTGGAAGTGCTGTCTGCATTACTATTTGAAGTGCACTCGTAATTGTATGTTAGTACTCAAAATATGTCTTATAAAGCGTATGACATCATTCCCCTTCCATCGAATTTTGATCGCTAATGAAAAGTCCAGCTCTCGACGTGAAAGGCGGTTTTAAAGGGGTCAAGTGCCTTGTGACGGCAGGGAATCTCCTTGGCAACCAAACATTCCTAGAAACAGGAAGCCTGTGAGATCTCACTCCTCGCATAAATATTTAATACATTTTACATCTTATACTAATTATATTTCTGACAGCTCATTAGTGGCGTGTCCTAAAATAGAACTTTGTGGAAATAGTTCACAGAAGCTATTAGACAGCCGTATGGTTTAATTACAGGGTCCTTTTGATTAACTTTTCCTTTTTTAATTGTGTAAATTGCATTTATAATGTATTAGATTTTAATGTAATTGAAAATGGGATTTATATATGGTGTACATAGGGATGGACTGTTGGATTACCTTTGTCACAAAAAATACTAATATTTCACAATGCAAGTATGAAAACTTTAGAACAAGTGTGCTTTTTTAACAATGGTTTTGACTATTGTATCAGCACAGATTTTAACATTTGGTGGTTTAAATACTCATGTGAGATCTCTTCAAATTTGTAAAGCATTTGTTTTATTTTTAGTGCCTGATTTTTCATAGTCGGGTAAGAGCCATTTTCAGGATTGTCACATCCATAACGCTACATATTCCTCATGAAAGTACACATGAAAATTAATATAAAGTAACTATTTTATGTTCTTTATAGAGCATCCCTTCTCCATTCATTGGGTATTAATTCTTCTGGATTGTGAATTTTATTTTTACAGAAATCCTACAAAGTTTATCGTCTCCCAAACACGCGTCCTTTTTTTGTTACACCCATAACGCATATTTATTTCCCTTTTTTTAAACATATTTTTGTTCCATAGACTAACATTTTTTCTATGTTTAGACTCCATCAACAAGGGTTCAGTAAAATCATAACAAATTCATTCTCTGAGCATTTTTACGTCACATCCATAATGCAAAATGTCATGCCAATAACTCTGGAATGGCCTGGTTGTTAAATTCTAGAGCCACTTCTTTAAATTATATATCCTGTAAAAATCAACACATTTTTAGCTGATCCCTTGTATTGTTCTCATCTATTGAGCGGACATGAAATTACACAAACCATTTTCTCAGTTGAAAAATCAGTGAAGCAGAGAATAAAGTGAACGTCTCCATTCGTTCTCCATTTTAATCCCATCGCTGTTTAGATGATACGGTTGAGATAATAATACAGAAATCAATATTTGTTGTTCTTTGATTTTACAGATCACACTTTTCATCTCTTAATGAAAGCAGCGTGTGTTGAGTTCACTTCATTAGTGAGATTGTAGGAACAGCGAGATCTCTGTTGGCTCTCGTGTCTCTTTCTAACCCCGCACACGTCGTGTTGGTCGTGCTCTGCTCCCCGAGCACAACGCCCCGGTGTCTTGGGCTACATTTCACGCGTCTGACCCCCACTTAATCAAGATGTCTTGTTTTAACACCGTGCTTCTGCTTAAAGATTGCGAACACATGGTATTGTGCTCCCCAATGCCTCTTTCTCTCATTCTACCTCATGGTCTCTTTTTTCTTCTCCCTTTTTTTTTAGTCCCTGGTCCCTCGCTTATGGTTTCATCTTAAGATTTTATTAGGTGCTGTATATTCTTGAAAACAAGGAATTGGATGGATCTTATTAAAGGGTTTTGTGAACATCTATGGGTCATATTTTACATTAAAATAAAGAGAAAGGGACTTTGATGGTGTGTTGTATGTGCTTCACAAGTATAATAATAGAAATACTTTTTCAAACACAATTAAAAAATTGATCGTTGGATCAAATAAGGAAATTATCAAGGTTCTTTTAACTCAGTTTGTGCATGTTTGCTATTGGCAGAAAACAGACAAAATGGACCAACAATACATCATCGAAGCGTTTTTTTTTAAATCAAGTCTTGCTCATCTCTGAAATTGGACAATTTAACACAGAAAATTATGCACTTCACCTTCAAAGAATCTTTCAGCTTGTTATTCGGATGCAAATATCAAAAACGGGATATGATTACTCCCAGCTATATTGAGAAACAAAGAGTCAAACTATAAAGCATACACGCAGAACCAAGAGCTTTTAAAAGGAAACCACAGACCATAATGGCGTCCTATAGCTGTGTCATCATTAACTTCAATAATGAGTCCCGTCCATACGAGCAGTTCAGACCCTCTACTGTTACCAGAGCTTGCTTTTGTTCATTAGCTCGATCGTGACTGCCTTCATGCGTGTATGTATAACTGGAAGAAGCTAATGAGATTTTTCTCATCAAACCTTCATCTGTTCGGCTTAACAATCACCGGTAATGCAGTCTTCTCCTGTCATCTCTCCTGATCGTCAAAGCCAGCGGGTCATTTCTGTAATGCGTACTCCAACGTTTAAAAAATTCATATCTGTGTGTTGTAATGTCTTTATTAAAAAGTGAGGTAAATTGTGAATTTAATCTTTAATCAAACACTCTGGGAAGATATATGCTGAACACAAATCCACGGCATAAAGTAAGCAGAAGAAACAAGACGACTGCTTCTCCAACTCAATCCTGCTCTTCTTTTCTCTGAAAGTCTCTGTAAGGGTGAAATTGGCAAGAATTGCTGTGCTGGACTTTTATATATGCATGATTTCCCAAACGTCGACTGCTTTTAGGGGTGCATATACACAAGGTATTTTCTGCCTCATATCACCCGTCAGGATAATCTTTACCTGGAGATCTGAAGATCGAGACTTCATGTTTCTCCTTTCCTTCATATTATGATTAACGCTGACGCTGTGTGCATTGGTGATTAAAAGTAGGTTTGTTCTCAATTCCTTGAGATGGTTGTTTTATATTTATTTTATTATTCATCAAGTGTGTAAATTATTTTAAGTCAAGTAACTGGGAGATGAGAGGACTAAAGAGGTGAGGATGTAATGCATCTTGTCTATCCAAATACTGAAGGTCTGGTGATGTTGTTGTGCTGAAAGGGCTCATGTCATGGCTAAACAGGATTTTACTTTCACTTTTTTTGCAATGCGACATGTTTTTGCATTCCTAAAGGAAACAACAGCTCTCGCACTGCGGCACGAGAATGTTTTTATGAAACTTTTATTTAGGATTTTGGGTCCTGCGTTAATAAAATGTGGCCAGCATCACTGTTGTTATGACAACCAGCACACGTCTTGTTTTTTAAGGAACAACGTGATGCAGTTGATTGTAGATGATTTAAATGAAAGATAGAAAACGAGATATTTTTGCATGATGATGATTTTGTCGGAAAACATGCTTTGTGTCCATTAGAAGGAAACATTGCCATCATCTTTCTGACAGTAAAGTCAGAAAGATCCTTTCAAGGAGAAGTTTTTCCCATTTCTCATCTCCCCCGGGTTGCTAGTTTCTTGTAAAGTTCGAGTGTATTATCACCTGGCTTGCTCTTCCCTCATTTATATTATTGATCCTCGGATTCCCTTTCTCAGCAATTTCTGTAATCGAGCAGATCCGACACCATCTTTCTGCCGTTGCCTTCATATGACCAGCGTCGAGCAGTCGCAGTCTATTAGCGAATATGAATTATTAATCCGGTATACGCGCATGCAAAATCCATATTAATTATGATCTATTGTGTCGGCCTATCACAGCGGAGAGACCGAATAGATCAGACAGCTTCGCTATAACAAGAGCACTCTGAAGTTGTGTCTTCAAATGAAATGACGTCAAGCGTTGACATAATGCTTACTAGACATAAAGGAATAACATAATGAGCTTCAGTGGTATGGAGAAATATATAGCTGCTCTATCGCCAGTTCTGATTATTATGTAAAGTAACCCTGCAATTTTATATGTTTCGACCTCATGAAATCGAATTTTAAGCACACCGTTGTAAAATAAGAAGACAGTTTTGAACTATTTTTTATGTAATTGCTTAATAACTCATTTTATTTATTTAATATTACGTAGTTATTAATATGCACGCCATCGTGATATTGTTTTCATGACTAGTTTACAGTCTGTACGCATATGATGTACTTTCACTATGCGGATTTACATAAAATTATTTTAATATTTTATAAATTATTTAACTATATAGATTTTTACTCTTGTATCTATTCAAAAGATACACAGTTTTTAATAATTTTTACATGATTATTCGTTTTTATATGGTTTTATATTAGATTATATAATATATATGTGTATATATATGTATGTCTGTTGTCATGACAACCAGCGCACGTATTGTTTTTTGGCATCTGTTTAAGTGTATCAACGCACCGTGTGTTTTCATGACTCTAGTTTACAGTCTATAGGAATACTGTACTAGGATCTTTTGATTTTACTTATGTGGTGTTTTTATTTTATCTATATAAAAGATACAAAATTACATTTGAATAATTTATTCTTTTTAATATATGATTCTATGTAAATATTTTTTAACATTTATGTATACACATTTTATATTAATATTCCTTTTTTATGTTATATCATAATCATTTGTACTATTGTATTTTTTAACACAACAAAGTGATTGCATCTTCAAAAATTGCAGGAAAAAGGTTAATGAGAATTATTGAGAAAAAACGTATTTGAGTTATTAATCCCAGATTTATGATCACAGACTTTTGGTCACACAATGATGAAGACAATCACTAATTTCACTTCTGTCTAGGAGAAACCACTGAGAGACAAACAAGACCATTATTTTTATTTCCTCTCCTATGTACCGTAGCTTTAATTATTAGTCTGTTGAACCAGCAGTTCCCGTCAGACAGGTTGAGGCGACATTGAGCTCTCTGAAGATTGAGGTCTGGCAGTCTGACCTTGGAGTGAAAGCTTGCCTGTCTTACCTTCTCTGTCTGGACTTGCAGCTGTTTCCTGACTTGACTGAGAAGGTCTGCTTGACATGTAGCAGCCACTGTACCAAGATTTCACCTCACCTCTCTCTCTCTCTCTCTCTCTCTCTCTCTTCGTCTCTCTCATGGTTTCTCTCACCTCAAAAGTCCTGCGTCACTTGCATGAATAATGAAGATTGGTTACAGCCACATTCTTGCTTAGGCTAGACAGCAGTTCTGCTCTCTTTTTGTTAAACCGCTGATAGATTCTGGTGTTAAGAGATAAAGCGTGTACAAGCGCAGTGATGTTGTGGAGTGTTCTCGCTGCATGTTTACTGCGTCACCTTAGTTGACAAGCGAACACAATTCTCTCTTCCCTCAGATGAGTGTGGGGAAAGTCTGCTATAGCGCTTCGAGAAAAGTGCGACAATAACAAGGAGGGTGACAGGAGCTTTAAAAATACAGCGGCGTACCTTTAAGAACAGTAACTAAAATGAAAAACTTTTTAAAATAATTTTAAATTTAAGAGAATACAGGATAAAATATGGTTGAGATCGCTTCTAGAGCATTTTTCCTAAACTTTGATCAATAAAACATTGACAGCCAATTAAAATGAATTTAAATTTTAAAGAGCGTGTGCATATGCACTGCAAGTAAACATAACATTTGTTAGCATGGATGCTAATATTGGTATCTTTACAGTTACTGTCTTTAACGTCCAAAATTAAAATATATATTTTTGAGTCATATTTTATTTGTATTTTTTCCACTTACAAAGGTTCCTGCTTCATTATTCTTGTTCGTTCGCATGCTTTTATTATGAATTAAAGACCGAGGCCGACCACCTCAGCGCTGAGGTAATGGACAATGTAATATTTTTTTCGTAATGATTTGGATTGCTTGAGCTGTCTCACTGTCCACCTTCTCAATTTCTCTTTTAATTCTCATCCGGCAGGTGTATTTATGGGGGGATTGTTTCTAGGACAGCACGAGCCCCTCCCCTTAAACTGAATAAATGCACCCTTTTATTCCACAATGACCTTTGATATGATTGATGTTGGCCATTTATGTTTCAACCAAATTAGTCATCTGCTTTAGATAAGAAACGACAAGGTCCCAGTCAGATGTGAACCCCAGCAGCCACCTTTAGTGTAATACTGTTGACTTCCTTAGAACAACACAACACAATTTTTTTTTTAAATACTGAGGGTTGATGTTGGTCTGAGCAACGGTGATTCTGATACACATAGTCGCCCCAAAATCAAATACTCATAAAAATGTCATTGGATTCAAGTGGGACAGGACAATCGCAAGATAAAGCAACAAGTTTTATTAAGTTTCAAGTGCTTAAAGTGAAGTTTGTTGTGTGAACAGCACTTCAGTTTGTTTGCAGATGCTGCTTGGTTTGATATTTTGCAATGATGCAACAAGTGAAGAGCAGACATTATTGGTTTCATCAGTCTGTCTGCACAAGCATGTCACTGTTTTCAATGTCTTTCCTCTGATGCAAAAATACGAGATGTCACTTGAAAGGTTGACGTCTGTTTTTGCTTTAAAAGTTTAATGTGCTGTTATTTTCTATGAATTTCAACATGCATTTGATGTGAGACGACATCTTTACTGTTGGTTTTGTCAGCAGGCAATCTTTGGAGGTGTGGCTTTGTCTCATGAATATTAATGACACCAGTGGATGTTTCATCTAAACTAATCTCCTAAATGGAGTTTGGTACAGTAGGTGAACGCTAGCCATAGTTTGCTATTACTATGTAGGATTACTATTATATGTGGTGTGAAAATGTCATTAATCTATAAATCTACTCAATAGTTTTGACTCAATTAAATGTTTTAATGATTTAACTTTGATGGAAAACTTAAACACGGTTACAGTTGTGTCATACAGTTTTGACTAAACAAAAATAATATCCAAGCTTTTGACTGGCACACATTATGCCGTTTGCAACCCATATCGTCTAATTTTTTTGATGGAAGATCTTAAGAGACAGAGAGACACAAAATGAGAATGCTGATGCTGAATTAGTAGCCACACAATGAATTATGGAATATATGACAAGCGAGCCAGACGTCTGGTGGAAAAGAGAACAGATGCACATCTCATCTCAATCTCTCTTTATCTAAGGGGCTCTCCCGCCTACCTTTTTGAACTAGAACGCACACAGAGGCAGGTCAAATATGAAGTAATCGGGTTAGATGCTATCTGTGGTTAGACACACAGATAGTTTATGAAGTGTGTGTGTTTTAAACACGCGCAGAAGTGTCTAGTTTTGTTGAAGAAAAGAGAGTATATGATTAATATAGTCTTAAATAATACATAAGGAATTCTCTTTCGCTTATATAAGATGTCAGACTGCAAGGACGCGCACACACACAAACACACTTGTCTGAAAGGAATATGTTTGTCTTTTTGTATTTATTGTGACACCAACAAATCTCTTTCCCTTAAACAAATGTTTTCTTTTCTGTTGTGTTGGACATTAAATGTGAATGATTTAAAATGACTTTCGAATGGTTAACATTCGAGTGAGCGATTCATGAGCACACCAAAATAGGATTGCCACAAATATTAGCATCTCCCATTTTGTTTTTCAACTACCATGAATTCCTGCCTTTTGGATAAATCTTCATCTCCCAATAAACGACCAAGGCATCAAGCTACATAAAGAGCAGCGCACATTCCTCCATCACAAAGATCCATTGTAATGGCAGATCGTTTCGCCACTGGATGCCCGGCGGCATTATAATATTCATGAACGAATGGCGTGTTAATGTTTGCGTTCGAAATAATTAGCATTTCTCATATCCCCTCGAAGGAGATTGTCTCGCATCTCGTCTTATTAACACGTACGACTCCTCTCGTCACTTAAGAGTCGGACACAGCTGTTCACAGATTTTTCAGTGGCGTAAATAACCTTCAGAGGACACGGACGCCTTCAGCCGTCCTTTGTGTTCTCCGTTCTGTGAGCCGCGTTGATCCGGGAGGCGTCGTGGGGCGAGATTACGGCCTGCCGCTCCGACTCAACCCGCGGCTTCTTTATTCGGCCTCTGAATGGGACGTTTGTCAGACAGTAAAGACGCAGGGCTTAATCTCGCCAAGACTCGAGCTGGAGATGAGACTGGAAATGTGAGTTGCTCAAGGTCAACGCTGGAATGTTGCACTTGAATTTTTCAGAGAGAGAGGATGGGAAAAGGAGAAAATCTAAATAATATTATTATATTATGTCCACATATTATTAAAGCTTTAATCCAGATTTTCACACATGCATATGCATATTTTTTCAATTGAAATGTTGTCTATAAAGTGGCATGTAAACAGTTGGGCTTCATTATTTATTTTCTCTAATAATTGTAGTTTTTTGTTTGGATCACTGCTTCAGTGTTTCCCTAAACCTTTTGTAGTCATGTCTGCAGATGAGTTCATTTATCATGAAGACTTCACCACTGTACAAACCCATTAAACGGTTAGTGTTAAAGGGCAGTCTGACCTCTCGTAATGACATCCCAGCGCTCCACACGTGCCCGATGTTTTAATCCGGTCGTCCACACCGCGGGTGAAAAACAGCTTTATGAAAAGAAGTTCTCATTGAAAATCATCTCTCAGGTTTTTGAGTTTGAGTTGAGTTAAATTCTGTAATAAGACAGATGGTGTATTTTAAAGAAAACAACTATTAGTTAGATAGTGCAACCCGGTTCTTGTTGCGAATTAAATTCTTCTCACGAGATCCAATTTAAAGTAAGAAATGTAATTGAACATACTGTAAATTATATGTTTTGTCAATGTGAGTAGAATTTCAATACAACAACACTATAACAAATGAGGTCAAAGGAATAGTTCACCTTCAATACCAATGCAAGTCAATGGGGCCCCACGGTTTTCTGTAACCCACAATTTCAAAATATCTTCTGTTTTCTGCTGAAGCAAGTCATAAAGGTTTGAAATGACAGAATTTTCATTCTGAAGGTGAACTGTTTCGTCAAGTAGAAGCGAGAATATTTAATAGCCTAATAAAGGCTAAACCAGAATTGAACCAGCAGGCACAGATCTTTATCCCCTGTAGTACCTACTCTTTGACTCTTAAAGGTGTCATATGGCACGAACACGTGTTTTTCTGTGTCTTTGATGTGTTACAAGTTACCCATGCATGAATTAGACACATAAAATTGCTCAAATGAAAGCGTCTGAACAAAACATGTATTCTATCTAAAAGCGAAAGCTCTCCCAGACCTGCCTGAAACGCCTAGTGTAACCACACGCCCACAAATCTACATCAGTTCGTGCTCTGATTTTACTAAGACCGCCCAAATGTATACGCAGGTCAGGTGGGTGTACCAATATGTGCAATTGCTTTTGAACCTGATGTTCCAAATATGGTAAGAGGCGTTACATTTCCGTCACACGCTTGCAGTATTCGACCAATCACTGCGCACTGGTGAACTGGCCAATCATAGCACACCTCACTTTTCAGAGCGATGAGCTTTGTAAAAAATCTGCGTGTTTCAGAGAAGTAGGGGAAAGAGGAGATACAAACATGCACGGTATGTGAAAAATGTAGCGTTTTTAAGCCTTAAATCGTGATACACATTGCATTACATCTAAAACAAACGATAATATTATTAATATTTGAGCCGTATCATATGACTCCTTTAAAGGAAAATAAGGGTCTGTGTAACACATTGAGCTTGTTTATCATTTCAGAAATGTGCTAATGGCTGTATAGACCTGAGAGAGAACACAAAGCATTGTGTTAAATGTCAGATAACGTGAAGGGCTGTATAGGAATAATGTCATGGTTTGTTCTGTTCATGCTGAGGTACACAGTACACAATGTATGTGTGGGCACAAATAAATAACTTGGTAAACAGACTGTAAGAGTAAATACTGTGGCTGCTCTGTATTTACGGGTGTAAATGGGGGGTCGGGTTATTTCTTTGTTTATTCATGTTTATGCTTGGTGATGATGAGAGTTATATCAATATATTGACATCATCTAAAGTATTTTCAACAAATATAAATCGTATAAATCGTCTTGCAATAACGTTTGCGTGGGTCAAGAATAACATAAAGAATATTTATGTCGGTTTTACTCTTTTGATGTTTGTGTACGGTCAGAACTAAAATCCTTTCATCATTCATTCACCTCCATGTTATTCCAAACATGTAAGATTTTCTTTCTTCGGCCGACCACAAAAGAAGATATTTTGAAGAATACAACACTGGATCTCAATGACTTCCAGACATTTCTTGAAATATAACTTGTGTTCCACAGAAAAGTCATTTTAGGTTTGGAATGAAATGAGGATGAATGCATTATAACATCTAACGAGAATTCATACAATTGTTTATACTGTACATAATGTTTATATTTAAATGCTGTCAACACATTGATAGAAAAGTTTTTCTGTCCATCCAAATGCAGGAGTGCAATACTAATGTTTACTGTAAATCTAATAGCATCACGTTGGATTGTCTAACATTGGCTTTTATCTTACTAGTGTATTTTATTAGGGCAGAACTGAATCCGTGCATCTCTGACACACACACACATTCTCAAAATGAGACGAAAGCACACAAACGGGTCTGGTTCTGAGCAGAATGTAATCTGTACAGTAGAAAATCATTTGGTACAGTTGACCTTTGAAGCTCTTGGAAGACACGAGACCAATCCAGATTGAGATTTTTGAATTTGATCTAAAAGTTTCTGTAGCTTTCTTACAGTAATGAGATGAGTTTTGAGATTAGTTGTTTTTAGTGATGTTGTGAGTTGCAAAGCATCATGAAATTTGGTTGTTTACGGTTGCCAGGCAACATCGCATCAGCTGCATCATGTAAGGTTGAAAGTGTACTCACTATATTATAAACCAAAGTATGGAGTTATTGTTTTAGAATTGTGTTAAAACTAATTAAAAAATAAATGTTTGTTAAAATGCAGCTGTAAAAGGTGTTTGTGGATGTGTGCATGTGTTTGTAAGACCTCCCGTCAGCATCGCCCTGTGATTTATCCGCTTTTCATTACGCCTTTGCCTGTAGATACAATGGTATCATAATGAAGAAATATATTTTCCCTCCGGTCTCGCATTCATTTGGTTTACAATCCAAGTGCATTATGGGAATGCTGCGTTGGTGGGCGAGGGAGACGGCAGAGATTATGACACAAAGACATGCCCTGAAGATCGTATTGAATTAGTTAAATGGGAGAAGGGGAGATATTTATGTTCGCTGTGCCCCGCTGAAATACAGCCACGTGAAAATTGCAATGAAAAACAAGCGTGTCTGTGTGTGTTTGGAGGGCACAATCTCTGTCACTCTTCAACACATCACATCACACCGTGCTTTTCCCAGGAAAATAAAATAAATCTGTCGGTTGTCATGGAAATCTATAGCCATTTTTCTTTGGCTCCCAGCGTTGAACAGAGCCGAGTCCAGGGGGAAGGCTGCAGGAATGAGATGTGGGCCGAGTGACATGGGCCGATGACAGCGGGCAGCCGCTGCTATTGATCTGCAATCCGTCTTGCCAGCCCACTTTTGAAAAAGCTCTAAATTGTTGCACAACACGTACCTTATTTTTTATTTTCCTCTGTCTTTCTATTCGCCCGGCTGACAGCTTTTGTGTTGCATGCACAATTTGTGTTACGTATGGATATCAATAACCACCCTAAAATGTCCCTTGTGTTATTTTCAGAGATATGTTTTTTCTGTCTGAAAATTCTGCGTAGTTAAATTCTACAAGACTCTGTGGTTGAAGTTGAAGGTTTCATCACACCTGTATCATCTCTGGCTTTCATTTATGCTATAGTGAATAGATTCGCCAGCTGTAGGTAGCCAGGTTAACACCTGTGCGGCATAAATTTTCACTTTCACATCGGTTGACATCGCGGAGCTTCAGATTCTCTGCAGTATTGCTTTTTATTGCCGGTTTGCGGTAAGATTGCACAAAAATATAATGAAAAAATGAAATGTTTTGTACTTAGGAGACTAATGTTGGACATTTGTCAGCTGTGTTGTCGAGTGTGACTGGTGTTAGTCTGGATGTTTGACACGTCTTTTGTTTTTTTTTGATTGATAGTGCACAAATTGAACAAAATGTGAGGTTGTCATGATTTACTTTTTTAGATTCAACACTCCATGCGCACACACAGACCTCACCATCCTTCCCAAACTATCCTCGCATCGCAAGGCAATAAGTTTCTGAACATGTCAAAATCAACTGCAGAAATGTAAACTGCCAAACAATGTAAACAAAGCAGCCATTAATTATTCATGCCCCAGTGCATGCTGGGAACCGGGGACATGGATCTGAAGCTTTTTTAGGTTCAGTATCTAATAATATAAAGCCGCATTGAGATGCATCACTTCAGTTCCAGCACATTGTACATTGTAGGAATATTAAGTAAACTGTGAGATGTTTGCACGTGTGCAGGGATTTCCCGTGTTTCATTAAACATGTATGCGTGATATAATAAAGACGGATGTAGGTCACATCCCTGTGAGCTCATGCTGTGTTCATCCTTTAATGGTGTGCTGATGTTCTACTTATTTCTGCTCTTTGACCTTCATTTCGGCAGCCTTTGCTTCGCTCATTTAGACAAGAACTGCAACCATCCACTGTTTTAATTGATCTACTAGTATAAAAAATCCTGTTCTCAAATACTTGTTTGCTTATACTGTATTTGTTAAATCGAGATACATTAACTTCATAAGCAAAATGACTTTTATTAAGTCTCGTTATACTGCTCGTTTGAATGCTTGATTCTGATTGGCCAGTCTCAACATTGCTGGTTCGTTACTGCAAGATAACAACCTCTCAAAACTAATAACACACGCTAACTTGGATATGCAGCAATTCATTTTGCCAGGTTTTTTTTGACAAATTAAATGTACACTTTTAATCACATGCATGACATTATATTTACAAATGATTAAACCAAATAGCCTGTTCGTGACACCTCAACGTCGTTTCTTACCTTAAACCCAAAACGTTTTTTCCTAGCTGAAGGTCTGCAACTCTGCATTCAGTAAGAATGAGCAAACAAAATATTTCAAATTCACACTTCATGTCCAGTTTATTTCTCATGTGGCAAGTAGCCATGTAATAAGCGGGATAATGTACAAGCAGCCGGCTGTTATCGTGAAAAAAGTCCCTCTGCTTTGCGTCGGGTCCTTATCACACTGTTGGGGCTTATTTCTGCATTAACAGCCGGCTGCCTGTACATTATTCCGGACTTGTTTTTGTAAAAGACAGTTTCAAAATTAAGTGATCTAATAAATAAAACAAGAAACATATAGCTTAAATACAAATAGTTTTTTATATAAAGTAACTTCTCATGTCAATTCATCTTGGTTTAAGAATTTCTAGTTATACTGAAGAAAAAAACATGTTTGTCCACTTTATAAGAATAATAGACGAGTAAATACTTGAAAAAAAATCACAATGCGTAGACCATCTCATTGACAGTGAAATGCAATGATCGATAGATTTTTGAATATTTTCATATTTTTTTTAACTAGACAGTTTTGCAAGTGAAAACGGGAAAAATATGAATATTTTTACTTTACTCTGTACAGTATTTTAAAGCAAAAAATGCATTACTTAGGGTGTTAATCGGACCTTCTGCTCTACCAGACCTCTATAATAACATGTAAATCAAAAATCCGTCCTCGTGTACAGGCGGTCTTCTCGTTTAACGGGCTTTTCCAGGATTCCACAGCACTTCCAGTCTCTCATATCCTTAGGCATTATTGTCTATATCCCCCTTCTGGCATGATTTTTGTGTAGCAGGATGTGAAATCGGAGGAGTTAATGCAGTGTTTTCTGGCTCCTCTCTTCTGCTGTAGTCTTATGAGGGAATCCATAATCTCGTAAAACATGCCAGTGTATGATTTTTATTTAATGGAACGATCTAAATCTCACTTTCTTTTCAAATTGTATTTCCAAATGTTCCCGTTCCTTCTCATCACGAGTGCTGTTCCTGTGTGCACTTATACTTGTAAACATGTCACGATAAAGACGTACAGATACAAAAGGAAACTGGTACATTGAACGAGACTTTTTACATTCCAGTTTGGGGTTTGTGGAGTCCGACCTAATGCACAAAAGCCTAGAGAGACCTCATCTCGTCATGACAAAGAAGGCTGAACATTTGCATCACACGCAAAGTGTGCTGAAATAGTGCTACAACATATCACATCCACTTTGCTCCAAAACAAGCCTCTTTTCTGTAGTAATTAGATTCACAAAATCTAGTGCTATTTGCCTGTCAAAATCTCGCTATTAGGTGGCGAACAAGAGTTAAAACAAAGAGAAAAGTTGTTTGTGTGCATTTTTGTACCAGTCAAGGCAGTCGTAGCTGATGAAGTCAAAGAGACGAACATTATAATTGGTCGTTTATCCAGATGCACAGTGTAGTCGACAGTTTTATAGGAGTTTTAAAGTCGACTTATGTTTCTGGATTGCTGTGGTTGAATGATGCTGTGCCATTAAAGTACGCTAGAGCACCGTGACCTGTGAACTTTCATTTACATTTATCCATTGAGCCGATACGTTTATCCACTTTTGAGAGCGGTTTATGTATTGTAAATTAATCGTGAAGTCCGTTTTATATATTGTCATATCATGAGTTTGTTATATCCCTTAAAAGTAAGTTAAATTTAACTCTGGGAGCCCATCAAACCCATGACCACTAACACACTCCTGTGCGAATTAAGCTATCGACCACTTCGCCAGATGTGAACACTGGTCAAGGAGAGGTTTCGTTTCGTTTTTTTGTTTAAATCGTACATATATAATTAAATCTTACATTTACATTTATGCATTTGTCTGACGCTTTTATCCAAAGCGACTTACATTGCTTTATCCTATACATTTTACATATGTATATGCAATCCCCTGGGATCGAACCCACAACCTTGCATTGATAACGCAATGCTCTTACCACTGAGCTACAGGAAATCCTAGAGATAGTTGTTAAACATTCTTATTTGGATATAATTGACCTGTTGGTTGTCTGTGCATTGTTAAAAATTGAAAGAGGAAGTTTTGTTGGACCAGCTTTATTTGTTTCACAAAGTGGTCTATAGAAAATCTACTTTGCATACTTCTTTTAGTGATTACGGTGCCATAACAAACAGACCGCATGACTCACAGACATGAGTGCCGTTTTGAATGGGATACGCGTGTTAAATATTTTGTCAATTTATTAGCGTAATGTTCACTTTAAGCGTCCTCGGCTATAACAATGCAAAAGCCATTCTTCCAAAGCGAAGATTTGTCTGTAGGTCACAATCTTCTGAACTGCGACTCCTCTGGGATGGCCGCTGGTTATCTTAGGAGGGAAATGATATTTTTCACAGTATTCTCATGGGTGTGTTTTGTGCCCCTCCACTAGCGGAATAATGAAGCAATGAGATGAACCGCAGCCCAGTGAATCGTCTCTCTCTCTCTCTGTGGACGTGTGAAACTAGGAGTTGAAGGCCTGAAACGTTTGGTCTTTTTCTCCTGGTGAAGCTACACACGTGTATATATCACTACTCTATATTTTCTAATGATGTGTGAGACAGAACTCGTATAGGAAAGGCTTACCCCCGCCTAAAGGAACATTGTATTGCTCAAATGTTGCTCTTTCACAGCTCGGGAGTCTAGTTTAGTTCTCAGTTTCTGATGCAAGTGGAATAAGGCCACATTTGGCATCCACTGAATCACAAATTGCACTCTTAAAGCGATACTCTACCCAACAATGAAAGATGCTAATCCCCCCAAATTGCTCGAAACCTTTATATATTTTAAGTTCTGTTAAACAGAAAGAAAATGTTAGCAACTGAGATTTCATGTACATCAAAATATCTCATTTTGTGATCAACAGAACGAAAAAACAAGTTATACAATATTTTTTTCTACTATGGTAGTCAATGATGTCTCAGAAATGTCATTTGCTTACTTTTTTCCAAATATCTTTGTGTTAATCAGAACAAACTATTTTATACAGGTTTAATACATATTGAGTTTGAGTAAAAGACGAAATATTGGGATCTCATCTAGATGCGCCATTTGGCGACTTTATTTTTCGTGTCTCCCAGTAACTCTTTGGGTAGAATGCCTTTTACTTGAACTGGATTAATACTCTAGCGTCGGACCTATGTCGTAGCCTACGTGTTGGTTTTCATCTATACTTCTACGTCGTTGTCCGTGTCGACAGTCAATGACCACTAGACGTCAATCTCCATGCATGTGTAGCTGAAGAAGAAGCAGCTCACTTGAGAAGCATTAGCAGTTATAGCAGCTAGTAAACAGTGACACTTGTTCCAGATTTGAAGTTTAATGCATAAGCACAAATATTTTACTTTGATAATTCATTTGGAAATGTGTTTGAGTCATGACCCTATTGCTATGTTTTTTGACCTGAGGGAGGTTTTTTAAACAGACCAGTCCCAGTGCTTGCGATCCGCATTGAGTTGATGCGTGGTTTCATTTTTGGAGAGGTGCGAGTCAGGTTACGGTGTAGCTCCGACACTGGAGTATAAATCCAGCTTTAAGTCTTGGGACAGACGAATGTCTTAATTTTGCATTAACTGTCGTCACCCAAACACAAATAATAGAAAAGCGCGTTGAATATTAAAACGCAATAAGCATCAAAAGATGACAGATTGTTTAAGTGATCATCAGAAATTCGTTTCATTTTTAAAGTGTTGTGAAGTGCTCTAAATATCATTAAGAGTTAATGTGAAGGTTTTTAATGGATTTATTTCATTTCCCGACCGAAGGGATTGACTGCGTAAAGAGGTCCTTTCAAATTCTGAAATGCGTCAAATAGGCCTAAATATCAAAAACTATACAGTATGTGATGGTAATTTAGTGAACCCTCCCTCCATCTTCTAAGTCTACTTGGCCACAGTGACATGTTTACTCTGTCGGAATAAAGTAGTAGATTGAGTCATTTTAAAGCAAATACTTACATTTCCTGAAGACAATAATAAGGTTAAAAAAAAGTATCCGTATATTTCCCATCTTTACTGTCCATCGTCCCTGTAATGTGAAATATACGCAAGTACCCGCAGAGATAATACCACCCACACACGTATAGAAGAATCCATTATGTGACTAATATCCCAACACCCCACTGTGTCTCAAAAAAACAAGGGCTTGTGTGCATGCATGATCCGCTCATTAACACACTTTAATGTCTAATCACACAACGTTTGCCACGCTGACAGAAATATCCACCAATCACTGAAAAACGACTATGATATGATCTCCAAGCACATCCAATTGAATCAAAGCGTGGCCAATAGAAGCTATTTCACAGTCCACTGATCAGTCAAAATGCGGATCGTACAGGGACCAACGACGAATGAGCAGGTCTGAGATGATAAAAAGGAGAAACGTTTGAAAGATCGAAATTGAAAATGTGTATTCATATTAATTTGAATAATTTTTTTTATTATATATATATATGTTTTATTATACTTTTATAATAATATAATTTTATATACTTTTATATATATATAAATGTGTGTGTACAATAAGAAATTATTGTTAATTTTTCCCTTCTTCTTTATCCTTATTTATTATTAATATTAGCACTATCATTTTGCTATATTAAAATCTATTTTAGGATTGATTTCCTAGATACTCAATTTTACATATATTTCAGTTTTGAAACATGACCCACATCATGAGGGTTCATAGGGGTCTTCTCAGTTTATGTCTTCATGCATGTTGGTTTTGCCTCACTGTCACCTCATATGAATCTTTAATCTCATTATTAATCTGGACAAAATTCATCATTTTAAATTTTTGTCTCCCAATTGACTGGGCAGATGCTCACTCTGCTGTAAATATCATGATCAGACTAACTCTCTCTCTATCTTTCGCTGCAGAAATTGAAAAGTTCCAGAAAGATGAAGACAAAGAGGACGAGAAGTTCATTGACGTGGTCATTAATAAGAACATGAAACTGGGCCAGAAGGTGTTGATCCCAGTAAAACAGTTTCCCAAAGTGAGTATGACAGCATATTTTAGTGTTTGATCTGGTATAAATGATATCATACGGTATCGACCGGCTTCTGTTATTCTTTCAAACAACAGCTCTCCATGTTTTGTTTTCATATGTGTATGTATGTAATCGCTTTGAATGTGCATTGGATTGAGGAGGCTTCCCCAGTTGACCCCAGTTCTTCCTCATCTAGCCTACTTAAGTCGTTTCAACAGTATACATGAGTAGACCTTAAAAATATTTTTTTACACACATTACCAAAATGGAGCTTGACAAAAAATGAATGACAGTTCATAAGCCAGATGAGATATGTTTGTTCACATATGACCGTTATGTTTAAAGCTTTATTTAATGAGGTGTTGAGCACTTGATTTTGCAGTGGTTGCAAAAAGAGTGATTTCTTAAATCCAGATGACTACACGCAGTGCGGTTTAGGACCATAATGTGATGACTCTGTAAAATCGAAGCAGAAATCCTTGGCGTATGTCATTGCGGAGGGCACGCTTCTTTTCGCAGCTGATAGCCTTTATGTCTTTCATATTTTCCGCTCATGCAGTCATTCAGAGGCATAAAAAGCACTTCACGGCACAGATGCATTTTAATAGCAACGTGATTTTGATATTGAACGAGACGCAGGGCGATTCCAGCAAATGGTCCTAATTTCCATATTGTTGCTGTCGAGTGTGTTATTTGATGACTTTTTTCGTTCACAGATGTGGAGGTGATCGTGACCTTGATGGTGGAATATCACATTATCATAACTGTGTGTGTGTGTGTTCTCCTATCGTAATTAAATGGATTTCTATGTTTGCATGGTTTTTAATTCCTGTTGTTGTACAGAGAGATATAGAGAGACATACAGAAAGAGTGAGAGAGAGAGAGCAGCAGGTGTTAATGTCAGACTCGGAAAAAATGCTTTCATACATAGTGAAAGAGTTTTAGATAGATATGATTAAAACAATGTTAGTGTGTGTTTGTTTTTCACTGAAGACACGGAGATAGAGAGTGAAGGAGAAATGATAATATAACATTATGAGAGAAAAGCACACGCATTTGTTTAATCATATTGCAGACGTTTCATTACCTTCTGTTGGTATTATATTGAGCTCATGATATTTTCTGCCCCTGAAACGAACCCTCAGAAACCCTTTCTGCTGCTTTTCATCTCCATTGTTTATTATGTTTATTAAGCTGCTTGTCTTATGGGGGCCGTCGGCTTCCCACAATGTAGCTGATTTCAGGTTTTACTGCACATGTGGGATCATTTGGTTCTCACAATGTCGGCAAAACCCGTCCACAAACCCGCTTCCTCGCTTGTTAGCTCATCGCATGTTCACTTATGACTAGCGGGCTGTTTTTCAAGGGTAATTACTGAAGTTTACACTCCCATAACACCAAACCAGTTTTAACAAATAAATTGGCTTATTTTTCATGACAAAAAGACCCTGAAAAGACACGCACACACTTTTAAACACACACTGTTAAATCACATTAACATTTTAACAAACAATTCGTGCCCCAACAGTGACAACAGATGGACCGAATACACACATTTGTGCACGTATGCATACAGTCGCGCACACACACACACGCACGCGCGCAGGCACATTCAGAAAGTGATAATGTGTATATGAGCTATTTTTGCAAAAGGTGTGTAAATGGGTTCTGGGATCCCTGAGGGAGTGTGTTGAGGAGGGTAACGCATTAAACACACACAAACTTACACACATAATATCAAAGCCCCAACAAAAATACACACAAATACACTTTACCCCCACTTGAGAGGTCTGTTACCCATGAACTGTGCACAAGACCCAAAAAATGGGTAGACACACACACGCACTTGTGTTGCGACTTACATCGCTCGGAGACAAAAAAAATTGAAATCGAGTACCATGATGCTCCTGCAGGATGGTTGCATACTAGCCAATTTAAAATTCTTGTCTCTTTATGACTTTCTATTCTATTGGAAATTAAAATGGAGATCCTGAGAACAGCGTTTAAACCCACAAGTCCACCTAAGTTTACCTGCTAAGCCACCACTCCACCGCTAACACACCGGTGACATTTCTATGCTCTTGGTGAGCCCAGGTGACGTCTCCCGACCTCAGCGGTGACTGACAGCGTCTGCTGATGCGTCGGGTCTGTCATAGCGATACAATTTAGGACAGCCGTTCGGTAGAAAGATTCCGATGTCAGGTCTGGTAAATGAAATTTCATCTCTGAGCTAAAGGGGATGTCAGCGCGCAGGAGCCCTCGCCGTTACGCCGGCAACGATCGGCCACTTCAAATAAAGCAATTATCGGCGGCGGAGCGAGAATGCCAGTGTAATGTCACACGGCGTCGCGCTAAACAGATTGTCTTTGACAGCTCTGATGACTGTAGACACTAATGCGCTGTTTAGGGCTTCAGACGGCTACTGGGGGAAGACAAATTCAATTTGTCCGATCTGACAGGTGGATGCTGAGAGAGATGGAGGGGGGTGTGATGAATCTGATTGGAATAGTTTTACTTCTAAACATCACTTCTAGCTTTGTTTATACGGCATACGAGTTCATAAGAAATAAACACTTGGTTGGTCACATACTATACAGTTGCTGGTTTCATCTCAGGGACTTCGCTTCAAGGAATATTTCCCCAAAATATTGAAATTCTGCACAGACCTAAACGCACAGATCTTCATCAAACAAACAGAGCAAGACTTATATTTCCATAAGATAAACAAAATGAGTCAAATATATGACACATGGGTTCCTTTGTTTTTGAGAAAAATGTGATTCTGCATCAGGACACTATCAGCTAAGGGATCGGTAAATTGCCCCCATTACCTGATGCAATCTGCAATTAAAATGAATTCATAATGAATGTCATGGTGTGATATATGAAAATACATCCGTCGGGTACTTTGTGCTCCTTCCATATAGGCTACAGTAAGCATTAAAAGCTTCATTTCTACATTAGCTGTGTTTTATCAGATAACTGTTATCTTTTCCCTGGGGATGTTTTTGTCTCAAGACTGTATGATTAACCTCAAGCGATGGTGATCTTTTTGGAAAAAATAATAGAACTTGTACTTATTGTTGGAGATTTAAAAACAAACCCCATAACCAAGCAGCCATGCACACGGAAATTTTGTATCGTATCAGCGTTTCGTCCAGACCAATACGGCATTTTGGGAGTCTGAAACCGCTATTCTCTTAACCGGGTCCCAGAGTGAATGAATCTGAAAACGAAAAACTTGCATTTGCGTGTGTACAGCAAATCTGTATATTTCTGAAATTATGATTTCATCACCCCAGCACGCAGGTTTATGGTTTGTGGCTAGAAGGGATACAGTTACGGCTGGAAACCATGCATAATCCGGCATAAAATTACAATAAATTACCTTAGCTGATTGTTCACCCAAAAATGTGAATTGTTTCAAAAAATCATTGACTACCCGCATATCATTCCAAACGTGTATATGACTTTCTCCCAAAGAACACAAAAGAGGATATTTTGAAGAATGTTGATATCTGGAGCCCAGGTGCCGGCGCTGTTTGGTGACCAAAATATCTTCTTTGGTGTTCTGTGGAAGAAAGTCTTGAAAGTTTGAAATGACAATTTATAAATCACGACAGCAAAGTCATTTTTGGGTGAACTATCACTTTAAAAATCATGTAAACGCTTCCATTTCTTTTAAACCTGTGTAGTTTTGTGTCTACTCGCAGCGTGTCGATTTCATCACTTCTGTGTGTGTTTTTATCCAGAGAGTAAGAGCGAGGCATGTTTTTAATGTCTGTGCGAACGCTTTCGGTAGCGTTTGAGTGCTTTAGAGCTTACGTAAATCCTCACGCAGCTCGCCGCTGTGTTTAATGTTCAGATTAAGGCCCACGCTGTCATTTACAGGCCTTAATATCATCAGATTACACCATTAAAGAGCAGCTAAACAAAACCGCCTGTAAATAACATCCGTCTAATGAAAGCGGCTAATGAAACAGCCATGGACTGCAGCAGGACATCTCGCGCTCCTAAAGCACTTTTTAGAGATAACATGCACCTAAAAATACACAGAATACTGGCCCCTAATGAGAATATAAAGCAGGCACGTGTCTCGGGTGATATATGTCACACATACAGAATAGTTCTTCATGCCTCTAGTTTCACATAGAAAATGTTTCAAGTCAAATTTGCAAGGATGAAGAGTTGGATTTTTTTATATTTAAATATGACTTGTATATATAATATAATATAACAGTTGTATATTCATTTAAATTACTATTCTAGAGATGCTTGTTTTTCTGAGCTATTTCAATGTGATTTCCACTGTATTGCCAGATCATTTCCTGTCATAGAGTCCTAAAAGTTTATTTAACAACATTTATTATGAATAAATATGGAAAAAATGTAAATGCCCAGACGTGTATATTCAAAAAGCCTTTCTGAAGACAGAGGCATCGTTGATATGATTTTATAAAAAGTGGTCGTACTGGGGTACTAGTGTAACATATTTTTGCTATTTTCTTGACAAAAAATACAGTATATCACAAATTATGTTAATTAATGAGGAATAATAATAAATAGCATAAGTTATATATTTAGAAAATGTAAAAATCGATAAATTGTGCTATATATAAACTTGGCTTGCCTTGTACAGACGTATAACCGCTCAAAAAAAAAGTCAAGGTACATACTTTGTGTATTATGTGAATTAGATTGTGCTTTTTCCTTTACTGTAATTCTGTATTTGTGATTTTAATATTCACTATCAACCGCAGTCTCTCCGTTTCTAAAGCGACGTTTGTGGTTGAGGAATATCTGGAGCGGGTCACAGGTTCTGTGATGTTTCTCTGAGGTCTTTATGGGTGGCAGGGTTTGATCTTCCGCTCAGCGGTGAGATCTCTAATGAGTCCGGACAGCAGGAACAGCTGAAGCGTTTTAACAAGAGCAACACAGAAGCCCCTCACCTCCTCTACCTGCACTTTACCACAGCCGCTCTGGGCTTTTGCTTGAATCTTTCTATCTCGTTTTTCTTCCTCTCGTGTCTTTGATCTTTGCCACCCGTTTCCACGTGAGCGTGACACAAAACCGTCCGTGCGTCTGATTTAGAGCTTGTCGTGTGATTTCAGCGAAGCCTCTCGCACAGATGTGACTCTTTCAAGAGCAACTTTTGTGCTCTTGAAAGAGGTTTTTGTGCCCTTGTATAAAACACAAATGATTGGGGTTTGTGTGTCATAGATGTTCATTCTGTTTAAACTACTGAAGTCAATTTTCAACAATGAAAAAGCCAATGCGAAGACAAAAGTGTTCATAACTTACAATTTTACTCAAATAATCGAAAATTTAATTAGAAAACGGAGGGTCATGGGTAATGCAAGTGGATGGCGAAGATGAGAAAATGAAAATAAAATGATTTGATAATAATTAACTTTCCATTCTTTTTAATAATTGAAATGATAGACTGAATAGTAATTAGAAAATATCATCAGGAAGTTAAATTCTCTTTTTCTCTTTTTTTTCTCTAGTTTAATTTTGTGGGTAAACTCCTGGGTCCCCGAGGGAACTCATTAAAAAGACTACAAGAGGACACACTGACCAAGATGTCCATCCTCGGCAAAGGATCCATGAGAGACAAAGAAAAGGTATTCTTCTTTCTCTACATTGATGGACTTTTATTTATGTATTAGTTTCCTTTATAATCCCTCTGTGGCGTTAATCTAACCGTACACAAACTGATGGACACGGGGCTTTTGTTCCGTTTTCCAACTCACTGTCTCATTGTCTCTGCTGTCACCGGTGAGAAGCAATCTGAACGATGTCAACAACCGCTCGATTGATGGTTTCAGATGGGCCCTGCCTCGTCTTGGAGAGAGGGATATAATAATACAAATAATGCGAAGCTCAGCATCCTATCAGACGGAACAAAATAGGAAACATCGGGCAGAGGAACAGACAAAGAGACATTACTGTTACAGTATGCCACTAAATCAGCATGGAATTTAAAGGGACAGTTCGACCAAAAATTCAGTCATCATTTATGCACCCTCCAGTTGTTCAAGATCTGTATACCATTTGTTGTTCTGATGAACACTGAGAACGATATTTGGACGAATGCTTGTGACCAAACAGTTCTTGGCCACCATTGACTACCATGTTAGAAAAAATGACAATGGTAGTCAATAGTGCCCCAGAACTGTTTGCTTTCCTACATTCTTCAAAATATCTTCAAAAAAATCCACAGAACAAACAAATGTATAAAGCAATTTCTTCCTACTAAGATATCTTTACAATCATGTTTTTGATTTTCTGATCGTGTGCGTGAACAGTTGTTGGTTCTGGGATGTTTCTAAGTGCCTCTTCCAGCGGTCATGTAGATACGTGCATGTATTAGCACGTTCGCGATTCTATCGACTGTTTACACAAGCGCTCTTTCCCTTCAGACAGCTAGTACAGAACTCGGGATGTTCTGGAAGGTTTTATCTACTAATTGGCCATGTTGTTATTGACTGCTGCACTGCTCCGGTCCTGTCAGAGTTTGGTGAACACGATCTCTGGAGGAGAGAGAGAGAGAGAGAATCGTGGCGTGTAAATTGGATGTGTTGAATTCTGATTCGCTCACCTGTCTGCTGGGCTTCTCACTGAGTTTCCTCTGCGATGTTGCCCTGAAGCGGAGAGCACAGATTTGCTTTAAGCAAATCATTCCCTTTGATGTTCCAGAATTCGCTGAAACAAATTTTACGGAACATGTCAAACATCATTGATGGTAAACATACATAAACATCCTAAACCCGGAGGGCGCCTTTCGGAAACCGTTTAATGCGTTTTAGAAGTACACTATGTACAGCATGGTACAAAAAATATGAGATCATTTTGAAAATTGGGATTTCAAAAGGTTATTAAAACCCAGAGAAAAGTAAGGAGGTAAAAAGATATATGTAATGTTAGCTTGAGTGCAAGCTATCAAAAAGGGGACATTTAGTTTTTATTTTTCAATGCATCTTTCTTATTGTTCTGCTGATCTTATACAATTTTTAAATGAAAAGTGCAAAATCAAAGCTCTGTGGATACCAGTGTAAATATTTGTGTTTATAGAAACACTCTCACTTTTACTGATCGACAGCTTGGCAGAGATCTAGAGGCTCCGCGTTGACATTGTAGGCTCCCTCGACCGAAAGCCAGTGCATTTTTCCTATAGACTTTTTGAAGATCGAAAAAACGGTTTGTCTATCAAGATAATCTTAACAAATGAACACAACATTTGTTACTTTTGAAGGCAAACACAATCAGCAGAAGTAAAAACACAAGGTTATGTTAAAAGACTACACTTAAGTTAGCTTGAAATCAACATCACCACCACCAAGCCTCCGACAACTCTTTTAAACTTTATTAAAACTGAGTTCCCTGGTTTGTAATTACTCTGTGAATGAATCCACATCTACCTTTTAACTCATTTGTGCCCTTGTTGCATAATTGTGAGCTTTATATGCGCCATGGCCAAAGGAAGTAGTCGCTTTTAACAACTTGCTAGCAACCGCCATTTTAAGACAAAAATTATGCTTTACAAAATCACAAGGGGGTTATATTTGGTGTGTTTTATCATGTCATGGAATAAATTGTGAAAATATTTAGAGGTTTCGTTTACCACAGAGGTTTTACCAAAAACCCATTAAATAAAAAAACATAGTCTTTGGAGTGATGGATACGTCATCTCTGAGCCTCTCCATGAATCTTTACATTCTATCATATGTGGACATGGAGAATTTTGACCTTTGACCTCCATGTCAGTAAGTGGGATGTGATTCAGGAGAGAACTCCTTAAATGGACAGTTAACCCAAAAATGAAAATTCTGTCAACATTGACGCAACCTCAAGTTGCTTTAAATGTAAATTTTATTTGTTCTGTTGAAGACAAAAGATATTTTGAAGCGTGAGAGTCAATAGTGAACCAGAACTCTTTGGTCCCAAACGTTCTTTCAAATATCCTTCTTTGTGTTTAGCATTACAATAAAATGTATACAGGTTCGAAATAACTTGAGGGCGAGTAAATTGAAATATTTCATTTTTGGATAACTATCCCTTAAACAATCCACAACAAACTTGCATATACATCTGGTGCCATTCTTTCCAGCTAATTCATGGTGAATACAATTAAAATTCTGTCCGATATATTTTTTAAATACCTATAATTCTTGTGGAAATGTCTTATTAAAGAAATAAAACACGCACACACAAAACAGTCCATTACTCCATCTGCACTTGTGTGACCTCCTTCAACAAACGGCAGACTTCAAGAGGAAATTAGCATCTCATTTGCACAACAGCGACTGTCTTTAAAGAGCCATGATTAACTGCATGACATCAGAGGAAAAGCAGGAGACAAACATAGCACACATTTACTCCAAATGAGAAACTTTACAGTGAAGGAATCTTAAACGGCTGTTAAAACAAACAGAAAGCATTGACACCTCTGCACAGAGGCGAGCTGTATGTCTGACAGGTGGGCTGATGTCATTACGTCCTATGTGTCTGTCTCACTGTGCTTGTTAAATTTCGCTTGTTTTGCTTTCCGGTGGCCAGCGCTGGATACATCGCCCTTCAACCAGACTTACTGGCCAAGAGTTGATGGATTTGCATTTGTAATTATAAATTTAATTGAATTAAATATGCATGGCGTGAGCAGTTTGATAATTTATTCTATGTGTTTATTCACATCTGGGATGTATTTGACATTTCAAAAGGGGTATATTTAGAAATCATTACAAAAGAAATGGGCTATTTCCGTTTGGGAGATTTTTTGGTCATTCAGGTTGAATAATTAAAACCTTATTAAACATTTTAAAGTCTTCAGCAGAAATAGAAGGACGTGTTACATATCAAAAATATTTTTTGTCCCGGATGATTACAGTCTAATAGTAAAGTGTCAATCTTAAATGTGTCGTGCCTCTATGTGAAAAAGTATTGGCCAAACGTATATGTTAATGTTTTTTCATTTCAAGGAGGAGGAACTTCGAAAGAGTGGCGAGGCAAAATATCAACACCTCAATGAAGATCTTCACGTTCTGATCGAGGTCTTCGCCCCACCTGCAGAAGCATACGCTAGAATGGGTCACGCGCTGGAGGAGATCAAGAAATTCCTTATTCCGGTACATCCGTGCATATGGGTCCTCAACCTAACGCCAACAGGCCATCAATGTCTTATTCTCTGTACACTTTAATAATAAAATATATATTTTTAAATAATTTAAATTAAACTGATATTTGAATAATGTTGGTATATATTTGGTAAAATTTATTTAAAAAATACACATTATAATTTAGTGTAATAAATTTATATTTAGAAGGCTTTTTATCTGAGAAGAAATAAAATATAAAATTTTATAAAAAAAAACATTGTTTTCGTTCTGGAGGTCAACATTTCCATAGAACTCTTTGTTGGTAATTTGTACACATATTTTAAAAGAAAAATCAGAAATCGTTTTTAAAAAATGTTTTCATGAGGTAACTTTATCGATGATGTCACATACAGAAATACATAGCAATTCATAAGCAATTCCCAATGTAAGGATTGTTTTTCACTACAAAATCCACCTAATGCTAGCAGTACATACAGAATGTGTCCTGTTGAGTTAAATTATGTTTTGGTTTTGCGTGGCCATATTGTTTCTCACTGGACCATTACATCACGTTACAGCTCATTAACTAATGCTTGTGTGTTGTTTATCGTACAGGACTATAACGATGAGATCAGACATGCTCAACTACAGGAACTAACGTATCTGAACGGAGCCTCGGAGGACGCAAAGGTTCCCGCTGCGAGAGGAAAAACAAGCACGCGCGCACGAGGAACGCCAGCGCCAGGCGCGCACAGGTGCGACAGCAATTCTGCGCTCAAAATATGAGCGTTTATTGACAAGTATTTTTTATTCACTTGCCACTTGCAATACAGATTAATGCAATTTAATTATGCAATTGCTGTTATTTTAGTGCAGGCATGAGCACGCCTTCTTTTTTAATGTAAATGAGGCTTATTATAGATCGTGCCATTTATCTCATTACTGTTTAGTTTGGGTAGTTAACATAACGCCTTCAGAAGCAGGTGGTGCTTTTTTTAAATGGATGAATAGGCCTTTATTGTCTATTGATAATGACAACAGTAAGATGGTGTTCCTATTGAAAAAGATATGTTTTGATGCAGGTTTGACCAGCTTAAACCAATTTAAACCAACACATGAACTGCTTAAACCAGCATCAAAACATACCAAACCAGCATATGCTGTTTTTTTCAACAGGGAACGTAGTTTTGATCGCAATGATGAACAAAATACCAAAGGACTCACAAACCAAATCAAGCATAGATGTAATGGCTGCATTTGATTAATTGCATCATTTGTGTAGCAGAACACCGGCTAAAATACAAAACTGGGTTGCATGTAAATGAACTGTTTTATTTGAACGCATGTGTATTCAGATTTATTGCAACATTATAGCAAGCGAGAGCATGCGATGAGGAACAACATGAAAACATGTTTAAATTGTTTCTAATTTCACCTCATTGTTTTATTACTGCAATGTTATTTAATGCTGTATAACTGGCAGGCGTATTCTCACATGGATTGACATGTTATTTACAACTAGAAAGTCGCTTTTGATAAAAGCATTTAAATAAATGTCAATTTAATGTTAATTTACATAAATCTGTCTAATTTTTGTATTGTTGGAGAGGAAATTTCAGTCAGTTTTCTTCTATTTGAGTGGAATATCATCAGGAGTATATTTTTATTTAGTCAAAGATATCTTAACATTAGACAAGTTTTTGTCCATCAACTGTCACATGTAAGGCATAATCCACTGCAACGCGTTAAAGGGTTTTAAATGCCCGACGTGGATGCCAAGAACCACCCGACGCAAAGTCCTTTAACGCATGGCTAGCTGTGCATTATCCTGCTTATACCATGGTCAATTGCCAAGTTATATCTTTTATTGATATTAACAGTGTGATTTTTAGATTGAACAGTTGAAAATGTCAGTTATTTTGTCAGTTTATAGCAAATGTAATCAAAATGACTGCACCTACCCGTGTGTTAAATGGTTTTAAGGCACACCTTCCATCCAATCAGAATGGAGTATTCAAACAGACCATGGTATAATCATAATAATTTAACTTTTTGAGGGGAATATTGTTCACACTTTATTATTCAGTGTTTGAACATGCCTATTTATTCTGTTAATAAAATCTTTCATTTTTCATTCAATTTAGCCATCTTGACTAGATTGCAGCTGAGTACATCTCTCTAGCTTCATAAAATGGGATCTAAGATGCATTTAGCATCCCATGTATTGAAGTATACTGTATGTCCTTTGCTCACTGTTATTCTTGCTCTTCTTTATCTTCTGTAAATAATGTAACATGCCGTTCTTTTCATAGAATGGTCATTTTGCTCCTCCATAGACAGTTAATGCATTTTTGTGCACAAAACTAATTTCATTCATATAAGCATTCGCCTTTAAATCACTTATTCTTAACGAAAGGAACTTCTAGGTGTGTCTATATGTGTCTATATTTTAACCGTGTTTTGTAAATGTTGAAACATTAGCTAAAGTGTCTGCTTTGCAGGGGTAGGGGAGGGGTTCCTCCTCCTCATGCTGCAGTTCCACGTGGGGCGGCGCCCAGAGGAGCTCCGCCCAGCAGAGTTCCGTCCAGCAGAGCCAGGGGCGTTCCCTCACAGAGAGCGAGAGGAGCTCCGCCCCCAGCAGGATACAGACCTCCCCCACCGGCGGTACAGGATACATACAGTGAATATGTAAGTCCAAAAGCGTTCGTATCTCCTGAGATCGTTTCCATCTCATGCATTATTCCAATTAATACTTTGTGTAGACTTTATACGTTTATTCACATACTGGTAAATAAAGTGTGCAGGAGCTCAAAATTATAGTTTGTTAATACGCCAAATGCACACAGATAGCATTTGTGCATGCCAATATTGCCCACAACCCCTTGCGATAGAGATGAGAGTTTACATCAATACGCCATTTATGATGATGTGGTATGTTTAAGGTACTACTGTATGGTTTTTGGCATTCTACTTATCTCGTTTTGCCTGGATTTTATTGCCGGGGTAAGCCTACTATGATACTGAGCCTTTTGGATTTTATTTGGATTTTTTTTCACTCTATTCACGGATCATAAAGGTGTGTTTTGGAAAGCTGTTGGCATTAATACATTCTGTTCGGCGATGCTGCTAGAGATGAAAACTTCCACTTATTAAGTAATTACTCTGCCCGGACAAAAAAAAGTGAACTATTATTTATGTCTGTAATTTTTTTATTGTCGCCATTTTTCAAATCCGTAAATTACATAAAACAAACACAACAGCCGCTTATGGAACAAACAGTTTTCCAACACTACAGTCATTCATCAGTCGTAATGGAACAGTACGCGGTACGACCGCCTTTTGGAAACATCCTAAATCATTTCATCTGCTTGATCTACTTGTTTTTCTTTGCAATTATGTGAAAGAATTGTCTTATTTGTTCCCGCGTCTGACACTGTTATGGATTTCCTCTGCTGTGAGTTTTAATTTATCAGAGAGAGTTGCAAAACATCCGCTTCAAATACGTTCAGCGCTTATTTGAACGCTCGCCAAACCCTCTCGACGTTGTGCGTCTCTGTGCTCTTTTGGTTCGGTTGTGGCATGTTTAACAGATGGCGGGCTCGGAGAGGTGGGTGGAGCTGGCGCAGTGCCCAGCAGTGGCCATATCTAACCACATCTGACAGGTTTATTTAGAGGTGCCCATTCCTACGCGCTCGGGTCAGAAGCAACGACTTCACCACCAGCTGTTGCCCATCATTCCGGCCGTCTCGAAACAGGCGTCTGTGCAGGAACCTGAAACACGGGAGCGATCGGAACATCTGCACGATGATAAATCAACAGCTGACACTATGAATCAGTGTGAAAGTGCTCTGCAAGAAAGACTGAATTCTTCCAAATAAAAATGAGTTTTTCTCACAAAGAAAATTATTAGCATCATGAGACGTCACTAAGAGACCTTGTTTACATTAACACTAACCAGATCCTTTTATATTTTATGCTTTTATATTTACCAGATGCTTTTTTATTTCATAAGCTCATCTCCTTTTTCGGTTTCTAGGTTTACAGCGGTTATCCAATCAGATCTGTTCTCTGCCAGACAAAAACTGCCTGATTAATATATCTGACCTGAACGCAGTCGCATCTGGATCCGACAGCCAGTTGATCAGATTACGTTTCTTATCATGTTCTGGGAATTAACCGAGGTCAGCGCCAATAGCCTCTTATGCGATTTTAAAACAGCTTTATCAGATTACCTGCGAATCAATGAGCCAAAATACATTTTCCAGTCGCGTTTGGGGACGCAGGGGGTGGATCTGCTCGTCCTTGATGCGGAGTAATTGCATCTGGACGTCAAGTTGGTCGGTTGGATGTCTTGGGTGCTGCGGCGATACCCGAGTCGCTCTCAGCGGAGGCTTGTAATAATTTTATTAAGCCTTGCACTTGTATTGTATTCTGCTGGTCTGTGTTTCTTCTCATGGTATCTCTGAGCTCTTTCTTCAATGCTTGTCGCTTTGGTTTAGTCTCATAATTACATGGCAAAAGATCGTCTCTCCTTTCATTGACTTCCTTTCTGACTGTGTTGTATTATGAATGCGCGTGTCCAGCAGGATGTTTCTCAAGTTGACACGATATGAACCTGTTTTTAATGTGGCTGCAGGGTGAAACATATGGACATAATAAACTTGGAAAAATTGCATTATGTGTTTCTATTTGAGATCTTTTAGACTCCTTCAGTTTGTCAGACAGATTCTACTTAAATGGTTTCTTGATTCAACAGGTCTGGCAGTATTCAGACTTGAGTCTGGCTAGTGAAATTAAACTCCGTTATTCAATTCATCAGTTAATTCAGGATTTACCAAGGGGGCAATTACTTGTGCACATAGGGTCAGAAATGTTTGGATTGTTTTTCCCTCAATAAATGAAACCATCCTCTTAAAACTCCATTTTATATTTACTCTGGTTTTCCTTGAGTAATATATATTTTTTTATCTGAATCATTTAAGCATGAAAAATACGCAAAAAACAAAAATCCGGAAGGGGTAAATACTTTTTCTCACCACTGTATGTGATCATCTCTCTAAAAGGGTTCACACAAAAATGAAAATTCTTTCATCATTTCTTCACCATCATGTCGTTACAAACCTGAATCTTTCTATCTTCTTTAGAACGCAAAAGAAGATATTTTGAGAAATGTCTCAGTGGTTTTGTGTTTATGTAATATAAGTCAATGGGGTTTGATGTTGTTTGGTTTTTAGTGTTCTGCAGAATAAAGAACGTCATACTGGTTTGGAATGACATGAGGATGTGAGCAATTTTTTTGAGCTCACAATTTAATCCACGATCACGCACGGGTCATTTTCTATTTGTAATAAATTGAATGAGCAAATAAGTTCGAACCGTTTGCATTTGTCGTGTAAAATATATTAGCATTTGCTGATACATTTGTCGAGACAAATGCAAACAACTTGCATTCATTTGCGCATTTCAGCAGATTGTGTACTGAAGACCAACCGCTAGACGCTGGCGTAGAAACGTTCGCAATTTACATAGTGAGTATTACATCTAATACATGAAGCATTTCTTATCGTATAACAAGAGAGAGAGAGGTAGAGCATGAAATTTCATTAAATGAATGATGTCGGCCGGGTTTCCGCCTCGTAGATTCCCTCGCACTACCGGAATAACCATAGATCACTTGTGTTTATGCGCTTTTTCGCAGAGCTCCGTGATAGCTGGTGCGTTTATGACTTCCCTCAGTTTGATCTCCGCGGCCTCCACCAGCCTCGCGTTAATTGCAGTCAACACCTGCGTGATGTTGTTTGGTTCTATCTGCCCGAATGCCGGTTCATTACTTCAGGATTTTCCCAGTTTCTCAGCATCTGTCTCCTTCATATTCCTGGGATGTCATCTGATTGTTTGTTTTTTTTATGTGCAGTTTTAAAACCACAGAATAAGTGCTTTGATGGATGGAGCGAAGTTGCCTCCTCAATCTTTGGCCTTATTTATGCTGCTGTTTGTTTGTTTTCCAGCCTGAAAAAAGTTGCTTTTGAGACAGCGTGTGCTCGCTTAGGCGTGAGCTCACGAGTTTGTGTAAAACCTGAAGTTCTGTGTTGTCTGGGTGTGATAAATAATGATTTCAACGGCATATTTTGTGGAAGCGAAGACTTTTTTATACAAACATTACCATGGTGAATGTCTCAATTTTCCTTTGAAGAGTTTTCAAAAAAACATTTTTAAAAATCAAAAAATACTGCTAGCCAACACAATAAAAACATGGAGTTATTATTACTTAATCAAAACAACTCAACTGCAATTTCATTTATATTCCTTTGAATGCACATTAAAAAACATGTTTTTTGAAAGCTTTTCCAAATGAACTCTTCTTTTGTTTAGTGACATATTTAATTTTTATGTTCTGTTTATCTGCATGGTTAAGTTTTGCGTAGATGTTAAACTCGAGTTTGAGGTTATTTGTTTTTGAGGTTCTTTGTTCTTTGCAAAAGGATCCAAAATTACTACTATAGACAGTATCGTTGGACTCGCGCCGGGACAGCAGTTAACTTTTGGCTAATGTCTAACTATATTTTATTTATGTTAATAATTTATTATATTTCTACTGTATAATAATTATATCAAATAAACAATTTGTTGCATGTTCACTTTTTATTAAATAAACAATTTGTTGAATAGGTCCTGTTTGGTCGCATTTAAAGAAACCGTATGGTACGTTGAGCTTGGTATTGCAGTCTAAATTAAAAATATTGGAGAGACAAGTTAACCCAATTAATGGTTCTTCTCTGTCTCTTTTCATTGTTATCAGAAATAATCTACAGGCACTCTATTGTTTGTAAATGTGTCCCGGAAGTGAAGTACGCGCACCTGCGCAGTAACGTGTGTTTGTTGTCACTTTGAAACCGTCTATACATCCAGATACGTCAAGAATAATTTTGATGCACCGGAATTTGGATGCTCATATTTGTTGGGTGCTCTTGTTCCAGCAGTGAAGCTGGTGAATTTTACATTTACAGTTCGGAGCTATGAAACTAAGAAATGTGCCAGAAAAGCCAACAGCTGGAGTAGAAATGAGCAAGTGGGCTGGAGTTATTCAGGCAAACTGCGTGTGTGTGTGTATGCCCGTGTCAGTCTGTTTCTTATGTGTGCTTCATATAATCTGTTTGTGGCCTTTAAAGAATATTGTTGTGTACTTTGATATATATACAATAGCTCTGAATCATTATTTTTTACATTTGAAAAATACCATCTTATTCATGTAGCTCTTCTGATCGATTCCCAATAAACACAGTGTCTGTCATTTTGGATATTGATCTGCACACACCATGGTACTGCATATTTTAGTTTAGCTTTATTTTACAACATTAGGTGTCTTTGTGGCTTTATCTTTTCTGGCAGGTCTTATCTTTTCTCAACCTAACTGTCTCTCTCTTTTTCTCTCTCATTTAAGCTGTACTGTGTGTCTGTTAGTTTTTAAGCCGTGTCGATGTTTCCATCATGTGGTTCGTAACCTTTGTTTGAGAGTAACAGAAAAACATTTTTCGTAGCATTGTGTGTTAGAATCTAGAGTAAATGTAATGTACGCACTTGGAATTTGTTCATTCATTTAGAAACCCTCGTGTGCTAGATAAATATTGTTGTTTCCGTTATAAATTATACTCCTGAATGCCAAATGTATTTGAAAACCTATTGCCCCCTTTAAAATGCTTCTGTGCAATTCACTTTCAGTGGAGACACCTGAGTGCTTTATATCGTGAATATTTCATAGCTTGATGTAAAAGGCCTGTTGAGTGTGAAACATCAGAGATTTTCATTCAGATGTAGACAGTTATCTGCATTGTGTTGAGTTTTCAGAGCAACGTCTGCTTTTGTCAATTCTGGGCACAGGCAACTTTTGTCAACATGCTCTTGTCGGTAGGGTTGGTGTTGGTGGATGCAAGTCATCTGATTTTTAAGGTGTGTGTGTGTGCATGTTTAACAGGTTAATGGGTGTGTGACTACACATTTGTCAAGGTGAATGTCTGTTTGAGGTTTTGGTACATTTCTGAGGGACAAATGTCAAGACACCAAGTCAACCAACCAGATAAAAGGGTTACAAGTCAACCAAATCATGTTTTTTCTAATGAAATGAAGTAGACTATTAGAAATTAGAGGTGAGGTTTAGAGAATATATAATGTCTTAATTTGAATATTATAATGCTCATATAAATATAGTCGAAACCAAAATTGTGTAGAAATTTGGCTAAAGTACTTGCATCATATTTTTGAAGACATAACTTAAAGTAGATTCTCATGTACATTTAAAGGTCCATTGAATGAATTTTTGCGGCATCTGAAGGTTAGGTTGCGAATTACAACCCGCGTCTCACTTCCCCCTCCCTTTTGAAGTACTACGGTGGGTAACACAGAACTAAGATGTCATTGCGTTTTTGCTTCTTTGCCGAAGGAGATAACGTATTTATCAAACATGGTTTCTAGAGCGGTTTCTTAGCTTAGGGCTTCTGTAGAAACAACATGGAGAATTCCCAAAGCTTCATTATGTAAGGTCTTTATACACTTCTGAACACAGTTATCTATAATATATAGCTTTTCTGTAATTTAGAGGTGGGACATGTCCCCATTACTTTTTAGAAGAATTACTTGCGGTGTGGATTGTTGAGGGGCTAAAAATTTGTCAAAAAACGTAGGATGTGCCGCTTTCTCACTATCTCCCATTACTCACAATCGTAAGTTATATATGCAGATGACAGAGAGACACGACGAAATGCTGCCAGGATGAAATACTTGACTCATCCGCACATGCTTGTGTATCCAATGTCCAAGCACAAAAATACATGAACAAGTGAAATTTTTAGCTATGGGAATAAACAGCTTGTGTATTGCACCGCAACAGCCAAGACACCTTCCCCAACTGGTTTGGGAACCACTGTGAGAGCTGGAGTCGAAAAGCATGATAAAAAGTTCAAGAGATGTGAAATGGTCTGACTTCTCATTTCTCTCTGTTTCCAGACAGGACGTTCAGTTTTCCACCATGAGTTTGCCTGGTTTGCCTGTTTAGATGCTTTCATTTACTAGAGAAGTTCGTGTGAGTGCGTCCGTGTGTGAGTCTAAACACGGTAGAGTCTAAACATGATTGAGTTTGTCTGGGTGTCTCTAATGCAGTCTTGGCGCTGTGCTGGAGAAGGTAAATGTAATGTGATTACATGGCTTTACTTTAGTCTAATAGAGCTCTCTCTCTCTCTCTCACTCTCACTGTTTACCCGAGCTCCATCCAGGCGAGCTCTGATCGTCTCACCGCTGAGACCCGAGCTGGCAGCATTAAATCAGCCTAAATGAAGCCCAGTCGTCTCGTCGCTCATACATCGCACCTGTAATGTCAACAGCGGGTAAAACTGAGTTCTCTCAGATGAGATCGGAAACAGGATGAACGCTGCCGATAGAGAAACATTTGAAAGCTTTTCTGCTGATGTAAGCAACGAACCGCTTTATTACCAACTACATTTATAAAAAAAATGTATGGAAGATTTTTCTTGATTTTGTGTGAATGTACAAAACCACAGTGCAGCGCTATGATGTTGTGTTTCTCAGTCCATTTGATCAAATTCCGTGTGAAAATCTCAAAATACACAAACAAAAGCCCCTCTCTCCTCAAGCCAAGGCTTCAAACGCTCAATATTTCTATTAGGCCTATTTCAAATCATAGCGAGAAAGACGCTGAGAGATCTTCAAATACTTCTGTATCGACAGCATGAGCGCAACGTCGAGTTTGCTGAACAAACAGCGAGCTTTCACATCCCACGAAGAACTAGAGCGCACGAAACCCGTTTGTCTTTTATTCAAAGCACAGCTGTTCAGTCGCACGTCGCATTTCAAGCGATCTGACGTGCCGCGCAAACGGAGATTTCACTTCTCCCTACCTGTGACATTCGCCTGTCTAATTTCAGAGTCTTGATCAAACTCGAAACGCCAACAGGCCTGACTTTCAACTTCTTTATACGAGTTTGTCTCCTTAGAGGAAGTTATTCTTTTCTCGTCTCACTCATGGATGTAGTGCGCAAAGAATGAATTGGGCTACGTAATGTTGGCTTGTATTTGCATGCACAGCCGGATTCACGCTCGGTTTCTGTGTTGCATATGTAATGTTGTGGCATGGTTTGCTGGGGCTGTACAGACACCTGAAGCGGCTTTTTGAAAAGCAGAAAATGCGCTCAACATGCCGCATGGCTGGATATATACCCAGTTATAACATTCTCGTCATTTGATGAATAAATGCTGTCGTGATTAATAATAACAATGCACAAACATCGTCTGTCATTGACATTCAGATCAACTCCTGCTTTCTACAGATGGCAATACCCTAATATTAATTGGACCAATTGTGAATAAGATGCGATTCATAATAGGTGTGATTTTTAGGCGTCTTTGTGTGGCAAATAATGACGTTTTACATAGACATGGCTAGAATGCAATTGACTAAACTGAAGATTTCTGAATTGATTTTTCTTCCTGAATGTCTCTCTCTCTCTCTGGTTTTTGTATGATTTATTCGATCACAACCTTTGCATAACTAATCAAGCAAAGCAACTGTGTTTTTCTCCTCAAACTGTGAGAGATTTTCACTTTATGATATATTCATGGTCTTGCAGAACGATTTCGCTGTCAGCCGCGACCGCACGATGGAAATATCTTCAGTTATAAATAGCTGAGCGAGTCTAGTCCTGTTTTAGCTCGGAACGAAGATGAGTTGATGTTTTCATTTAAAAGGGATTTTTTCTGTTTATATGCTGAAAATCTTCATTTTCAAAAGCAAAGCAGAGAGATGCGCAGCTTTAGATACTGATGGTTTGATTTCAGTCCATTTGCTCTTGGATAAAAAGTAAACTAAAGCGTTTGGCCAGAAGCTTCGGGGAAAGCTTCATAAGGAGACGTCCTGATCCGCTCTTATTGGTCAAACACATCCTTTTGACCTCATTTGTGTGTTCATTGGACTAGAACGCCATACAGGTATTATTCTAATAATTAATATTTAATGTTTATTTGCCTCCGAATTAGCCTTCATAACCTTCGCAAGGTTACTCGAAAGCAAAGCTTCTCTTTTCATCCAGCGCTCTTTTGTTTTACAAAACTTCATTCTGAAACAGTTTAAATGGCACTTTGCTTTAGGATTAAAGATGAAAGTCTGAATGGCTGTGTGACTGGGATCGGACCGTGAGCTTGAAGACTTGGAGAGAGGGTTTTCCCGTCTTTGTTTCCTGTTTGAGGGGGATTTTACGAATGTGAATGGAGGGCAGATGGATTTGAAACGGAGCCGGACCGGGGGAATTGAATCAGGGAGGGGTCAGAGTATGCTAATCCAAAATTAGCAAGAAACGCAGCAAAATTGGGGTTTAATGTCCAGTGTTGTGTTGTTGCCGACGTGTCCCGGTTTGGCAATGGCTGCTTCGTTTGATTTTCTCAAACATATCACGTTGTACCTGTCGGCGCCCTGTGAGCCACGCGTGTCATAAAGCAATCTGAGACGTGTCACAATAATAGCTACATTAGATATTAACCCCCATGAAGTTTCATTTTCCACAGTTAAAGGGTTATTATGCGATGTTAATTACAGTGTCAAAATCATATCAGCCATCCTCTTAATGAAACGCTTTCACAACCTTTCATTTAAGTGAAGAGCTTTTCAGTTTTATGAACTCCACTCGCCGCTATTTCTGCTCTGGATTTGAGTATTAATATTGGATCGGGTTCAGCTGAGTAGATTAACCTCTCGGCATAATCTGGAGGTGTGTGTGTTCGTAGATCCGGGAGTCTCGATCCTTCATCATAAGTGCAGATCTTCTGACCGTGATCAAATGAAATATTTTCCATGGGGTCTGGTCATCTCTCTCAAAGCTTAGGGATAGTTCACCCAAATGCTTTCTGATAAAGGAAGTCATATACATTTTATCAGAATTTGTTTAGTTGAACACCGATGAATAACTTTACATCAAAATGCCATCTTGTTATATTTTTCTAGTATAGTGTATATATATGTATATATATTAGGTCATTTCAACCCAGCATTGGGGTCAAAAATGGACAAACCCAACTGTAGGGTTATAAATAAACCTACTGTGTGCTGGGTTTTTTAACCCATTGTTTGGTCAAATTTAAACATTCTCTGGGTTGATTTAATCTAACGAGTTTTAGTGTATTATTTTTTGTGTGATTAAAGAGACAGATACCCCACTTGGTCACAGATTTTACACACTAAAAGATAAAGGACATAAAACTGAACGAATGAATTGAACATAACTTATATACATTTTTATTCTTCTTTTTTGCATAAATTAGTTTTTTCAATTTTAATCTTTCATTTTAATTTGTGCATATTTAAGGTTAAAATAAATGCTTTTTCCCATCCCAGTGAAATATATAGGTTTACTTTGCAGTTCCCCGCAAAATATAAAAAAATATTATTTTCGGGAAACCTGTCGGAGTTCTCATTATTTTAGCTTTTGGTGATGCCAATGGTTCGGGAATAACACACTTATGAAATGCTTCACAAGCAAACACTCAGGAAACCACTGCAAAGATATGTACTTATATATACTTTTTCCTCTGTAGGAATACGATGATGGATACGGAACGGCTTACGATGACCTGGGATATGATTCATATGACAACGGCTACAGCAACCAGGCACAAAAGTAAGTGTGTGCTTGTGCGTGTGTGTGATTGTACAGCTGTATCTCCAGATCTCTTCTGAAAATAACAGTCTTTGTCTCGGGCTGTTATCTGAGCCTGTTGTCATCGCAAAGGGCATCTCTCAGTGTGCTTTTGTGTCTTTGTGTATTCACATGTAGGTCACTTCACACCTCTGTGTGTTGAAGAGGAGGTTGTGTAGGTCTGTATTGAGCTCTACCACATTGGAAATCGTTCGGGCTAATGTAGGGGGCCAGTTTTGTACGTCTCTCAAAGAGAAGCGGGACAGGAGGGCATTTTGCTAATGAATGAGACCGTTCTCTTGCCTTTTTCTCTGAGAGAACATCTTTGTCTAGTTGGGTATGTTCGACGGATGGTAGAGTTATTTTAAATTATAAAATAAAGGTGCACATCATGATTAGGTGTCAAATGATTAATCGCATTCAGTGTGAGGGCTCGACATAAAGGACTGCCCAATGACCCGGGGCCAGCATGGGAGATCCTCGAACCAGTTGAAAGAACAGTCGGTCGGGCCAGTGCTGTATCGTCATGGGAAATTATAATTGAATTAGGACTTGTTATTTAAATATTTCAAAGAAGATGTAAAAGAGGACTGCATTCGGTTTTCACATGCTGTTTGAGAGAAGCGCGCGGCCGGATTGCCGCATCAGACAACGCGCAAACTGCTGAATTGAGTTCTTAAAATACTTCTTGATCTTAATCAGACATATCGACACAAAATATGCCAAAATGTCAATATTACCAAGTATCCTTGTAAAAAGTAATTAATTATCTATTAAGGGAACAAAACGCATGTGGAAACAAAACGCGTGTGTTACATTATATAAGATCCATGCGTCTCTTAAAGGGGCAGCAGCATAATTAACGTCTCCGTTTCGTTAATCCAAAAACAAAGACAAAAACTGCTCTGCACTTAACTGATTAAATTGTATCTTTAGTAAGGTTAAATCAATATTATATTTAATACAGTGAAGACTTTAAGGAATTTACATTATATCATTTCTGTACCTGATACCTTATATAAGACCGTTAGTTGTTAATTTTGTATCCATAAACGCATACATGTGTACATATTAAGCAAATTTTCCATGTATTTGTTTATATTAACCAGTAATTTGGAGGGTTATATTATTATAATATTAAGTTTATACGTTTAACAAAACATAACCAGTGTAAAACAACTAATTACACAAATTTACCTGAAGAGTGAAAACTCTTATAAATACAGTATGATAAAAATCAGTTTAACATAAGTGCTCATTAAGTTTAGCATAATTGAAAAATGTTCTGACTCCATACGATCAACTGCTCCCCAAACTGACCTTGACGATATGTCTGAAATGTAATTTCGTGGAAATACAGCTCCGGTCCCTCTGTGAATTTGCAGTCCATGCAACTTTACGCGGCATTGTGACATATTTCTGTGCAGCCAACGGTAGCCTGCTGCGTTTTTATTTAAGATGTATTTCTTTGATCTCATCGTTTTATTCTGTTCTTCTGCTCGACTGAATTCTTGCAGTAGCACTCATGATGGGAAGCAGACTTAGTGGGATCTTTTATCCGTGATTTGCCTCTGAGCTTGTTGCTGTAAAGCAAAACACAAATTAAACTGCAGCAAATTGTCCTCATGTCAGAGTACTCTCCTCATCTCACTCGGGGGTGTGCAGAGAAAGATTAGGTTGAAAGGCATGGGCCAGGCGATTCTTTAAGCGTTGGATGTTGTGCTGTAACTGGACCTCAAGGACCACTCGGTGAGCCTGGTTCTCTGTGGACTCTTGGATTGACGTTGATTCCTGTTTCCGTTTGGATTGTACCCTGCCTGATTTTTACACGTTTTACAAAGGACTCTGTTATCCTGTGGATAAATCGTTTTCGATTTATTTGAATATATTAACCCTGACAACCTTACATGTGGTGGTGGTTGCATCCTTCTGTTCCCAGCATCTTGTTACAGGGATATGTAAACCAGGCTGTCTTTTGATCATAGTAAAAGAGCCGGATCAAGGATTGGCTTCCCTTGGTCTTACTTGAATAAACCAATATTTAAGATAAGAGCTGCTCGCAGATTTATGTTTCAGATCAACTTTTTGGAGCTTGATTCAGGACAACGTCCGTGTCTCAAAATGCAGATATTTCCATAAAGGTTGCGCAATGGAGTTTTTTGGAGCTGATAGTGTTCCTGCATTGTCCAAACTCACAATAACTGCAGTCTTTGCTTCCATGACTCATTCAAAGTCTTTTTACCTTTAGAAAGATTTTAATAAAGGCCTGCAGTTCTGTTTCCAAAACCCTTTGAATTAAAATCAAAGCAACAGAAATCAGGTCATGAGTAACATTTGTGCTGTTTAGATCAGATGCTATATAAAATCTGAAATTCTCCGAGAAAACCAGAAGACTGACGTCAACATCAATTGTTCAGTTGCGTTTGTGAAGAATAACAATACCCTTGTTATATAATGTTTTTTAAATAGTTAGTAGCAGATAAGTCACATTGTAATTCCAACAATTGTGGTCCTTGGATTTTTTAAACATATGATAAAACACAAATGTATGATTCTCACTCATAGGAAACCTTTTCACTTTTCTTACTCCGGTAGCACACACACAACTCTGAGACATTTCTGTAATGTCTGCATTTACATCTGCAACATGTAATTTTTTATTGTTTGCTGATCTGCAATCGTCTCGGAGATGATCCTGTCAGATTTCATATAGACGTATAGTAAAATGTTTGATTTAGAATTGATATAAAACTGCCTTTTCGAAGACGTTTATCAGATATAATATAGCAGGTGTTTTCCAGATCTTTAGCAGACATCTTACAGACGTAGCTCTGCTATCTGGGTACTGCACAATGCTCGGCTTTGTTTACTCGAATCTCGACCTCAAAATATTACAGGGTTAGTTCAGCCAAAAATGCAAAATCTGTCATACCCAACCTATATTACATTCTTTCTTCTGCAGAACACAAAGGAAAATATTCTGAAGAATGTTGGTAACCAAACAGCAACGACCCCCAAACCCGCTGAGACATTTCTCAAAATATCATATTTTGTTTTCCACAGGTAAAAGTCACAAAGAGTTTGAATGACATGAAAATATTTTTTGGGTGAACTTCTTATAGATTTTGTCGTCTCTACATGAAGGAGCCCTACAGTCTCATACCTTATTGAAGAGAGCTTTGCTTTTGTATTCGTATGACTTAAAAATCTTTGTGTGCGACAGTCACATATAGTAAATTCTCGTAGGTATTCTTGTGTTTTGGTCCTGCGTGTCACAGGTCTCACACGCGTGTGCGTGCTGCGGTCACACATTTTGTGTAAATGCTCTGTGGTGGGTGAGGGTATCCCTTATGAGAGTGTTAGACTTCACCATGTGGCCCTTATAACACACACAGAATGACAGAAGTATAGGCCTCGGCGGATCTGTGTGTTTGGTAAATGTTAGTGCAGCGGGGAGTTGTGAGACTGTGTCTTTTTAAAGGTTAGCACTGTTTAAAGAGCCAGTTTAGATTTGGAGGGGAAAGAGCAATTCTAGTGACAACTGATAAAGATTCTCTCTCTCTGAGGAGATTGATTGATTGTTTCTTACGGAGTTTTTCTCCTGCCATTGTCGCCTTTGGCTAGCATGCTTTTCAACCTTGAGATGTTATTTTGCTTTGGAAACATGACAATTAAGTTCATAAGAAATTATGAAGCATTCACATTTAGTTTTTGCATTGGTTTCAGCTTAAAATACTGAGTTAAAGGGTTAGTTAACCTAAAATTAATATTCTTCTTCCATTTAAGGAATAGTCCACCCCAAAATGGTCTCTATTGGTCTATGAACTATGGTCAAGTCAATAGGAACCATTTTTGGGTGAACTCTTCCTTTAATTCACCCTTATGTCATTTCAAACCTGCATGACTTTTCTTTCTTCTGCAGATCACAAAAGAAGAATGTTGATAACAAAACAACACTGAACCCTATTAACTTTCATTGTATGATCACAAAATCACTGAGACATTTCTCAAAATATCTTATGTTGTGTTTTACATTCATTAAGAGTGTTAAACAATACGAAGGTAAAAAATAATGGCAGAATTTATATGTAATAGGTAACCCTGTAAAAAAAAAGGCTTCTATACAGTCCTTAATGTTTTTACAAGTACATCTACGTTTGTGCGTTTCTCAAATACTTTAATCCAAAGCAACTATGGAACTACTGGTAAAGGGATCGGGTATGTTCTCCTGTGGATCTAAAGGTGATTGTTTCTCACCGTCGTCTCGATCTACTTGAACACTGTCTGTTGTTGAGCAAGGAGTATAACGGGTAGAAACGAAATCTAGAAAAATCCACCTCTGTTTGTTTAACCATCTGGTTTACTGTAAATAAGGCAATAAGTCACTCCCCAGTTGTGTTTGGGCCGATGCGGAGTCCTGCTCCATCTCGGCAGGCACGAATATCAAGATTGATTTTCCAATTGATCGTCAAATTCACAGGGTTTCTCTCGCTCCTGCACCTGTATCTCGTCTGACTTCCTCTCCTCGCACTTCCTGTCCTGTGCCCCATTTTCTTCCAGCTTCTTCAGACAGACGCGGGATATTTATAACTTCTTTCCAGTCTATTCTCGAGGTTTGGTGTCTTCGTTTTGTGTTCGCACGTCTCTGTGGACCTTTGGTTCTGTTCGGTTCAGTTGGGGAGACGAGAAAACTGTCACACCCTAAAATTAGATTAATTTACATCTCTGAGAAGAACAGACTGGAGTATTTTCTGTTTTGTGTGAAGTATCTTGTCTGATTTCGTATAGCATGTATGCAGAACATGATAAAAACTAGCTGTTTAATGGACAATACAATATGATTTACTTCGTGTTGTGCTTAGTTTTAGCAGTTCCTATTATATTTTTGATTTGGCATATAAAAGGATCTATATTTATTCAGATTAGGTTGTTCAGTGAAAATCAGCATCCACACTTATGTCCGTATATATAGTCATACTTGGTTATGAGAAATCAAAGATGTTTGTGTGAGCTGTCATATTTTTATTCTTTGCCAAACTAGTCTGACAAAACTGTGCGGGGAATTTTTTAAAAACAACATATTGAACATTGCGTGATGTTTATTCACCTTACGGCATCTAAACCTCTTGACTCTCTCTTACTTTGAGCGAGAGAGAGAGAGAAGAGATAAGGGAGTAATTAGCGATCAGTAATAAAAGCCCCTCACAGTAGATTAGACCAGTGAGGCTCTTCACAGACGCCCCGCTGCAGATTTACCAGCTGTGAAAACACGACGAGAGAAACAGAAGATATAGAGCTCACCTGGGAGATGTAGTACATCATTCAGATTTAACCCCACCATATGTTTAACCAAGAGAGAGAGAGCGAGAAGCCTCTAATGAATGTCAATAAAGCGCACACTCACTTCATTCATCACTGCTCTCATTATTGTGTGATTGTGGATATGTTGCGGAACGTGTTGTGTGCGACCCGAGTTTGAATCCCGGCTTGTGGTCCTTTCCCGGCTCCTGTGCCCCTCTCTCTCGTCCCATCATTTCCTGTCTCTCTAACCCAAACTTTTAAAAGGCACAAAAGAAATCTACAAGAATCTCAAGTCCACATTGAAAATCATTTTTATTTTTGTTAAATGCTATGTACTTCTATAACATGTATATTTGCAATTACATTTAATATTTTGTATACACACTCATTCTTTATAAATATATATATAAATATATCTATATTATATATATAATGTTTTATATATTTTCTCAAGATTCTAAAATGTATTCGGTGTTTGACATTGACCTTGTTAAAGGGGGGATGCAACGGTGTTTCATGCACTTTTTGTACAAAGTTAAACGTGCTTGCTACTCATGGTCAATTTGTCAAAGAACGAGTTGGACGTATGACATGGTATTTCTGTGCTTGATGCACTCCGCCAGCAGTCCAACTTGTTTCGAAAAGTATTTTATAAGTCTGGATCTTATTCCTCTTACTGGCCAATTCTCCCGGCAATGCAAAAGACAGAACCCGCTCACACGTCAACCGATGAGCGAGATCCGCTTACCATCAAGATTGTTTGAGCTGCGTCTTGATTGGCTGCGCTGCACCTCGTTACTCTTGCATGTCGTTTGAAACTGATAGATGGAGTGGTCCCAGCGTTAAAAAATGCTGGACATGAACAACATGCGGTAAGTCAAACTAAGTCACATGTTTGTGTTTTGTTGGCAATCGGCGAGTACGTGCATAATTTAACCAACATGAACTTGTTGTGGATCAACAGTTATCCAGGGATAATACGATGATTTAGGCTATCTGTGCTCGTGATTTAGTTCCTCCCCAGCACACCCCCAGCCTGTTGTATTTTTCTGGAAATAGTCGTACAGCTGTATCTATCTTTTATAAATGTGATCAAACTAAATACTCTTGGAAGATACACAGTATGCAATACTACTTTATAGGTACTCGAGATTAATATGAGATTGGAAGAAACTCCGTGTGTTATGGCAGCTTTGACTCCTAACAGTTCAGTTTTGTCCATCAGGAATTTTATAGATCATGAGACATCACTCAAATTTCAGTCCTAATAATAAATTTTGACAGGAACATTTTTGTAATAATTAGCTGAAAACTAGAAGCATTTCGTCGCTGCCCTTTTTTAAACGGCGGATGTCTAAATTCACTATTTTTCAGGAAATGGAAAAAACACTGTACTTGTTAAAAGATGAAATACTGTGTTGTCAAAGTTGACAAGGCCTTTTTAATACTTTTTCTTTTGGTTAGATATTTGCAAAACCCAGTGACAAACATAAAGGGTTACAAAATAATAGCCAATTATGGTAAAAAATCAACATCACAAAATATGGAGATACAAGAGTTCAGAAGGACATAGAACATTATTACCTCGGTGTTTATGGCTAGACATCATTCTGGTATAGCTGGTCAACCTCTTTAATTGTGTTTCAAAGGATAGTAAACCAACACCACAAGTTCCCCAAAGCGTGTGATTGATTTTCCCAACAGTGGTGTAAACACGGACACATTCAAGTGTTACAGGAAAAACCCAATGCTGGTTTTAACAAGCCCATGTGTTATTTAATCTGTTTATAGAACATCAGATACAAGCCTCAAGAATTTAGTTTGTAGTCCTGCTAAGCATCGCTCTTGTATGCGTCTTTTGTTTCTCATAGCCATTCATTATTTTGTGTGGTTGTATTGATTGATTCTTTTAATATCAATTGACACTCATAAAAAAACTAGTAACAAATGAGAACTCATAGATGTCTCGATTGTTTCTTCCGGATGAGAATGCTGTATGAGCTTTGAAACGGCAAGCACTGAGAAGTCCGATTTTGCTGCAGGTAGATTGTTGTCGTTTATTTGACCGTGTTTACACGTGTGTGTGTGTGTGATAATTGGAAGGAATTGAACTGCGTATGGCTGAAGTGCATCAGTGTTTAACACTCTGTGTTGAGTTGAACGGGGTAATTGAGTAGAACAGAGCGAGCGGAGCGCCGGAGAAGAGAGCGAGAGCGGAGTTATGGGAAAGTGGAATATTGACGACGTGTCAGGGTTGAAATTAAAGGTTTCTAACTAGGTTTGGAGGAGGGAGAGGTCCTGTGTGTGTGATGGCATGCACACACAGGTAAAGTAAAGAGAGATGCATCTTGCTGCGAGGTTTGAAGTTGACTGATGTATTACTCAACACAAAAGCTTCAGGTCTTTTCAATTTCACCTTCATGCACAGTGGAAATGCTGAATTCCATCACACATAATATAAAACCTCCCTCCGGCTTCGTGAGCTTGTGTGGGAATCGGGGAAAATAGTGACCGTAGTTCTGGTCCACAGGCCTCTCTCTTTCGCTCGCTTGCTCATCCTTTCTTCCTCTCCCTGGCGTGCGGACACATTTGTAAGTGTGAAACAAGCGGTGACAGCGGGATGGCGGTCTGCTGCGAGGTTTCACTGAAGGTTTCCTCTTCGCATAATAACGTATGGAAAGCCAATGCACGCCTTTCTCAGCCTTTTCGGTCAGGCTGATGGAGTTACAAATTAAGAGGATGAATTCCCAGAGGGCTTACGATGAGAACCACAGAATTTGGACAACTGTGAGGATGATGTCAGGATTTGTAAAAATCTCAAGTGCGTTGAAAAAAAACGGATAGACAAAGGGAATTTAAAGGTTAGGGAATATAAGAGCTTGAATGTTTTTCACACCTCCGTCGGTGCTGATGGCAGGTGTGTGCTTTTACGGGAGCTGGAGATTCGGGTTCCATTCAGCTGTGATTGACACTGGAGAGCTGAGCCGAGGGCCTATGGGAGAAAAACTCAATTTGGAGGCAGAGAGGGACAGAGACCTAGGAGCCAAACTTCAGAGAAACACCAATGCAAGGCAGAAAATAACTTCTCCGATGGCTTCTGCTTTGTGTGGATGCCGAGATGTTGCTTTATCAATTTAAATAGGGAGCAGACAATGTCATACAAGCAGGCACATGCCTTACACTCTCCCTGCCTTCATCTCTCTCTCTCCCCCTTCTGTACATCCATCCATATGTGTGTGTGTTTGTAAATATAGAAAGACACCATATTTGCAAGCACACAAAAACACCTTTACACCATTTCTCTTTAATATATATATATTTGTTTCTAGTAGAGAAACTAGATGAAATGTTATTTAAGGCTTTTTCTTAGATCTCCAGCTGTTTTTATTTGAGATGAAGCTTCCAATACTCACTGTTTTTAAAAATCTCTCAGATCTCAATATAAACGCATACAATTTTTGTCTACATTCTTTCTATTTCCAGCCTACTTTGTGTGCATGTTCGTGCCTGTGTGGATACAGCCGTGGAAAAAAATAGACAAATTCAAAATTGTTTTCAGTTTTTTTTAATGTACTATATAGGTATGTGTTTAGGTAAGATAACCATTTTTGTTTTATTCTGTTAACTAATATCAAAATGTCTCCCAAATTTTGATATTAGTTAACAGAATATTTCTATTTGCATTTATATGCAGAAATGAAAACTGAAGAAACATGTGAAAATAACAGAAAATATGCTCAGTATTTATTCAGACTTCCAATACTATTCTTCACATGACTTCACGTTCACTCTTTAGAAGTACAACAGTCATATTTGTTCAGTTATTTAGGAAAAGTTCAAAAAGTATTTTTCATGTGATAAACTGGATCTTTATCACAGTTTTCATGTTGCCGTGCTGTCAGTCTGTCACATTGCTGTCTGATGACTCCTGAGGTTTGATTTCATTGAAATTCAACAGATGCTTGACTCGAATGAGCACAATACGTCTACAAATGCTGATTGAAAGTTTGGAATGGTCTCCAAATTTTTTCTGCGGCTTCATATTTTATGTCATGCTATGTATGGTGATGAATTTGACAAAAAAGTTTTTCATTTGAAACTCTTTCTTTAACCATTTAATTTAAGCCGTGTTATTAACACGAATTCTATAGCCCAGTACTGTTTTTCAACAATTGACTCATTTATACCTATTTCACGTTTGACATTTTTGTTTAAAATGTTTACTTCACCGGAACAGCTGAGAGCATTGCTCATGCTAAATCAATATCATCAGCCAAAAATAAAAAGGCTCTTCTGAACGTGTCTCTCATTTCTTTTCACAGTGCAGAGGATTATTATGAATACAGTCATGGCATGAGTGGAGAATCATATGAATCTTATGGTGAGTGTGTTTTTTCATTTATTTACTTCATAATCATTTGAAATGACCAAAAACTTTCCAACCGGACAGTCAATTGCCCATCGTCGAGAGATACAGCCGTCTAATTGCTTCAGACCCATACGTTGAAAGGCCTCTAGGAATTACTACAGTGTTTCATCATCATATTTTCCCAAAATTTCGCTCGATATTCACTCACCAGTGCAGTGAAGCAATAAGCCATGACAGGCACAGCATTACAGTGATTTTTATCACGGTAATGGGATGTAAATAAATGTATCTCTTAACCAGGGAAAAATCCCTGTAAAACTCCTTTGAGTGGATTATTTGCTAATATTATTTACAATGCTTTTGTGGCTTATCCAAACATATCATCATGTTTTTAATAATGCATCTTTGTTTACCACACAAACCCCAGGACCGTTCCTTCACCCGGCACACGCAGTTCCTGCTGTACGGACGTTTTTATAAATCCTGCTGGCATTGCAGAGCTTTTGCTTGCAGTATATATAAGCCTCGATTGTATTCGCGTGAACAGACAATTACAATGAATAGCGATGTGAGATGGGTCCGGATGCAGCCACAGATCCGGAATGCCATTGGACGCTTTCTGTCGCGCAAGACAAGTTCTGAGGAAGGCAAATAAGGTCGCGCTCATGCACACCAGTCATGGAAGTGCTCGAATATAGCAGTGATATCTGAAAAAGCATTGCGGCGCTCTGAAATTGCTGATGTTGCTGATGTCAAGTCATCGTCCCAGAAACAGATAAGAAGCACAATTATGGGTTTTTTTCACCAGATGGAATATTAATGTGCGTTTACTGAGTATTCACAAAGGCATGTGCGGACAGTTGTGCAGATGTAAGCGTTTGTGTGTTTGTTTATATAAGTCGCAACAGATTCAGCGAATGGTTTGGTCCGCTTTAAATCCTCTATTTTATAGATATCAACTAGATTTAAAGCTGCGAACAGTGTCATTTTTGGTCTCAAAATAAACATAAGTCTGTTATTGCTTATAAATCTGTGTCTCCATTTACAACACATTTACAAAAGCAAGCTTAAAAAAGAATGCTTTAGAAGTTGAAAATGTTGTGTTAATGCCTTGCTTTTCACATTTCTTAAGTCTTAGACACATTCAAAGTCGAGTCATGCACACACTTTACACACGTATATGCAATCCTTAACATTTCAGTTAACACTTTTTCCGGGTGGCACGATACGCAGACAGCTTGACAGTTCAAAACGAACTCCCTATTATTCGCCTGATACACGCCCTTGTTCTGTCTAAACGCAAGGACAGTGCAGCCGAAGCCTTTGCTTTTAAGCCAGCACCGAGACTGACAGCTCTTTAATTAAAGATTATTGGCTATTGCTCTCCGTGTGAAAAACGAATCGCCGTGGAGTCGCACCCTTTGTGCCTTTCTGCTCCTTAGAAGAGCGGGACGGGTGCGAGATCACACGAAAGCGTCCGTCGATATCACCCGCCCGTTCATCGACGCACGCTGCGGCGAATGAGCTCTGCTGTTACGCTAATGGCCACGGTAACCTCTCGCCTGAGGGCACTCCGGTAAAAACCCTTTCAAGTGGCCATTTGATCCGTGGATGCGATTAGATGTGTTTTGTTCTTTCTCAGGTGAAGGACAGAAGGTTTGAAGGCGTTTTCTGAGGGGTCGGTTTTAGACCATTACTAGATTAGCAGGGGTTTCAGGTGCTTTGAAAGACAGATGTTGGCGGTGGTTTTTCACGCTAAACTGGAAATTGATGATGTTTTGTAAAAGCTGCTTGGAAATGTGATTTGGTTCACCCAAAAAGAAACATTCTGTCATCATTTATTCACCCTCACGTTGTTCAAAATTTGTATTCGACTGGAGAACTCAAAAGAAAACATTTTGAGAATTTTGATCGTGGTTTTGTTGATAATGGAAGTCAATGAGATTCAATGTTGTTTGGTCTCTTCTTACCTCTCCGTTTTTACGTTTGTGTTTACTTCTTTAGGCCCGGAGGAATGGACAAATGGCCGTAAAAAGGCGCCACCATCAAGGACGAGCAAAGGAGTTTACAGAGAGCAACCGTATTCCCGTTTCTGACCTGCTGCACTCCTTCCCGTGCCCCCCCCCCCCAAAAGTAATGGATTTTCTATGGACTCGCTTTTCTTTTTCAAATAAAATGAACCAAAACCACAAAAAATATAAAGCCTGTTGAAGAAGTCATTTCTGTGGACCCGTTGTTACATGGAGAATCCCTACAAACAGAATATTCTGGATCTGTTCACTAGATTTTAATCTGACACCCAATCAGAACTCGGATAGAGCAACATATGTCACAGGGGCACTAGCGGTTAGGGGCGGAGTTAGGCTATATGACGTGTACCATGTTTAGATTTAGCCAGGCGGTTTTTTGTAGATACTTTTTTTTCAGAGGGGTGATCCGCTTCGGTGTGTACATTGTACCTTTAATGAAAATTATATAAAAAAAGAAAAAAAATGATCTTGATGCACATATTGTTGTGTTCCTTATTTTTTCTTTTTTAAGTGGAAAGTTCAGCGTTAAAGGGCTTATAGGAGCATGTCGTAGGAACAGTGTGCAGTTTCCGTTCGGATGGGAAAAGCCTGCGTGCTTTCGACTGATCTTCGTGTCGAGCGTTTGAATCCTTTTCACGAGCTTTGTAATGATCGATGTTTTCTCCTAGTGAGTCACTGTCAGGATCCAACAAGATTTCCAATGTTACTCTAAAATAAAATTTAAGACTAAAATCTTCAAGTCAATGAGAATTTATCAAGCAGAGGCTGTGACACTTTGCTGTGCAGTTCTAATGTACTATAAAACCCATTTAAAACGAATAATGGCTTTTCATAGACTGTCCATTAGTATGTCATGTGCTATATACAGTATACAGTAGCCCGCCGGTGGGTAAGACAGCATTTAAAATAAAACCAAAGCTTCGCTTGTGACAGTCTGAGACATTTTATGGGGGATTTAGCGGTTTCGACAAATATTCTTTAAAAACTCATTCGAATGCATTTCAAATTGCACATCAAAGAGTCACCAGTTGTTTCTAAACCAAATATAGTTTTAATTGACTGAACTTAAACTAGACTTGTTTAAAAAACTATTAAAAACGAATTTATTGTCTCTTGAAGTTTAAAAGATGATATTTATGAAAGTGATTGTGTTACTGGTGGTGGCAGTTTAATACACTTCTGTTAAGAGCTATAATCTTTGTAAGCTTGTGTAAGCCCTTTAATTCTCATCTCAGTGGATTATAAATAAAATTTTTAAAGGAAAAAAAACGTGAACATTTTGTCTTCATTCTTTTGCAAAACTACATAATCTAAACTAACATCTGTGTACATTTTGAGCAGATAAAAACCCTGAAAGAATTAAAGCCACATAAATGTGAAAACAAATATTCGCCAAAAAAGCATATTAGTGGCAACACTTTTTAAAACGCGTCAACTTTTATTATATTTTCTAAATTATTCAGATGCATGTAACTGTTTTGACAGGAATTACTACTGTAGAGCTAAATGTTATTACAGCCTGCATAATTAAATTCACACTCTTTTGTTACACAACACACCCTGAAGATTATCTCGAAATTAATTTGCGATTATAAAGCCTTGTTATCTTTTATAGTTCTCTACTTGAAAACGCACAATGACACGTTTTGTGCTAAAGCATCAAAAACCTCTTTTTTATAAAAGTCAAACTGCTATTAATTCATTAATGATTTAATTCTGATGGATTTTAGTTCTGATGGAATATTGCTTTAGGAAAGTCCTGCACATGGACAGTGATGCATCACATTGTCATTTTTTATTTTAAGATTCAATAGTATATAAAATATTTTGAATTTGGTTCATTTCGGGGATTTTCGCCTTTTCTGCTTGCTGTTTTTGCTCTTTCTTCCCCTTCTGGTCAAATGACCGTCTCTATAGTCCACTAAACAGCCCGCCCCCACATGACCTCTAAATGACCCCAGCTGACCTCTAAATGACCCCAGCTGACCTCAGAGCTGATGGCTGAAGGTGGTAGCTGTATATACAGGCCTCCGTTACACAAGGTAAACAACCGTCACAATCTAATCTCATGATTAACCTCTTACTCATCTAAACTAGCTCTTAAACTGGATAAAAAAACAAAAAACATGTTAATTTAACACAACTTGTTTTGGCTTTTGCTGGGCAACTTAAATTAGAAGTAAATTTGTAAAAAGATGATTAAATAGTTATAAAAAAACATTATCACTCAAATAAAATGACTTCTGTGATATGGTTTTGAATCGATGTATGATGAATGTTTTCTTATTTAGCCAAAGCAGCATTGCAGATATTTGTTTGTTTCGTTTTTGTGTTATAATCGATACATTTTCTGTTTTAATGTTTGTCTCTTTCTTCAGGTTGTCGTAGCTGGGTCTGGAGTCATGAAATCCAGTGAAACGTCTCTGTTTGTCTTGAAGTAAGATCGCTTTTTGTGGAAAAAAGCTATTTATGTTGTCAAGCTATATTTTCATCTTTTCTATTTCATTACGAAGTCCAGAATCAAAATAATATGGCGCTTGTATCCAGTAATCTGAAATCTATCGAAATATATTATTGAAAGGAACCCTAACAAATCTAATTTACAAATTATGTTAATTTTGTTTTCATTACAATCGTAATGCAAAAAAAACTAAATTTGTGTGATTTTCATACTGATACGATTGTAGTACAGACAGTGATGGAGAAGCGGTGTTGGATCGAGTTAGTCTGCCCTTTAATCCCAGACTCAAAAGGACACGCATGCTTTCCTCCAGCAGACAAAAGCTTCTACAGCCGGAGAGGATAAACAGATGAGCTGTTGAGAGAAGAGAACGGTACCGATCCTCTTGCTTTCTCTGTGTCTGATAACTGCGGTGAGTCTGATCATCCTCGGCCGTAAATCTCTGCACATTTTACAACATTATCGGCCCAAGCCTGCATCTCCATTTGCATGTCCTTCATGTTTTTTTTCATTGTTGTGTTTCATGAAGGTTTGATCCTGTTATCTGATCTTGAAAACTCACCACCTGACCGCCAGCGTGAAGAGCACACACTCAGCACTAAGAACACAAAAAGCCCCTTGTGGTCTCGGGAGAAGAACAGCGCTCCGTAGGGAACACCACATTTCCACTGGAACTGTCTCAAGAAGACTCCTGAACCTTTACAAGGTCACAAAGTGCCACACTAAGAGCGCTAATGTTGCAATAACGGAGAGATGATTGGTCAACCTTTCTCTCGCTCAGGAAATGGAGTTCTCCGATCCTCTTGGGAGAATGCGATGAGGAAATGGTGCTTTTCGCAGCTCGCTCTATAGGTTCTTACATGCATTTTGCAGCAGGCTGCACTGATGGTGAACCCACTTCTAAGGATTATGGGTAATGGGGGCATGTGTGGTACGCCAACACATTGAGACAGGAATTTTTTATCCACTCAGGAGAACCAAGTAGATGATCATTTGAATAACACGTCTTCTACACTGAGTTTTTCTTGCAAATCACTGTGGACCAAAGCTTTTGTGTTTTATTTAGTATGCGCAGAGCTAAATGCATGAAATGTATACATCCTGTAAAATCACCGACAACAGTTGTTGTGGAATTGATTACTTTGTTCATGTAAGAGCATTGGACTGTACATTCATGTACTGTTATGCCATAAACACTGGCTCATTTTACTTCTGCTCTGGTTTCCATTGATCAGTCTGAATGTTTTGGATGAACTTCACGTTGTTCTGAAACGGATACAGTGAGTGTGTTCACTTCTCATACAGTGTTACTGGTTTTATGTGGTCTCATAAAACATTAAGAGGTGAATTTGAGAATCTGCATACGCCAACAGCCCACATATCTATAACAACCTGCAGTTATAATCTCGAAGTCAATATGAAGTCAAGTCCCTATTTACTTTCCTGAAATGATTGATTATTTAAATTATTAATATTTCTTAATATTTTATCTAAATGCTCTGCCTGTAAAGGGGTTATATGATACAGCTAAAAAGAATATTATCATTTGTTTTAGATGAAATGCAATGTGTATACATGATTTAAGATTCATAAACGCTGTATTTTCCACATACCGCGCATGCTTGTATCTCTTCTTTGCTCCGTCTCTCTGAAACGCATTGATTGTTTACAAAGCTCAACGCTCTGAAAATCGAGGTGTGATGTGATTGGCCAGTAAAACCAGTGTGTAGTGATTGGTCGAATAATGCAAGCGTGCTACGGAAATGTAACGCCTCTTACCATATTTAGAACATCATGTAACAACGCAATAGTACAGACAGGTACTCCCACATTACTTGCGTTTACATTTGGGCGGTCTTGGTCAAATCAGACCACATACTGAGATAGTTTTGTGGGGTCGAGGTTACACGAGGCATTTCATTCAGGTCTGGGTGAGCACTCGCTTTTAGATAGAATCTATCTTTTGTTCCGACACTTTCATTTTTGCAATTATACATGTCTAATACATGGATGGGCAACTTATGACACATCAAAGATACATAAAAACATGTATTCGTCCCACATGACCCCTTTAAACAACTTAAATTCATATTATTTGTTACTTTTTCCTTTCAGTTAACAAAAATAAGGCAAATCTTCCCAGATATAAATACATTTCTGTCCCTTTAAAATTGTGGCTGACACTAATGCAAAACTCATTTTTTTGTATCATTTATAATAACATATAAATCCAGTTCATTAAATTAATTGCTTTCATGACTTGCCCTTTCATTTCACTCTTGTTTTCACCTTTATTAAACCTCTGTGATCAAATGTAAAAGTTCCTCTGTGTTCCTAAGCCGTTGTGATTTAAAAAGATCAATAAGATCTTTGGTCGAGTCTTGGAAGTTGATGTCCTGACAGATGGCTGTTTGCACAGGTATTAAGCCTGACGCTGTGGTTCATATGCAAATTTACCCAGCGGCAGGTCTTCTGTGTCAGTCAGAGGTCAGCTTCAGGCCTGAGTCATGGTCTCATCCGTAATAGAACTTTTTTTAGTCACTGCAAAATGTGCCCTCTGCTTGGTATTGCCTATGCATACAATAAAAAGGTGTGACAAGTGCTGAAACAATTATGAAAATTGGACTTAATTGCATTTAAATGATTTTGATTATTTGCATAATGCTGGTAAGTTTTCTATCTGATTGTGTCCAGTTGGGCTGGAGGGTGCTTTAATGCCATGTAAATGTCACAATGACAACATTTTTTTATAGTTCTTAAGTCTCCTTTATGCAAATTATAATTCCTATATATAAATATACATTATATTTGCTTTAATGTTGAGGCTCAAGTTGTTTGAGATCTTGTTTTTAAAACATTCAGCACCATGGACAGCATCCAATGACAGCTCTAGTGTTCACTGATTGGATAAAACAGTCAAATGCACTATTGGGTTGAACATTTTAAATGTGGCTCGAATCTCTTCTAAATCTGACTCATAAGTTGAATAAGTGTTTATCTGTAATTTACAGCTATAAAACATAAAACGTACAGGCGTGGAGATTTATTAGTTGGCATCGAAGGTGACAAATAATTGACAATGATTTTTACCTGTCAGTGGTTCAATATGCCATCAGGTTCAATTTTGAACCACCTCATTGTAACCCCCTCGTGTGTGTTGTTCTCTGCCTCTTCTGTCTGTGCTGATAGTTATTTTTCTTTGGTAAACTACTACAGAAGCATTTATATTTCTCAGTGTCTGGGTTTTAAAATATTTTGTGTAGAAATTCATGATTATCCCTGTGCGCTTTATCATTCTCTATTTTAACATCTTGTATTCTCTCATTCTCATGATGAAACGAAGTTAGAAGAATTACTTCCAATGTTTAAAGATTATGAGTCAAGATTGTGGAACTAAGTGCCTCAAGAGTCACTATTCATTTATTAGAATGCATTTCATTCATACCAAATAAAAAATCAATGTAAGTGCTTTACTCTCTCATTTGTGATTTTTGTAAAGTGTTCAACAGGAAAAGAATTATATAGCAATGTTTTATTACAGTACACTCACTGTATGTTGACCAATAGTCTCAGCAAAGGTCACACTGAAAGAGCCACTGGAAATGGCAGTTGTAGACATGACCGTAGTGACATATCAGTTATCTTGTATAAATCTATTCTGTGGTTCACAAGGAAGAGAGCTGAAAGTTAAAAACAATTATAAAATGTTAGGCCTAATGTACAACATTTGTATCATGCGGAATCACAATAAGACCGGAAATAAAGAGATTGTGCTTGTTTATACATAACACAATTAGCCCGTAATTGTTTAATCTGACACCTTACAAATCACACATGTTTTATTTCATTCATTACCGACATCATTTATTTATTTATTGTACAGCAAGACATAAGTAGCATAAACCGTGGAAAAGAGTTTAAATGGTATTCGTGTATATTCTCTGAAATGCCAAATTTGCCACCTTTTGTTTGATTTTGGTCTCAATTTTTATTGGATACCTCTGTAAGAATAGCCTACTTATTGCTTGGTTAAAAAAAACGATATCCCTGATTTCATGTTATTGCTTTAAAATGATACTTCACCCAACAATTCTGTCATCATTTACTCTCCTTCGAGTTGTTCCAAATGTTTATAAAATGTCTTTGTTCCGATGAACACAGAGAAAGATATTTGAAATAATGCTTTTAAAAAAACAGCTCTCAAAACTCCCAAAGAAGCAAGTAAACGATACTCAAAAGTGCCCAATACTGTGTCCTGTCCTACATTCTTCAAAATGTCTTCTTTTGTGTTCAACAGAACAAAAAAATAATAAAGTAATTGTTCCTACTATGTCAGTCAATGGGTGTTGACATCTGTTTGGTTATAAGCATTCTTCCAAATATCTTTCTGTGTTCATCAGAACAAAGACATTTATACACATTTGGAACAACTGGAAGGAGAGTAAATGATGACAGAATTTTCATTTTTTGGTGAAGTATCCCTTTAATGAGTAGCCAATAATGATACAATTTAAAGAGAAATTTGTCATCAGTGGTTTATCGGAATGTTGACATGTTCGGATGTAATTATGAAAACACTGATTCGCTGCATGATGGACTATTTAGGAAACGCATTTGGCCAGAGACCCCTGACCGCCTTTGGACCCTATAGATGCCAACCTTTATTAAAACAAAGGAACACTAGGAAGTAAACAGAAAAGAAAAAGAAGAACGACTACATTTGTATAAAGAACTTATTTAACCCAGTGTTCGACGAGTTCACTTTGCCAGAAGCTGAGAGCTAATATGACAGTAGCGCAGAAAAAAGAAGCCTGAGTGACATTTATTCTGAAAAAACTTTTACTGGCGAGAGCTTAGAGGTTGGAGCTCTAACTGCCCTCCCCTACAGCTACTGTTCCCCCTCATCAGCGTCAGAGACTGGCAGTTGTGTTTCAGTCCTGCGGGTTTGGGGGGGGGGGGGTAGTGGAGCATCTCTGGAGAGACCTGCCCGGATTGCAGGGCCTAATTGGGACCCGAGGATGAGGGGCCATAAGCGGCACAAGCTGCAGCTGTTAAGACGGAGGGACACGAGACCAGCCACTAAACCATTGCAGGTCAATGATTGAGAAGAGAAGAGACAAAAGGAGATGAGGAGAGACAAGACAGACGGTGAGCGATTAACGTAGATAGATGAGAAAAGACGATAGGAAATTTGAGGAAAAATGACAAGACTGGGAGTGAGAGGAGACAAAATATTATCAATGCTGAAACAATATCTGAGGAAATGGACGGAAATAAAAAACAATGCAGGGAAAGATTCTGTTTTCTTATCTCTGTGCCTGCAGGTTATAAAATGGACAATCGAATAAGATGGTTTATAAATGAGAAATAGGATTGGATTTGTGTTCTAGTTTTATTTGTGTCTCGCTGAGACTTTTTACGCATTTATGACCATTATACTTTCTTAAAAGGATTACGGCTATCGGAAACGATACTCAATTGAGGCCTTCATTATTTATAATGAAAACTGCAGCTTCAAATGGAAGTCATTTGAATTCGAAAGCAAGAGGGAGCAATTTTTAACCAGAGTTAATGAAGAAACTTTGAGAAAGCGTTCGCCTGCTGAATTACAAAGGAGTGAAAGATGAAATGTGGAGAATTTGAGCACACAGGGCCGTTTCCTAAATTAAAATACAGCTTTGATTTTCATATTTGCTGTGTTGATTTATTTCCTGGCTGTTGTGTGGTTTGTTCCTTCATGCATTACGGTAATTGTGAGTTTATTTTATAGTTGTGGATTTGTTTTGCTTCTGATCGTTTTACAGGATCTTGAACTTCTCTGTAGTCCGCTTGTGGCTTTTAACACGATATCAGTCCCGTTTCACCGCGGTAAACCGGGGGCTTACATGTTCTGTGCTGTCTGTGACGGCAAGTCAACATTGACAAACAGGAACGTTTGACATTCCCCTTGACCAAGGTCTTGAAAACCCCACTGAAAATATGTACACTACACCACACACACACGCACACAAAATTTGAAACCCTCACATTATGCTGATTTCCCCCAGCTATCATTTCCTGTTTTTTTCTCTCCCGTTTCTGGTTTTGAATATCACTGACTTCCAGCATTTAAGACCGGCAGAAGAATGTCTATGTTGACAGCAATATAAATGCAGATTTTTATAATGGTGCCTATGTGTTATTCTATTAATAAGAAATATTAATGTCCATATGCGTTATCCTTGCTTTGTAATATTTAATACGTTTAGGATAAACAATTATAAAAATGATTATTTCAACCAAGCAGCAGTGATAGAAAGTTATTTTGCTTTGCTTTCCAATCACATCTCAGGCTGTATTTGATGTATGCATATCTATATATCTACCTACATACATATATACACAAATATATATATTTTAAAAAATCATGTTTTTTTATTGTGCATTCCAATTAATACCAATCAACCTGCAGTTGGTTTGTTTTGATTAAAGCCACAATAACTCAAATAATACAGCTAACTAACACAATACAACACAATAAAAACAAGACAACAATATAAAAAACAATATTTTTGAAAACTCATTTTGGATTCAAACTCTAGATATACAAGAGTACCTTGTGCACTACTTTAAATAAAAAACTGCACATCTGGTATTTTGTTTACTATTGAACATCAACTTAAAAGTAACCTGATGTACAAATAAATATGTTTACTGTATCTCTAAAAGCTGTGTGAGAGGAATTTTTGTACACTGAAACCATCTGAGAACAAACACGCTGTGAGAAGGACAATGCTGACAATGCCGTCTTAAATTGAGTTCACACCCTCAATATAAAGACCTACTATTCAGTTCTCTATTTAAGTGTCTGCACTCAATTTTAAATGTTGTTGCGTCTTGTCTTGTTGCCGTGACCAAGAGATTTGAGACATATTTGATTATATTTCATTGCAAAGTAACAAGACTGCGAAAAGGCAATTCTAATTCCGTCTCTGAATACTGTAAACACCTTTGCAATATTTCTGATTTCTTTTACATGAGCTGGACTTTTGGTGTTTTAAGGATTTTGCAGTTGTGGTCAAGATCGTAATTTGAGACACTGGGAATTGTCTTTTTTTGAACAAAAGCTATTTTCTCTCAGGAAATGTTTGATCTCGGACTGTCAAATGTTTAATCGCGATTAATCGTGTCCATAATCAAAGTGTGTATCTGCATATTCATTTTGCATGAACACAATATTTAGGTTATATTTAGATGTGTTTATTTATATTTACCAAAAATTTGAATCTATAAACAACATTTTTTATATATTTGACCCTGGACAACAAAACTAATCTTATCGGTCAATTTTTCGAAATTGAGACTTTTACATAATCTGAAAGATGAATAAATAGGTTTTCTATTGATGTTATGGTGTTCGAATATGACAATATATGGTTGAGATACATCCGTTTAAATCTCAGGAATCTGAGTATGCAAAAATCAAAATATTGAGAAAATCGCCTTCGAAGTTGTTAATAAGGGACACTATGGCAGGCCACCCACTCACAAAAATAAAGTTTTTATATATTTAAGGTAGGACATACAAAATATCTTCATGGAACATAAAATTCATTTGTGGCATAAAAGAAAAATCGATAATTTTGACCCATACAATGTATTTGTGTCTTCTACTAAAAATGTTGCCGTGCTACTTAAGACTGGTTTTGTGATCCAGGGTCGCATATATTCATATTTTCTTTAATATATATGTGTCTATGTTTATAAATAAAAAAGAATATGCACAGTACACAGACACATATCATGTTTATTACATAAAAATGTATTGTTTGACAGCCCTAGTTTTATCTTTGTGATCTAAAAACGGATGAGCCTGGTCTTATTATTCGTAGAAATGTTGGAGGTGCTGTTACCTCCCCGTGCATGGCTTTTGTTTTGTCTGTGTTCTTTTACTTCCCGCTTTTTCCTGAAAAATATGCTCTCATTCTATTTTTTTGCCTGAAGGAGCTAGTGAGCGAGAGATGCCTTCCAGCAGAACATAAAAACCACTGGTTACCCTCCAGGGGCCCGCCATCCCAGAGCCAACCCTCAGATTCTCTTCCGAGAGGTCAGGGGGTAGAGTCGGACTTACCCCACGGCTTCCTCTAATGTCTTCATATGATCAAACCATCTTCTCGCTGTTTGATTTGTGTCTTGCGCTGTGCGTACGCTTTACAGATGTACACATCTGACATATAGCAGCTGTGAACAATACTGTCTGACAGCTGTCGGACACTGAATTTCAGAGGCTATGATTAGCTGTTCTAAGGATTCAAAGATGATATGAGATAATGTATTTCAAAATCAAATTTATGAACAAGCATCAGAGACTACAAAATGGAAACATCTCTCTTATTTTTTGGCGTTTTCTCATTTTAACATAGTTTCAGAGCATAATCTATAAACAATTATTTGACTAATCGAAAATATTGACGAAGTCTCTATAGTGCAGGTCTGAGCTGCCACATCGTGTTGTATTTAAGCTTCAGGGTACTGTGCGACGGATCTCAGATTTGAGGGAGTAACAGGAGAGAGGGGGGCAGAGATTTATGATACACAACAAGCTATTACGAGGCTCAACATAACGGGACAATCAAAGAGAGGAAATGGTCTGGAAACTCTGTTCTTCATGCTGGAGTGATTTATCCTTCGCATAGTCTTCAGACCAAACTAATCTAGAATCATGGGGAAATGGTGACATCGTCGCTTCCTTGATTTAAACACAACTGTGATCACGGTGACCTGGTCTGGAAACAGACTTATCAGATAAGAACACTTATCTTGACTGAACCCTGATATTAAAATCTTAAATAATGTAAAACAATCATGAATAAGGCCCTCTAAATATATTTTCTTATTGTTCAGTATCATTTTTGGATCAAAGTACAACCACACTAGCATTTGGGTTGGGAATCGAAAATGATTTCCAGTTCTGGAATAGAAAGTGGGGATTGGATACTTGATATAAAATTTTAATAAAAAAAAAAAATTCTTGTAAGCACATATATGGAAATAATCTGTTGATATCTCCATTGAAACCCTTATGAAAATTGACATTTATTTAATATAGATTCCCAATGGTATTTATGGTAAAGCACAGTAACCACAAATTTACCATAATTTAATTGTAGTCTCTACAATATATATATATATATATATATATATATATATATGTATGTTATTTGCAAACCAGTCAATAAGCATTTTATGGAAATTAGTATTAATAAAATTGAAAGATCGGATATCATGGGCTGTCATGCATTTCTGACTTCTTTGCACTGTTAAATGTCCTGTCTTCTCATGCTTAGCATGGTTAACTTGTTAAAAAAACGAGTTGGACGTATGACATAGTAATTCTGTGCTTGATACACTCCCCTAGCAGTCCAACTGGATTTGGAAAGTTTTTTTTTATAATTCTGGATCGTCAAAGGGATCCTATTAGTTTTATTGACCATCCTCCCTGAAAAGTATGGCAAAACGAAAGAAAGAGCCTGCCCACGAGCTAGACCCGCTTACCATCGACGTTATCTGTGCTGCAGTGTGTCTGTTTTCTCATGGCGTTTCAGTGATGTATGTTATATAAACGGTGGATATAACACTTGATTTGGATATCGTTTGAAACTGAAAGATGGCGCGGTCCCAGTGCTAAATGATGCCGGACATGAACTGCATGCGGTAAATCAAACTAAGTCATACATCTGTGTTTTGTTGGCAATCGCTGTGTACTTGCATAATGTACAAAACACGTATGTATTAATGTGATGACGTGTTGCTTGCTCGTGCCGTAATTCTATCCTTCTCTCTTTACTAGTCCCGCCTCTTGCAGCTCGTGTTTTTCCGGAAATAATTGTAGCCTACAGCTGAATCTCTCTTTTACAAATTTGATCAAACTAAATACTCTTCGAAGATACGACATATGCAATACTACTGAATAGGCACTCAAGATTGCTATTTTCTTCAGTTTACTTTTTAAGGGACATCTATCAAAATAAAGAAAAATATATTAATATCTCCTCCATTTCTTGTTTCTCTAAGACTTGGTCTGGGAAATTCCAGACATTTTTTTACCTTTGTGAATGTACAGAAATGTTTCCCCCACCTTGAATCACATTAAACCTGAATGACTTTCCAGGCTTTTTCCTTCAATAATTGTTCCCTCTTTTTTCCTACAGTGTCTCATTTCCTGTTTTGCCACTGGCTTTCTCTTTCTTTTCCTGTTTTCTTTCTCACCGCAGAGAATTGTGCATTGACACAGTTTAGCCCAGGGCTGTAGCGCGGCCTCCTCTGTGCCTCACCCTGCTCAAGGTTGCATTGAAAAGCCTGTGTCTGCTTTCCCATAATCCTGTGTGAGCGGGTTGCCGGGAGCCGTGTCGAATGGTCATCTGAGCTCTGCGTCCAGTGTTCCTCTCCGAATCACTTCATTCAGTAAAGGTTGGTGCTGCGCTGTAGTTAAAGTAGTGATCTTTGAATTATGTGTATTGTGTTCTTGAAAGATGCCTAACCTGAGGTTTCTCCGGAAGAATAAGGGTGCTACTCTCGAAGTGGTTTTGGGTGAAAGTGTCATCAAAATGAAGTAGTCGGGCACCAGATGTCCATCTCTGGCTAGACTTGCAAACTGACTAGAGAAGGGGAGCACAGGGATGTAAAGGTTAAAGAAAAGCAGCAGACTGATGTTAGACAGCTGAAGTTGTGGCAATAAGAAGTGACTGTATATAAACAAACAGGTCACCATTTATTCAGTGATTTCCCTCCGGCGAAGTTAGTGCCTGACAATTTCTGTCACTTCACTGTTCCGAACGTATGTTTGGATTTTGCGGCAGATATAACAGCATGTTCCAGAGTATAGCCATCAAACAATGACCCAGTAACTCGCATGAGAAAAAAACATCTCGAATCATAGTTCACCCAGAAATATTAATATAATATAATTTTCTGTCCTGAACCAAAAATGACCAAATGGTGCAGACCTCCAAAAGATTTCTTGTATTTCATTTAATGAGCGATTCTCTTAAAGAGGTTAAGTGTAAAAGCTGTAAAACATAATAATAATTTTGTTTACTACGGTAAAATATTTTAATACCCCAGTTGTTAAAACTGAAAAGCTGTGTTATTAGCCAACTCTGTCTGTTAAAATGTACTGTAACTATGATCAATGTAACCCAATGTTTGAAGATGTTTTTATAATAATTTATTGTACAGAAATTGTTGCATCCTATCGTATTTTGGTTGAAAATGCTACAGTAAAATCTTACCATGTTATATTTTGAGAGACATAGTGGTGTCCCGGACAAGGATTTGATCAAGACAGGACTAGGCCTTTGTTAAATTAGGACATTTAAGTAGTCTTTACACACATGCCTTACAAAAAATCACTACTTGTGTTTACATTTCATTTACATTTACTCACTTGGCATATGCTTTTATCCAAAGCGACATTACATTGCATTGTACTTTACATTTGTTTCTAACTATGTGCAATCCTCTGGGATCAAACCCATGACCTTAGCGTTGCTAGCACCATCCTCTAAAAACTGAGCCACAGGAAAGCAGAACTTGTGTGCATTTTTAACACAACAATGGCACTAAAGCATTTAAAGATGTGTCAGTGAAAGCCGTTTTCAGGTTAGAAAGATCTAACATTTAGCTCAGGGCCGGCTCTAGGCATGGGCAGGGGTGTGCTGAGCCCACCTAAACGTCTGTCTTACCCACCCAACGAGAATAAAAAAATACCGCCAAACATTGTATTTTCTATTGGCTGAAAGCAACATCATTCTTCACTCACAGAGCGGCTTTAGTTTGTAAATGAGCAGTATGATACATCCAACAGGTGGAGGTAAAATACTGTGCAAAGCGCATATATAGTGTTGTGTTTGTTGAATTCCAACAAAAGCAAACATCAACAGAAACAGTCAACAGCAATGAAAGACTGAGAGCATGATAATAAACTCAATGAAAATAATCAGGGTTATTTCATATTTTTTTTGCTTTTTCTAATACTTGTGGAAACACTAGTTTTGTGTTGTTAAAAATAAGTATGAACTTTTTTGCGACGTTCAGTTTTAAAAAAGCAGATCATCTTTTCTGTTGTTTTCTCCAGTTCCTTTTCTGCAAATAAAGGCTAACAAAAACAACATTTTGTATGAAATTTGGGAGAAACGTAGTCAGAAGTTCACAGATATAAACAAAAAATGTTATTTTACAAAATCACATTCTTATCAGAAAAAAGGTAAATATGAAATGGTCTCTTAAGATGCTGTCCATCTTGGGGTATATGCCCACCCAGGATATCTACTAGCCCACGCTTCTAGACATGGCAGGAACCAAGCCTGATTTGCCTTAGTCTAGCGTCTTAATACTACTTTAAATACTTTTAATACTACAAGTATTTCTACTTTAAAACTATAGTTAAAGAGCTATGACAACTGGATATAAACCATCCCCGTATTTCACCATTTAAATAGATGATGAAAGATTTGGTGTATCTCTCAATCCAATTCTGACTATTTCTTATGACAGGCATACAAACTGCAATGTTTGTTTTCAAAAGATGAGTATTATGCACTTTGTAGAACCTCGAACCCCATATTATGAAACTAATTTATTTGTGTTTTTAAGATGTTTTGCCCCTCACGCTTTTTACTGCAAAACCTTTGTCTTAAAATCTGAAATGTCACTACCACAATCTTGGCATCTTTCTTTTATGCTGGTCAAAATTTCACATCTAGAGATTTCTTTCTCTCGGGGGCAGATTGGGGCCTACGTGTGTCTCCTGAACATCAAAACTGTTCACACCTCCTCTCGAACTCTTGCTCTGGGGTTTTGCATGCGTTGTTTGTTCTGTCTCTGCTCTTCATCGAGGTGGCGAGGTCTTCATCTGCTTAACCCGGTGGATGGCATGAGAAGAAATGGCGAAAGGTTGCACACAATTTGTAAAATAAAATAAATCTGATGTCTTTAAGTGAAGCTTAGCTAAAATTAAATGTTGAAAAAAAATTGTTTAATCAATAGTTATTTTATATGTGTTTAGACAAGGAAAGGTCCTGCATAACAGATTCCAGAGTGTCAAAACAATGACGAATGAAACGATGAAATCAAGTTCAGCCCTAGAAAATCTTGTTTTTTGGAGGACAAATGGATTAGAAAAAACATTACATGTCGACTCCAGACGTATTCACACTACCAAGCTACACACAAAGTTGAGGAGGAAAATTTAGATCCCTTCTCTAATTTTGAAGATTAGTATTTGTTCTAATGATTCTACACTAAACGTTCTCTGGAGAATTGATAGACTTTTAATCGCACGCTCTTCATTTATAATCCGTGCACACTCTCAATCTAGATATTCAATTTAGATTAAAGCGTGCGGTAAAACCCATTAACATGACTTAATAACTGTCAGCTTGCACTGAAGTGTGTTTCTTATACTTTTTGTGTATAGTTGGATATGTGTTTGTGAGAACTGTTTATAATTAGTTGCTTATGTGTGTGTGATTTTAAAAAAGATTGAGTTTTGTTTTCTGTCATCTGCGTATATAGTCTGTCAAGAGGTATCTCGGTTTTGAAAGGTCGGTGAGTTTGAAAACCTTTCTTGTATATATCTAATTGGACCAAGGTTGATTCATTTATGTGGTTTGGTCCTGTTTTCCAGGCAAATCTGCCATTAGTTGTTTGATGTTTTGTTAAAGGTCTGAGAATGTGGAGGATAGAAGTTTTATATTGCAATAAACAATTTGAGCCCTTGCATTATTTCAGTGTAGTTAAGGCTGATGTTGTCTCTAAATTCCCATTTCTTTTGGTAAAAAACTATAAAGCTTGGCTTTGACTGGCTTCAATAAAACTATGGCAACAGCAAAAGGATGAAAGCAATCAGCAAATTGCAAAAAAATAGATTATCAATAATCAATGCAAAGAATTTTACAGGTAAATTATAAAGTCAATTTGTATTTGTGTGCATGTCGACCATTTTAGAGGCTTTAAACATCTCATCCGGTCAGACTTTGTTTGGAGCTTTTATCCAAAAATATATTTTGTATTCTTTGTCACAGGCTTGCTAAAATTATATCCAAAATTAGATTAAATTCAAGTTCATGAGGTTAAACGCATTTATTGTTTATTATAGAGCTGTCATGATATCAGATTTCCACTGCACGGTTTTCTTGTCGATAGAATACATAATAGTGATATAATCGCGGTATCTATTCACATTTTGAAGGGATACAATACTAATGTTCAAATTAAACTTTATTTTTTGCATTTTCTTGTTTTGGATACTAAACACAAACGTATTGAGGCAGCTAGAGAGAGAAGGTTTGACATTTTCACATATTTATATTTATCATGTGTTTAAAACTATTACGATGTGATAATCGTTGTTCTAATATCACGGTTATTTCCGGTACTCAATATTTAAAAGCATGACAAATAATCTTTAATATCACTTCAAGCAGTCAATACCTGCTGAGATGGCAACAGATCCAGTTGGCCAGGACATGAACACATCTTCTTCTAGTTTCTGTTGTGTCTGTCATAGCGTCTCATCCGTGTCTCGAATGACATTGATGTGCCCTATGCAGCGTGAAGATAGTCACGCCGTCTTGTGACCTCACTAACCCCGTAAAAGTGATCTCAGAGTGGCCGTTCTGTCTTCAAGATTCTTCATTTACAGAAGCGGCTATGATAACCTCGCCGTACGTAACACTCAGGGTTGCTTTTCCCCCCAGTAGATTGGTTATTGATTTCAATTTTTTTTCCTCCGCTTGTACTGCTCGCTGACCAATTTTCTTCGCCCCTCCCCTACGAATCGTCTGCCTCTGAGACTGACCGTACACGTCTGGTCTCGAATGTTATCCCATCGCGTGACATATGCTTAAAATAATACGCCATGTCATCCCGTTGGCCGTTTGCTCATAAATAACAATCATTACAGAAGTCAGCCCATTGAGTTTTGTAAAGCAATATTTTCTGAAGCATTTATTTCACGTTTTCTCTGGACCGCTCTCATTTATCATGAGCCGCGCAGGTAGACGGCAACAGAAACAGTCTAGCGATATTCCGCTCCCTGAAAAATTGTTGTCCCCTCGATGTTGGCCCTATTTCAGGCTCAAGTCCAACGTGAAATAGAAAACAGCATTGCTCTCGTGATACTCTGGTGTGCAGTGAGGGAAATTAATGGCTGATGCTTTGTTTTTGGGAACCTACGCTTGGAAGGTAAAGTCGTGAGGGAACTCAGTTTTTCTCATTAGTGTCTGCAAACCAAGAAATCTGACAGAGTATTCTGAACTCATCTGTGACTGAACTCTCACATCTGGGGATTACAGTGACAGGTTTTGTGTCTCTTAGTGCTAAAGTGAATAAATGAAACTGAGGTCAGATTCTGTAAGTGCAGTGACTGTGACAAGGTCCAGCAAATAATGTGTGAATGTGTCTGTCTGATTGTCTGAAGTTTCAATCTTTCTTTCTTTCTTTCCGTCTGTCTGTCTTTCTTTTCATCTGTCTTCCCTGTGTGTCTGTCTCTCTCTGTCTGTCTGTCTGTCTGTCTGTCTCTCTCTCTCTCTCTCTCTCTCTCTTTGTCTATATGTCTCTCTCTCTGTCTATATGTCTCTCTCCCTCTCTCTCTCTGTTTATATATCTCTCTCTCTTTGTCTATATGTCTCTCTCTCTGTCTATATGTCTCTCTCCCTCTCTCTCTCTGTTTATATATCTCTCTCTCTGTCTTTATGTCTCTCTCTGTCTGTCTCTCTCTCTCTGTCTGTCTCTCTCTCTTTCTCTCTCTCTCTCTCTCTCTGTCTGTCTGTCTGTCTGTCTCTCTCTCTCTCTCTCTCTCTCTCTCTCTCTCTCTCTCTCTCTCTCTTTCTCTCTCTCTCTCTCTCTCTCTCTGTCTCTCTGTCTCTGTCTGTCTTTCCGTCTCTCTCTCTCTCTCTCTCTCTCTCTCTCTCTCTCTCTCTCTCTCTCGCTTTCTCTCTCTCGCTTTCTCTCTCTTTCTCTGTCTGTCTGTCTCTCTCTCTCTGTCTCTATCTGTCTGTCTCTCTCTCTCTCTCCCTCTCTCTCTCTCTCCCTCTCTCTCTCTCTCTCTCTCTCTCTGTCTCTGTCTGTCTTTCCGTCTCTCTCTCTCTCTCTCTCTCTCTCGCTCTCTCTCTCTTTCTCTGTCTGTCTCTCTCTATCTCTCTCTATTTGTCTGTCTGTCTCTCTCTCTCCCTCTCTCTCTCCCTCTCTCTCTCTATCTGTCTCTATCTGTCTCTCTCTCTCTCTCTCTCGTTAAATTCATTTATTTTTAACCATTTTTTTTTCATCTGTATCTGAAGATTTAATTTTGGCTGGTGATGTTCTATCTTGCGGGACAGTAAACGGTGACCTTTTCCCCCAGAATATGATCCTAAAATAATCTGTCTAGTTTGGATGAATTTACAACATTGGGTCTGTCTTTTATGATTGTATTACCACTGTTATGCTTGCACTGGCCAGACATCAGGTCATCTGTAAGATCCTTCTAAGTGACATCTGAGGACATTTTTGAAAATTTGTTCTAAAACTCTCAAATCCAAAATAACAAAAATGTAAAAACACAGTACCTACAAAGACAAAAAATACAATACCTTTTTAGGTACTTTACTCTCTGTGTAATTAAAAACAATTATTTCAGTGAAAAAAATTCCAAACGTCTCCATTCAAACATTCTGTTGAAATTTTCACAAAAGAAATAAAGACTATAGAATTAACTACAGCATTAGTATTATTACCAGCTTATTCTATTTCCTCATCGCACACATAATCATTTGTTTATGCATTGTGATAATATCCCTAAACCATGAGGCCTCCACTATTACCAGACCATTAGATAATATAGAAAAACAAAACTTGAAAAGTCTACTAAAATATTTAGATTAACAACTTTGCTCTCTCCCTCTCCAACCAACATGACAAAAAACAGGATCGCCCACCATGCTTTCACTAGAAAGGCTCAACAATCCATAATAGGAAACAAACAGTAGAGACTAATAATATAACTAAAGTCAAGTATTTAGGAGAGCTGGTGTAGAGGAGAGACAACAGGAGAATTCTTCTGAGGCATTTGACAAGCCCGGTGTCATTTCATGATAGATCTTGTCCCTGAAGTTGGCTATTTCTAGGGCATGCCGTACCGTGGTGAAAAGCGTCCCTTGGTAAATCCCCTCACATCTCTGTTTGACACGCAGCATGGCTCCACAACAACAACATGAGCCCTGGCATGCTAATTAAACGCTGAATTCTCAGTCTAATTGGGTGTTCAATAAAACATGGAGACGACGGAACGATCATTAGTGAAAGTTGATTACATTGTGTTGATTAATACAATTACTAATGACCAACAATGTGCGAAGAGGATTGAGGGAATGAATGAGCGAACTGTGATATAAAGAAACTTGATTTTATGGTGAAAACTGTGTTTGTTTGATGTGACTCAAACTGCAACCCATCTACACTATTGTGAAACTCTCTTTTTTGCAATATAGTCAATGATTATGATATGATTTGTAAAAGACCACCCACTGGCCCAACGACGGAATCCAATATCGTGGTTGAAGGGATCTCGTGTTCTACTTCTCCACAGTGATTTCTACATGAAGTTATTTAAGAACTGTTAAAATTAAGTTCAATTTATATGACTCTGTGTTTAAGACCGATCTGACTCCAAATTCAATATAATATATAAAATAACGTATATGACGTTTCAAATGTATCTGTTGATTAGCGTTAGTGTATCTATAAATCTCCATACTTTAATATTTAATATTTAGAGTTATTCTTTCGATTGGGACCTGCAGTCGCTCAGAGTCTCACGCCGGCCGGGTTCATGGATCTCACGGACACAAAGCGGTCAGTTCCGATCTCTAGTCAGAGGTTGCCGGGTAAACTAATATCATTAAGTTTGGCCGCGATATGCTTGCTCAGAAACACAACAATAGTTATTTTAGTCACGATCATGCAACATGCTAGGCCAGATGATAGGTGGAAATCTTGTGAGCTTTAGCAATGCTCCTTTTATAATAAAAATCTAGTATAAAGTAGCCCTACCTATCCTGACACATCGATTTTGCGGTAACAGAACAGGTTCCTTTCAATCTACTTGTAATAACAGACTTTGAAGGATTCAGATCAAATCAACAATAACAATTTATTATACCAGGCAGGCACAACATTAATTAAAATCATAGAATACATATACAAAGAAATTCCTAATGTACTAAGCAAAGATTATCAACATATTAAAAGAATAAAATAAAACCACAAAGTTTATCATACCTGGTAACATCGAGACACACAGTTGCAGTGTGAGAAGTTCTGGTTGCTTCCAAATCAAGATGCACAGCTGCAATGTGGGAAGTTCTGGTTACAGAAGCATCCTGAGTCTTTTGACAATTCACCTTATATACCCAGATGTAACAAAGCCAATGGTCAGCGAGAAACTTGGTTTGTTTGTTTTCTCGTCACTGAAGAGAACATCAAAAGAGATCTCAATCTACATGTAAACAGGCTTCCCTGAGAATGTAACACCTCTTTGAGGAGTGCAGGTGATGGATTAGAGTTACACAGTTTTAATATACTCTCTGTTAGATTTGAAAGAACTAGACCTTTTTACCCATCGCACCATGATCTTTAAAACAATACCAAACATGATGATCAAAACTTCATACTCTGACAATAACAGATATACACAGAATAAAACGCGTAAGCATTTTCCTAGTGATCAGGTCCTGAAGAGATGAAGGGGAGAGGTGTGATACGAAGAGGGGGTTCAATTCCTGGGGATCAACAAGCCCTGAGGGGAGGGCAGGATATCATTCCTCAGGATCTAGCAACAAATGGGGTTTTATTGTTTTGTGTCTTCGCATCACAAACAACCTTAGTTCTTAGGACTTTTCCAGCTGCCTTACAGATTTTTCACAGGTAAACCTGGATTAATAAATGACAAATATAAGATGATAAATTTAGTAAAAGATGTTATAGCATTCTAGAAATACAACATGGTGTTGCATTGGGTTCTGCATTGCACGTTGACTTTTAAAATGATGTTAAGTTCTTAAATGTGCATTATTATGGTGTCCTTTTTGCATGTGAAATTATTTTCACCCTTTGACTACCATTTATAGTTTCCTATGGTGTTGGTCAATGATGTCCCAGAAATGTCAGTTGCTAACAGTTTTCTAACCGTCCTTCAGAACAAAGAACTTTTTACAGGTTCTGAAGTCTGAACAACTTGGTGGGGTTGTGGATCTTCATTTTTGGGTGGATCATCGCTTTTTTAACAAGTGAAAAGATGCGGAATGGAATTTGAAAGTTGCTTTTGTAGTCATTAAAACTCTGTTAAAAAGTTATTTGTGCTAAATACACCTAAAATAATAACATTATGCTAAGCATTTTTGTCTTTGCCTAAAACTTCTTGAATCAATATCCAATGACTTGACAAGAAAACTGACCAAAGATTTTAAGGCTTGTGTTATGAAAAAGTATGTAATAATTTTATAGTAAAGTTAAGCAAAAAATCTGCCAATGGGGTGAGAAAAATAAACTTGAATTTAGTTTGACCTTTCTCTCAAATACATAATTCAAATAAAATTTTCTCACCCCATTGGCAGATATTCGGACTTGTTTTTACCATAAACTTACTTTCTCCTTTAAAAGGGACTAAACATCTTGGTCACTTTTCTTTAAGACCTTCCAAACATTTTTTCACTTCCTTTAAAGAGGGTGCAATCCCTAAATATGTGAACATTATGTTCCTCTACACGTTGCATCTGATTAAATCCATGTTAGTCATGTATCTCAATCAGACACAATTAGTCTAACAATATACTTTCAATCCCAGCGATCCCAGCGGGCGTGAAAGTATGACACCGGCTTACTAAACTGCACTTTGCCACGCAAATGATTCTAAGCGCTCACCTTTCCTTCGTCTACAGGCATCTCTAAATATGAAAATATAGTTTGGGCTCATTATATCCATGTCCTTGCCAGCGCGACTGCACCTTGAAGAGCATGTCACGCTAAAGTAGTTTTAATGGAGCTTAATCTATGGAAGACGCTGCGTTTAGCCTCCCAGCGCCGAGCCGTTCACAGCAAAGACGCTAGTGTTCATAATGAGGCCGTAGCTCTCAGCTCAGACGGAGGAATTATGGATATGTGTTTCAATAATTCATCATGTTGTCTGGTAGTATCGATTGTGCTCTGTGGAGAGACGATTCTTCAAACACGAAAGTCAACGAAGTTTCATTTAAAATTGAAGAGGAGAGTCAGCTGAGAAATGAGTTATAATTCCATCTGTGGTTTCTCTTCACGGCTGAGGCGAGCCCATTTTGGGCTGTTTGTGTATTTTTTTGACAGAACAAACTCTCCTGTGTGTCTCAGAAATGTCTGATGCACTTAGACAAACGATAGCCTACGCCGAAAAGAAGCCCAGGTCTTGCTTAAGCCAAGACGGTTAAGGTTTCTTTTAACTCATAGAATATTAATGAGTCTCTCATCAATACTAAAAATTGCATCGTGCATTTTAAACCTTCATGAAGTCTTCCGTTTAGTGTAAACACACTTAGAGATTGAATTTGAAATCCTTTGTGTACTTCGGTCATCAAAGATTTATAGCGGTTTGCTTGTATTTGCGGTTGTATAACATGTTGATCAAACTACACAAACCTCTAAACTTAGTCTTGGATCAACTTTCAAAGAAATGTTTTGCTTTTGAGTGTCTTTTCCAGTAGTCCAGCCATTTTACGTTCCCCTTTTTGGGCTCGAGGCTATCCGTTCGTTGACCAAACCTCTCTTAACCGCAACATTGCCCATATTTCCTCCGGGTTATTGATCGTTGCCTCCGGAGAGATTAGCCGTATTACCCTCCTCCTAATTGGGACTCGCACTTTAAGTGGATCCCCGCAGAGGAGATTTAAAATTCCATTAACGCAGTTGACAGCGTCTCAGCTAGAGAAAGACAGGCAGGGTCTGATCGCTGTCCAAACGCTTTCTAGGTAATTGATGATAAAAAGTGAGTCTGTCGCGGCGAAGTGATTGATAACACAAACGGGCTAATTACACGGTTCAGCCGTGGGTTTTTTTCTTTATTCCTTGTCATTCATCGGAGAGAGACGAGAGCAAACTTCTTCCACGTCGGGAGCTGCAATTGAAGAGGAATCATAACTTTCTCTCAGGTCATTGGATGAGAAAGTAAATGGTCTGGATTGAGTTCATTGACTCATGCACTGCAACCTGATGGATGAAATAATCGCAGTTAGCTACTAGAGGCAGTAAAATAACACGGACTAGACCGCAGATGAGGTGACTTTCATGGTTATTCAGTCTCTTTTCTGACAGATGAAGAGTTTAGTCAATTACTGAAAGGAGTATTGACTAGCAAAATATGGACAATGGTTTCTGACTATAAATAGGAAATGATTTTTTTTGTTGCAAAAATGAAGTAACCATGTTTTTGGGTGTATTGATTACCATTGGACAAACCATGGTTTTACTATGGGTACCATCTTTTTTTTGTTTTAACCATAGTGAATTTCTGAAGGGAAGGTTTTAAAATCTAAAGTAGGTTTTTTTTTAGCCAATAACCTGGATGTTTGTATATGGTTGTCATAAAATGTTATAAAACTATAATTCCTTGATTTTAGCAAAAGAAGAAATTGTTTGATTTACACTTGTGAGAAGTATCTCATCCAATTGGATGCCGCATAGTGGTGGTGCTTGTTGAGATTTCCCCCGTCCATGTAAAGTGCTTTGAGTACCCAGAAAATCGCTACATAAATGTGAAAGAATTATTATTATTATTATTATTATCTTGAAACTGACTGTTTCTTGCTAATTCATCTTTCGTTTGTTTGTGTTTCATGTAAAACACTTATATGGATTGGTTATCATGAATTGTTGCCCTTGTGTTGTTGAAAACCTCTATGTGACTCTTTATTCTGTGCAACACAAAAGAAGATATTTTGAGAAATGTCTCAGTGGTTTTGTGTTTATAAAATGGAGGTCGATGGGGTTCGGTGTTGCTTGGATATCAACATTCTTCAAAATATCTTCTTCTTCTTTTCTACAGAAGGAAGTCAGTCATGCAGGTTTGGAATTAAAAGAAGGCGAATACATCCTGAAAGAAGTTAATTTTTTCTGTGAAGCGTTTCTTTAAAATCATGTTGGCTCGACAACTTTCCTGTTTTTTTCTACAGTGTTTTGTACGGCTTCTAAGACATGACGACATTGACGGTTGCTAAGGTGTTCAGAATGTTTGCTACTTGCCACATTGTTTCTTGCCCTCTTTGGTGAAAAAAGGCTCAATCTGATTCTTTAATCTCTAGACAGGGCACTTTGTTAATATACTGTATGTTTGTTTTTTATCTTTAATAACCTGCCTCATTTCAGCCATCATTTGTCCGTTATGTGTATAGTACGAGGCAAGTTACCAAAAGAAAACATTGTGTGGATAACATATTAAAGATATAAGCAACACAACAACAATCTGTCAAAGCAAGCACCACAGAATCTTCTGTGGGTCATCTGGCCCAATTTAGTTTGATCTTTTTATACCTCTATGATCCGAACTTCAGCTACACGTATTTCTTCGCTTCCAGTTTGTGAGCTCTTTGAATCGTCTTTTTCAGCCGCTGTCTTCAGCTGACCAGTGCACAGTACACAGAGACCTTGCCACACAGATGTTGTTAGGAGTGAATCATACCTCATTTCCACCTCACGGAGAGAGAAATATTGCACTTCCTCGCAGCTGTTCAGACTGAAAGGTTATTAGACTGGTAACAGCAATACAGGATCAACAATAACCTTTTTTGAATTGTTTGTTATAAATGGATGTTCTTGTTCTTGTTGTTCATGACTCATCAGCGCATACGGTTTTGAAGTAATAAAGATGTGCTTTCCTTCTCCCCAACGGTAATACTTTCTTCATCTGGTGCAGACACAGTCACACAGGTGGGAAAAAAATGTTAACCAATGATTTCATCCTCTGACATTTAATACAGATGGATAAAATGCTTACAATATTTTCCTACTAATATCCTGTTGAACTCTTTAACATTATGGAAGTTCAATATTTTTTATCTTAAAGGTCCAGTGTATGAGATTTAGCGGCATTCAGTGCTGAGGTTTGGAGTTGCAACTAATGGCTCACTCCACCCCTCCCCTTCGAATCACTACGTTAGCTGACACAGGACTACGATGTCGATTTCTGTCAATAGATCCTCCAAAAAATGGACCTTTAAACATGTAGCTTAATAATATGAAATGCACTACATTTAGCACAATGAGCTTTGCTTTTGTAGGTCTTTACAGGAGAGAGAAATGTGGGAGTTTCAATTCTTCAGCAGTAATGTGCTTCAGTCGAAGGTAAATGCATTTCTCTTGTCCTTCTCACATTGGGCTCCTCCCTAAGGATTCCATCTAATCATAAAGACTATATTACTATTTCTCCACATCATTTCTATGTAAAGGGTCTCATTATAGTCATGCTGAAAGTTAAATCTCTCTAACGTCTTTGGCAGCCGAAAGTCAGGTTCATTTAGAGCACTGTTTCACTCTCCATTACCCCCAGTTTCCTTACATGGCCCCGCCCACCACCTTACCTACCATAGTCTGGACGAAATGAGCAGGTGGAATGTTTCATATTAGCAAACACTAGCGAATTAGATTATTTTCTAAGATTTTGTCTTGTCGACACGGTGAAAACCGTAAGTTTGATTGTTTCGAAAAATAAAACATTGAGAGAAATTTCCACCCACAAGAACAAGCGATGGAAATTCAGCGTTAGAGATTTCAATGCATGAAAGATTTATATCTGTTTATTGAAAAATAAATCGTATTATGCAGGTGCAGAACCCAGACCGTGAGCTTTCCAAACGGTAACCCTTGGCTTACCTCAATCACGGGTATCTCAACACAACATGCCTCCACCACAAAGTCGCCATGAATAAAACAGCCGCCAGCTGAAAAATTCATATGCCGAGCGCGTAACGCTAACAGTCTTAGCACCATGACATGTCACAGCCTAATGAGTCTGAATGGGATTTTTGCACTTGTCTCTCTGCATTTGGCTAGTGCCTGTCCTCTATTGTCAGGGTCTCTGGTCCACTGAAAGCTTTCTTGTGTCCGTCCTCTCTTTCTGTCGGTCTCTGTCACATGGTAAATGTGTGTTGTGGCAAACATGCTTTTTTTAAGGGAGTTTGTCTGAACGGAGAGAGAGAGGAAAAAGGATTGTGATGTTTTGCGAAGGCCGTAATTAAAGTAAATTACACAGTCTGTTTGAAGGAAGGCGATGCCGCACTTTTCATACAGCGTCAGATTATACTGACCCTGTCTGTCAAATATCAAATTGACTAAAAACCTACAACAGACCCAAGAAGGCCATGTGGCTCTAGGCAAGCTGTTTCGGATGTGAATGCAGGACGGGAATCATTTCAATTGAATCATTGAAATTCTTTAAAGGAAGCTGTGAATCAAATTTTGTATTTCATTTTTTTAAAGCTTTGTTTTAAAGCTGTCATGGTAGAAAACATGGCTGTATAAAGATTCCTTATGAATGTGACCCTATGTGTGATTTTAAGTGTTTTTATACATGACAAATTATTATTCTACTTAATGTCTTTATAATGCGATATAATATATTTAATATTGATTTAGAAATCATAATGATGTTAATGATTGAAATCAAATTTAATGTTCAAAATCTTAAAATAAAACTTTAAGACTCAACATGTTTGCTTTTGTGTTTTACAGAAAACATTTGGTGCTTTTTCCTAAAAGATAAATGTTTTTATCTACTTAGTTAATTTGATCAGTTTGGTCCTTAAGGATCCGTAGGATTTGACTATATTCTACATTTTATCCAATAATGATCCTCACAAAATTCAAACTTCTTTTCCCGAACAGCCAGCAAGGAGCCTCAGGGGACACGAGCCGTATGAAGTGTGTAATCTCTTTGACCGATCACTCTAACCTCGTACCCGCAATCAGCTCTTTAAAATGCATTATTATCCCAGTGATAGCGCTTAATACCTTCTTTTTTGACACGGCTATGCCCTCTTTATGTCCACACAAACAAGACTAAATTGAATTTGTTCCTTGATTGGCAGGTGCATTAGCGACCGGAGGGGGGCGGAACTCCCGTTACCTTTCAAGAACAGGAAATAGCTCACCAAGGAGAAGTCAATACTCTCAATGCTTTATAAAGGAGCATTTCTTTTCTCTATACATCTGCGGGAAACCGCATGGAAGCCAAGAGCAACGGCACGTTGCTCAAAATATCAGCGTGAAAAACCACATATAGGACTTTTGACTCGCCAAGGTTCAATTCGGGCTCGGAATATGGTACCTGGTCATTGCATGTTTCTGCATGTTTTTTTATGTTGTGAAAAGCAAAACTGGCATTTTATTATTGTATACTAACCATGTCACCTTGCAGCAATACTTTGACAAATAATATATTGTGTTTGAGGGCAAATGCATTTCCTTAACGGTTTTCAATGCACCGTAAATATTTATATGACCTGAATTTATATTTTCCTGAATATGTCGAAGTACAGATTTGATATTCTTTTCGAAACCACTCATTATTGAACCTTGCCCGCCAAACCTACAACCCATTTTTCACAGGTGATGACATCTGCCAATCGAAGCCCATCTAATAAGACGCATTAAGGTTTGAAAATAGTTTGATATTAAATATTTGTGTATTTGTGTATTTTTGCATAATGTCGCACATTGTGTTTGCCACTGTTTGCACTGTTTTTATCTAGAAAATATATATTTTTACATGTCATGAATATAGTATTGACAGCTCACTTGGGTCTGTCTCAAGACACATCTGAGACAAACTTTGACGTTAAAGGTCAGTTATTAATTGCCACGTGCCTCAGGAGAAATCTGCCAAACAAAGATTTCACCTTCTATAGTAATGCCTCCCTCTGCCAGGTCACATCAACCCACGTCTGTTAAACTTCTCCAGGAATATCCACATTCCTGCCAGAGTCGATCAGAACGCACACCATTTACACACATTACTGCCCATAACACGACACGTCAACATGCTCATACAGGCCTGAAATAAATAGATCTAGCCCAAGGTTTAGCTGTGTGTGTTTTTAGACAAACTATCTGTGTAATGGTGTCTCAGGGTCGGATGAGTAATGGGTCTTCACGTGCGCATATGCATGAGAAAATGCCTCGGGATGTGTGAATGTGTGCATTTGACCTTTGACCTCTCATTTAAGGCAGCATGTTAGACGATCGACTGTTTATTTTACAAAACGATGCTGTGGAAAATATATGACGCATGTATGTATAGTTTACAAAGAGAGTGTAATTCAGAGAAGTGGGTGTCAATGTAAGGTCAAGTGTATTTTAATGATCACACATGCTGTAGAATCTGTCTGAACTGCATTAATGAGGTTTGAGCTGTAATCTCTCTCCATCATAACCTGTTTTGGTTTATTCCTAAGAGAACGTGTCCATTAGCTACAGCACAGCCCACATTTCAAAATGTGCATATTTCTCTATTGCGTTTTGTTTACCGCTCAGCACATTGTGTGTTTGTCATGAGCATATGATTTTATACACTATTGGTACATATGGTAATCTTTATTTAGTCTTGGTCTCAGGTGGCAAACCCACGGACTCCTGACATATTGGTGAATGCTTTCAGCATCAGTTCCTGTTAGTTCGGAAGAGGTGTTACTTATCCTACCCTTCACCTAACATTGTTGTATTATTTGGGTTATTTTTAACCTGTAACTGGGTCAAATAGGCACAAATCTTACCGTTGGATTATAAATGACCCTATGCTGGGTTGTGCCAGATTGCCGTGACCAAACTGGCCTATCCCATTCCAAATATCAAAACTACGATACTATTGAACCATCAAAATAAATCATAAATCATTTCATTTTTCGAAATAAAATGAGGCATATCCAAAGATATTGATATCAAGAAGATGTGCATCTGCCGTGAGAAATGCCAAGCTCAATATGGCTTCCATAGCGAAAGAAGTCCAGCCTTCCAGTAAAACGACCCAATCGTCGATCAATAAAGACTGACGATTCTCTGTGGCGGTGCTCTCGTCAGGCGCATGCCAGTTTGTGTCGAGGTGCAGTTGGTGAGGCGACCTTGAAAAAGTTGATTTTTAGCGCAATTGAAGCTTAGCCAACAAACGTTTTGATACAGTTCATGAAATGGTTTATTATTGATGTGAAATATGCTGTTTAATTGTGATTTTTGCCAGCAATATTTGGAAATATTTGCCTTCCCCCATTCAAGTAGTAAGGACTGTGGACTTGCTATGGCATAAGTAGGTGACCAAAGGTGTTGCAAACATGGCTGCCGACTTCCTTAAATGGACTTTGGTGTAATACAATAATATGTAGACTTTTATTAAATACACTCTAAAAATGTTGTGTTGTTTCAACCAGCTTAGAAAAAAATGGGCAAACCTAAATGTTGGGTTCAATGAATAAGAATCTATTTCGTACATTTGACATAGCAATGGGTTAAGCAACCCAGCATTTTGGGTTCAAACGGCTCAGCATAGGTTAATTTATAAGCCAACGCTGGGTTGAAAAGCTCATAGAAAATATATACTTTGAAAATTGATTGTTATAAAATATATTATTTGTAAAAGTCTGTACTTAATTTCCCTTAATTTGTTTGCCTCCACATGAATTTTTTTGTACCACTGTAACTTGGAGCTATGTTGTTTTTACTATCATTGATTTAGAAAAATTGGCAGAACAGACAGAATTGGCAGAACAAAACCGCTCTAGAAATGAAGTTTAACCTCAAGTGTTTTATTGGAAATGTTTCTGAGCATGTATAAACAATGTGTTAAACTGCAGGCAAACGCCAAATGGGTTCTCCAGAAGCGTTGCGTCTATGAAAAGGGACAGGTGAACAGGTCTGTGTTCACTATAAGAACATCTTTAAAAGTCTATGAGTCTCTTTTGTCTCTAAATCAGGAAAACCCTTCAGCTGTGAATCACCACAGTCAGCTGTCAAACATATGATGGAATCAGTGACAGATCTCAGATGCTTTGGTTCTGTTCACGCCTTTCCTCATTCACGCTGGGATTATCAGGTTCCTCACCATAAACCCGCTTGAAAGAGAAGTCGAGAAAGTGAGAGACAAAAAACAATGGAGAAGACGAGCGAGAAAGCGAGAGCGGGGAGCACATCACATTTCCAACAGCTGCTAAATATGACCACATTAATTATAGATTCCTCAGCCTCACGCGTTTTGCTCCCGGAGGTATTTTTAGAGAAGAATGAGAGATGGATTATTTCTTTAAATGAGGTGACAGATGCCGGGGGAATGCGGACATGTTCGGAGAGTTGCCGGCCGCGCCACGTCGGTTCGGAGACCGCGTCGGACAAGTATCTAATTAAATCAATCTTTATAATCACAGGTTTCTTATTTCAGCAGGTGTCAGTCATCCCAGATAAGAACGCTGTGAAAAAAAAGGTCAATCTGGAGAAGGAGAACGGAAGAAATGCCAGATGTTTTGGGTCAGCGGGGGTCTTAGGAAAATTTGGCCATTACGCTCAAGTTTTTTCAAAAGGATTTTTACTCGTTTTTACAGTCGTTACACGTACAATGTAAAAACGGTAAATTTACAGAAATCTATTATTTTTACAGATTTATCACGAAATGTACAGTGAAAACATCCAATCACAGAAAACGACTGCAAATTTAAAAGTAAACATGTAATTTTACATAAAATGCTGTCAACTTTCTTCTTTTTTTTTTACATTGAATCCCACAGAAGAACATGGTCCCCCAAAAACACGACTCAATCGAAGCCGATAAGAACCTTTTGTTTATAACTTTTTATAATCAAAAGAGCCTTCACTGTAAAGTACCTTTTGTGAAATGTCTCTTGAATGTTCTCCGTTGATTCTTGGTAACCGTAAAGCACTTTTTTAGTCTTTCAAGCATGTTGGTTTCGTAGTCCATGTAAAGTACATCTCAGGTTTAAAACCCAACCTGAGATCCCGTTCACGTCATGCCATTAGGGTCAAAATAAGACCACTGTTTTCTTGCTCAGACCTTCAGACACGTTTCTTCTGCTCTCTTTACTTTTGTCTGATTTTTTATTCAGAACGACAGATCTCTTTCCTGTGACCTTAAATGCATTAATACGCTCCTCTGATACAGCTTCACTGCTTGAGTAAACAATACAGGCCCCATGCACATCTGCTGCACATAATTACCCATTAGGGCTATTACACCCAACATGGCTAATAACATGGAGATTTCATTAGCCAAGCTTTTTTGTGTTCTTGGCCTCTCTCTTCCAGCTCTGACAGATGCTATCAAGTCATTAGTGAGCTGTAGCGATTTTAGCTGCATGTTAAAATAAGGATGAGTTTAACTCACCAAATGATTCTCCACCAGATCTATCAAGATCAAACATATATGAAATGAGTTATTTAAAACATCAATTTCAGTCAAGGAATTAGTTTAGCTCAAAGGCAAATATGTATAATAATCGTCATTATACATACATATTTACAATTCTGATTAGCAGTATAGTGATACAAATCCCATATGTATTAGTCCAGCAAATACATCAATGATTTTATACACTAACGTTATCTCATGACTATAAGTAACGTGACTTTACCAAACAGAATTAAGAGCAGAGGTAGCATAGATCGAAACACAGTTTAAGTGACCAAGTTTGTGAGCGTGAACAAAGAGAACCCATCACAAATGCCTTTATGGGTTTTTATTAAACTCTACTCTACATGGTAAACAAAAATGAGAACAAACAAAAACATAAAACACAATTGCGCTAGGAAGCGCAGAGAGAGAGAGAGAGAGAGAGAGAGAGCATGGCAACGATTTCTGAACATCATTAAAATCATCTTTAACAAAGAGGCACAGACTTAACGCAGCTATTCTATAGAAACGGAATACTTGCAAAGCTCTGTGCTGGATGTACTCGTATGCGCTTGGAGTGATGGAAATGTTCAGATGATTTCAGAATGCGGTCCTGCTGAAAGTTGCGGGCCTCGTTGAAAGTTGCGGGCCTCTGGAAGTTGCGTCCTTGTTGAAAGTTGCGGGCCTCGGCCCTCATGACCGGCCGCATGGCTCGTCGAGGTGTGCGTGGCAGCAGAGTCCATTGTTCCTTCTCCAGTTAGGGAAGAATTACCTCACCCCCCCGGAAGGGGGAGGTGAGAGGCAAGGTCCAACGATTCAGGAAGAGCCAAGGAGAAGACCCAAGGAGAAGAGCCAAGGAGAAAAGGCGAAGAAACTGTGTCCTGGTCGACATTTAACTTCATGAAGGGCATGCCCTCAGAGTTTGAGTCGGCCAATCAAAATTGAGTGGGGAAAGAGATTCTTTGTTCACTCAACAGCTAATTTCCATCTTATGACCTGTAGGTAACTTTACAAGATACAAATCCAAATTATAACATAATGATTGTAATGTGTTCTATGGTCACACAATATGTATCAACAATGAGGAATTGTAAAGAGAAACATTTGGATATCAAAAATGGACAGGTTTGAAGCGTATCAAGTTATGATTCTTTCGGATGTATTAATACAAACCACGCCTGAATTAAAGTTGAATATCTAAGAGTTACAGACTATTTAAGATGGCATGATTGCCAACATATAACCAGACATTTAGTTACATTTATACAAAAAGGACAGTTTAAGCACATATGTTCCTATTGTCAGAGAAGTTTCTCTGGTTAGCCTCAGATGTTGCCTTAGAGATGATACAGATAATCATCACCAAGGCTTTGAAGCTAAGGAGTCGTAAATGTCCTACAGAGGAACCAAATGGTTATCACACTATCGGTGCGAGTTCAAAATGCAAAACCAGACCCTATGGAGCCAGGTTTGCTTTGTTCTTTGAACATGTTATCTTGAGACCGACACAAAAGGGAATGAGAGGTTGAATGGCTTTTCTCACACTGATCCAGTCACTACATATCCCCCCTTTCGGAAGACGAAGTGCGAATGTAAACTTCAGCTGACGATGGATAGTTGGATCATGATGGCGGGATCACTGGAGGTTCCTATTGGTCCACAGGATCTCGACATACAGGCAGAGAATGCTCCCGAGTGGTCAGGCATTGTCTTTAATTGGGTACCTTTCATCTTTTCGATCCTGCTTAGACATCAAGGGAGAGCACCCCTGCACCTGTTTGCTGGTTCTTGCAACAGGTTGGTTAGGGTGTTTCCTGTCTCCACGGAGATGCACAGCAGCAGTCCTTGATGAAACAGCAGGTGGGATGGCATGATTGGCTTCCATGCAAATGCCTGTAGTCCTGTGTCATGAGGAGGGGTGTTGTCTAACTACCCCCCCCCACGTCTCACGTAGCTGGGCAAAGTTATGATACCAAATCTTGTTACTCACATCACTTTCCTCTTGTGAATCTTGCCGGGTGCAGCATGCTCTCTGGCCTTCAGGTGTTCTGCAGTGATTGCTGGGCAAAGGCTGGTGTCACACTCCGGGGTCTTTCATTGAAGTACTGGTGAGCGGTGTAGGACAAGGTTGGGGTCTCATTGCTGGCCCTGGCGATGTTGTGGTGGTGCTGTCTGAACTCAGGCTGTGGTAAGAGCCATGTTTTGCTGGTGCTTGGCTTACCTCCCCTATCGTTCTGGTCACGCTGTCAGTGTAGACCAGTGTTAAGGCAGTGTTTGGCAAGTCCAACATTCAGATGGAACTCCGTTCAGCAAGGGTCAATCAGGCATGTGGTGAAGCGCAGGTGCCATTTGGTGTGTACATGGCATCGTCTTGAGCGCTCATTTACATGAGTGGGCAGTTCTTTTAACATTTCACGAACCTTGTAGGTTGTGTCCTGTGTAGCCCAGGATGCAGCTAGCTTGGGATGTAATGTCATGTGGTTCTGTGATGGGGGCCACATAGTTGACATTAGTTCTGCATCATTGTCTTTTGTGACGAGCAGCTCTAGCACTGGCAGTTGATGGCAGGGCGTGGTCCATCTCCTTGGAGTGGTAATCCGCTGTCATGCTCTTCATAAAGACATTGTTCAAAATCTTTGGAAAGTGTACTCACTTGTACAGTATGCACGCTGCAAAAAGATGACTTATTCGGTAAAAAGGGGGTGTGGCTTCCAGAGTGGGCCATGCTCCACGTATTCCATTGAATATGTGTGGTTGAAGGCTTGGTCACACTGTGTGTTGAGCTGAACAGTGACCCCTTTTGGTGAATGCAGTTACAACAGTCTCATTTATTTACCAGAGGTCAAAGCTCTGGGCTGTTCTTGTAGGTCTAGTAGAAGGTTCTCGCACTTGAGAGGGCCCCCCATGGGGCTGTGAGATTTGCGAGAACCAGGAAGTAGCATGTTCAGCATTGGTTATTCCCTTTCAAGTTCAGAGCACAGGTGTCCTAGGTCGTTGCTGTGGTTGACAGGCATGAGTCCAATGGATACTGTGCGCACTTGAGGGAAGAAGAAATGTCTGAAGCTGGTGTTGTTGTGGAGAGCGTGTGAACAGTGTAAAGCTGATGTCTGAGATATCTGCCCATGGTTCCTGTAGGGTGACATGCTCATCTTGTAGTAGAATGTCTCTGTGGTCGACCAGCAGGTTACAGAGATCTGGAATTTTTTCTCAGAAAAGGGGCATTCAAGAGGGTTGTTTGTTTCAAAAGCCACTCGTGGTGAGAAAGAGTCTGATTTGGATTTAAATCCTCCTGTTGAGGTTTCTTGTAGAATCAGCTCCTTTGATGTCCCCAGGATCTCTGCTGTCTCAGATGCAGTTACACGGTTCTTTTGCTCTTTGTACAGGTGTCATCCATGGTGTTGAGATGAATTCCTCGATGACTGTTGGGCCGGAACAGGTCAATAGCTCCTAGGTTGCCAGCTGGGTTTCCACGGGGCGTCGTCTTCCGAGTTCGACGAAAGTGGTGACACTGTGTTGTCTCAGGGCCTCCTGTCTGGTGCTTGGCTGTTCCCGGCAGGCTGTAACATCTGCTGAGTCTCTGTTGAAGATCTGCTACTGTGGTGCACCCTACATAGTCAGTTCTTTGTGATGTGCAGAGATAGGCAGGATTTACACAGTCTTTATGGAGGCGGCGCTATGTTCTCTGTAGGCCTTATGGGCTGAGTTCCGCAGATATCAGGTGATCGTGGCGGAAAAAGGCTGTAGCGCTTAGGTTTTGACTCAAAGTGTGATGCGGATTTCTGAGGGAGAAGAGTTTTGCTTTGAAGTCTTCTTCCCTTTCGGCCTGTTCTGTCGTCTGACGAAGGCTCGGATGCTGGCTGTAGCAGATGTGCTGTAGTTGCTGTAATCCGCTTTGACAGTTTCCGACTGCTGGCATAGGATGCTGTGGTCCTCTTGGCTGGAGGTGATCCTAATCAGTTGACCGGTCTCTTGTGGTCACACTTGGCATTGTTAATGCCTGAGAGTCAATGTTATGCAGGTAGCCATTTGTTGTGGCCTCCTGCAGTGTTCAGGGTGACAGCATTTAGTGGTGACAGCTGTCATTTTTCTGGCCAGCTTGCTGGGGTCTGTGGGGCCATGCAGCGTGTGTGTCTGCAGGTTCTTCTGGATGGCTCCTGCCCCACCCCTATGTGTTTGCTGGCTAGTAAGGTGTGAACAGTGGGGTTTCACCCCCCCCCCTTTTCGCAGCTCTGGGCTTTTAGCTGGGGGACTCGACAGGAGAGAATCTGTTGCATTCTCCGGTCTGTTCACATCGTAGTCTGCAAGTGAAGTTCAGTTCATTTAGATTCCATTGCTGAGTCATGGCTTGGACTTCAGCAAGGACTGCTTGCAGAGGGCCTTTATAGGCCTTGGCCGTGGCATTGTGTTGCTGTCTGCCGGGGCCATTATAGAGAGCTTTTGCTTGTTGGAGTTTTCCTACCAGCTCCTCTCTGGCATCTGCTCCAATAGCTCTCTTTGCTCAGTCTGTGTTGCAAAGGACTCATGTAGCTTTTCATCTCCTCCTGTAGCTCCTGGTCCTCTTCATCCACTGTCGTATGCAGGTCCAGCTGGTCTAGGCGGTTCTGCACGTGCTTCTGGCTCCTCCCGGCTTCCTTCGTTCTGGCTCTAGTAGGACGATCTGGTCGTGGGCGTGGTCACCGATGATCCTGGCTGTGCACTTCAGATGAGTTTGTTGGCTCTCTGTAGTTGTAGCTCTGGTTCAGATCGTGGTCCCTTCGCCGGATTAGGTCGTCCGACCAACTGCTCTCAGCGCAGTTGCCATGTGCCGATGCTGGTCCCAGGCAGGAGTCCATTGCAGCGCTTTGCCTGGTCTCTAGCTAGACTGGCAGGTGACAGGATTGGATCTTCTGGACACATTGAGACACAGGGGAGAGAGAAAGGCACAACAGCAAGATGCAAGTCCGTACAGATCTACTGAGATAAAAATGTGGGCTATGTGTTGAATGCTTAACTGTGTTTGTCAGTTAGTGACGCAAACTAAACGCTTATTATCCTAGCCGTGAAGGCGGGGGTGGATAATTGTGTGGGTGAAACACAGGAAAATAATGAATAATGTTGCTGAAGAGTGTTACCTATGAGGTCATTCTATGACTTAGGCTATTCGATTCATCAACATATTTACCAAAAATTTTACTGATGTTCAGACAGGTTCAGTCTCTGGTGATAAGAAGAATAAAAGTCAGATGAGTCAAGAGAAAGAGAGGTTCGGATAGAGAAGGAGGGTTTCTTCGTGCGGGGGTGAACTGGCTCCACACTAAGGTCTACGATAGGGCCCATAGGTAGAGGGCGCTATGGAGTCTTAGAAAAGTCAGTAAAATCACTAAATGAATAACTGAAATAAAGAAAATAAGGCAATTGGGAGTTAATCCTAACACCTTAAAGATTGCAATCTGATTATTTTGATCAAAGTTTAAATTCAATTAAGTTGGTTTAATTAAAATTTAAGTATTATCAAATACAATTCTAACTGCCAGGCACAGAATGTAAGAAACCCTGATTCAAATAAAGAAAAATCAAACCATCAAAACAATAATGGAATAATATTAATTATCATTATAGTTTGTATATAATAACAAATAATAAATATTCTCATACAGTAAACGGTAAAATAAAACAAAAGAAGAGACTGGCTGAGACCGCACACAAAGCGTTGCCCAAACAAAATGGGAAAGTCGTGCAGAGATGAGACAGGAGAAGTGTTAAGACACTTTAAGACAAACTGACCTCTAGTGTTAGTAGAAGGTTATATGTCTTCTGCCGAACTTCCGGTTCCACAATCCTGTGTGGAATTAAACTTACGTTTACGCGCAATTTCTATGGCGACGAGTGTAATTTCATCGCGTGTCTAATGTGTCAGTTTTCTGAACACGGGTACATGGCTTTCCAACCTACACGAACAATAAACACACAAAACTACACTATAACTGACTAACGGGATTTCTTCGCCGTCCTGAAAGTTATTTGTGTACTTGGTCGGGATTTCTTCGCCGACCGTAACATAAAACAAAAACACAACTTGATCAAGATTTTTGTTAAACCCCCCTTTAAATAGTAAAACTGACCCGGAGTTATTTACTAATAAAATCCGCTGGGTTAAGCGAATGGGAGAAACATTATCAGTCAGCTACACTGATTGTTCACCCCAGGGAGCGCAATAGCTTAGTTAATTTGCACTGGAATACACATCAGTTACACCTAGCTATGCATTAACAATAAGGCCTTTAGATAAGACGAGGGAGGAACATCGCTCGCTCTGTCTTCTTCGCGCTAAAAGAGGATTTCTTCGCTCAATGTAGGCGGTAAATTAATAATATAGTGCGTTATAAAGAGATTTCTTCGTCTTTATATTGTCACTAAATCTTTGACAGACGCTGAGGTTTTCTCTGTGAGAAGCTCAAGAGTCTTCCAAGGATAGGTCCACACCTTCATTCATACATATCAAAGTGCCATTTAAAAGAGTATTCGGTTTCAATAAACACACGTAAAAACACACATGAATAGTCACTGAGTTCTGCTCACAAAACAAGGTTTAAAACTGTGCCCGCATTCCCTCCACCAATTTATGTAGCGATTTTAGCTGCATGTTAAAATAAGGATGAGTTTAACTCACCAAATGATTCTCCACCAGATCTATCAAGATCAAACATATATGAAATGAGTTATTTAAAACATCAATTTCAGTCAAGGAATTAGTTTAGCTCAAAGGCAAATATGTATAATAATCGTCATTATACATACATATTTACAATTCTGATTAGCAGTATAGTGATACAAATCCCATATGTATTAGTCCAGCAAATACATCAATGATTTTATACACTAACGTTATCTCATGACTATAAGTAACGTGACTTTACCAAACAGAATTAAGAGCAGAGGTAGCATAGATCGAAACACAGTTTAAGTGACCAAGTTTGTGAGCGTGAACAAAGAGAACCCATCACAAATGCCTTTATGGGTTTTTATTAAACTCTACTCTACATGGTAAACAAAAATGAGAACAAACAAAAACATAAAACACAATTGCGCTAGGAAGCGCAGAGAGAGAGAGAGAGAGAGAGAGAGAGCATGGCAACGATTTCTGAACATCATTAAAATCATCTTTAACAAAGAGGCACAGACTTAACGCAGCTATTCTATAGAAACGGAATACTTGCAAAGCTCTGTGCTGGATGTACTCGTATGCGCTTGGAGTGATGGAAATGTTCAGATGATTTCAGAATGCGGTCCTGCTGAAAGTTGCGGGCCTCGTTGAAAGTTGCGGGCCTCTGGAAGTTGCGTCCTTGTTGAAAGTTGCGGGCCTCGGCCCTCATGACCGGCCGCATGGCTCGTCGAGGTGTGCGTGGCAGCAGAGTCCATTGTTCCTTCTCCAGTTAGGGAAGAATTACCTCACCCCCCCGGAAGGGGGAGGTGAGAGGCAAGGTCCAACGATTCAGGAAGAGCCAAGGAGAAGACCCAAGGAGAAGAGCCAAGGAGAAAAGGCGAAGAAACTGTGTCCTGGTCGACATTTAACTTCATGAAGGGCATGCCCTCAGAGTTTGAGTCGGCCAATCAAAATTGAGTGGGGAAAGAGATTCTTTGTTCACTCAACAGCTAATTTCCATCTTATGACCTGTAGGTAACTTTACAAGATACAAATCCAAATTATAACATAATGATTGTAATGTGTTCTATGGTCACACAATATGTATCAACAATGAGGAATTGTAAAGAGAAACATTTGGATATCAAAAATGGACAGGTTTGAAGCGTATCAAGTTATGATTCTTTCGGATGTATTAATACAAACCACGCCTGAATTAAAGTTGAATATCTAAGAGTTACAGACTATTTAAGATGGCATGATTGCCAACATATAACCAGACATTTAGTTACATTTATACAAAAAGGACAGTTTAAGCACATATGTTCCTATTGTCAGAGAAGTTTCTCTGGTTAGCCTCAGATGTTGCCTTAGAGATGATACAGATAATCATCACCAAGGCTTTGAAGCTAAGGAGTCGTAAATGTCCTACAGAGGAACCAAATGGTTATCACACTATCGGTGCGAGTTCAAAATGCAAAACCAGACCCTATGGAGCCAGGTTTGCTTTGTTCTTTGAACATGTTATCTTGAGACCGACACAAAAGGGAATGAGAGGTTGAATGGCTTTTCTCACACTGATCCAGTCACTACAGAGCCTTCAGGAATCAAACTACCTCCCAGAGTCATTTTCCTAATGCCTGGATGAAATTAAAATACATCTAGGATCGGGGTTGAAATACGGTGATGGATTATTTTGAAAGACAACGTCCTCTGTGACTTCACCTTGAGTAGTTTTCTTAAGTGTGTGTGTGAGAGAGCGGATGAAGTGTATTTTGCAGGACGATCAATATCGTGACATGGCGGCTAGAAAAACAGGCATGACATCCTCTCAACGGAGTGATACGATAGCGACTATCCAATCCAGCGCGATTCCTCGTGCTCTTTGAAGCCCGAGCTCTCGAACTTCCTTTCTTAATTTCCCCGTCTTCGGTTTCCCCTGAAGTAAGATGCGAGCGGATCATATCCAGTGATCGTCCAAGGTGACATTGATTTGATTGGACGCTCACGAGCGCTCTCGTTCTCGCAGCTGAGTGCCGTTACCGGCCCGTATCCCATAATTTGTTTCCCTCGCAGACAGACACATGCTGATGCATGGAGCGAATGACTGTATCTGACAGATCGACCATGTCATGAGATAAAGAGATAAGCAGCTTGCAGGGAATCTGTCTTTCCTCCAGTAGGTCCACGAGCGTTTGTCACAGCCTGAAACGAGAAGTAGGGACTAGGGAGATCTCGCTGACCCCTTTGATCCTTGAGTCATGTTTCTTTCGTACATGAAACAATCTGGTTGGGCTTCGGGAAAAATGCGCAATTCATGTCTTCAAGATCAGTCAAGATGCACTGATTTACAAGGGAGAGTGTTTTAAATCATTCTTGATGTCATGTGTTCCATTTCAAATGCCTTGCATCAGAAAAACGGTGTATGTTGTATGTTTCTATATATGTTGTTTTGCAGTGAACACCTGTGCTGAATATGTTATCTGCCGACAAACGTGACAACTGTCAAATCCGCCATTTACATTTTTCCACCCCCAGAGATTGCAATGTGACTCTTTCCACCGCCAACGATTGATAACGAGAGGTAAATAAATACATAGATATAGAAAACGTGCTTTTCAGCAAGTTATCCATTTTTTTCTGATTGATTTAACACGTGATTCAAATATAAAATGCATATTCAAGGACCCAAGTAAAATTGGAGTTTTGCGGCTTTCTTTCTAAGTCTTTGGCTTTCGAGACGTCGATAAAAGTTGACAAAGTGATCGATACGTGCATTTAATATTTAATCACTTTCTTTGCTGAGAAATCGCACCGCAAATATTGATGACGTCATCTCCTGCTCACGGTGTGCAATTGGTGTCCAATCATATAGAGTGAGTGTGTCTGACATTTCAAATGAAGGCACGTCATGAAAAGAAAACCGAGCTCTTCAATTTATGGGACCTTTGTGTCTTTGCGGTATACTAAGATAAAGATTCCCCCCCCTCCTTTTATTCCTATATTGCTCTGTAATTCATCTCTGCGGAAAGAACTTCCGAAACAAATGCTCCAAACATTGTGTTCAGTTATTACTCTCATAAATAAAGCGAGGTGTGTTTTGAGTGCAGAATGAGAGACATTTGCAGAGAAATACATATTATCCATCTGTGTTACTGCGCACCGTCAGGAAACACGCCGAGTGCATGTTTTTTTGGCGTGACGCACCACATTCTGGCGATGAGACGGCACGAAGGGCAGTTAATCAAAACAAGCTGTTTTCGGCGTCTTTGTTTGCGCTGACATTGATATATAATATTATCTGCGCCAGTTGAGCATCACAAAATTACAGAATGTGTTACTTCAACACTCATTTCAAAACTGTCTAAAAATCATTTAAGCACTAGTTATTTCAAAGTTTCTGCAGTAAGACTGTCAATAAGACAGTTTTGATCATCTAATGAAGGGTTTCCGATTCATTGGTTGCAGGTTCGATTGTGGGTAGTGTCAGCCTCAGATGATGGTATGTATGCCAAGGTACAACCCAACAGACTGACTGACGTATTTACAGAAAAATGAACTAGTTGTCTGAAAGTCCCAAATGCAATGGGATTGGCCGACTGGCAGCATAACGTCTGGGTCTCCTGGTTCACCTTCTACCTCCAAACTCAAGTTTTCAAGGTAAGGTTTAGTTGGGTTGTTTCAGTCTGCCCTTGAAATAAACTCTTAAAGTAAAGGTGGTGCTTCCATACAAGAATTGTTTTTCCCATAAAGAAATCTTTCGGGTTCTTTGGGGTAACAAACATAAAGGAGTAGTTCACCATAAAATGAGCCCCACTTGACTTTGTATAGTAGGAATAAAAATGACTTTTCAAAATAAGCCCCCATTTGATTTTCCAGTGAAGTACTAAATGGTTCTTTGGGGCAGCAAAAATGGTTCTTCAATGGCATTGCCGTGTTGCACATAATTTTTGAAAGTGTGGGATGCCAGTGGCCTTTTACTAAACATGACATAATTTCAAAACATGCATATATTTTGCCCCATGTCAGTCGGATGAGCATTAAATGCTATTTAAATTGTTGAAAACGTAAAAACATGTATTTTAGCTACGACATCAGGACACGGTGCCGAATATTCCCTCGTACTTTCCATCAAACACATGTCCATCTTTCAACTGAACATAGACCCCCTGCCAGATCTCTTGTGCGTTTGTGAATTTGTGTGTGTACTTTGACCCCCACTGCTGACAAGCAGCACTTTGGTTCAGAGCTCAGCTTACAACCATTGTTTTTTGCCACACTATTACACACACATAGACAAATGCAGCAAGAGCCGTCAGACTTTTAGAAGGGTAAAGTTTACTTCACAGTGGGAATTCGGGCAAAGAGCTTAAAAAAGTTCACCCTGAAATGGCTATTCAGCCATTTACTTACACTTACGTTGTTCCGTAACTGTGACTAAACTGATGATTACAGTTAAAGTATACTGTGACCAACAGCTTTTAAGCTGTGAAATGATACAAAGATAATTTAGGGTGACATAAAAGAGTAACCACAACTTAATTTGATTGTTTAATTCTCACGTGGCTTTTAGATCAAATCTCAATAACACAAAAAGTGATTCGCTAGAATTGTGCAAGTATTTCAGGGCTAAACTGCAAGTCAGACTGTATCACTTGTATTGATAAAAAACTTGACTGTAGTTTCCACAGATCTGAGCAAACCTGCTAATTTGATGACAGCATCACCTACTGGTGGGACATTGAAAAAAGATACAGTGCATTCTCTAAAGATATTTAAATTTTACATTAGGTTAATAATCATTTTAATAATTAAATATATTTTGCACACGATTGAAACCGCATGAAATTAAGTAAATTATTAGAAAATGAGTAAAAGCACACTTTATTGATAAACTTGTCACGACAAGAATTTAAATTCCTCTTTAAATCCAAGTGAAAGTGATGTGTTTTCAGTTATTTTTCAAATCGTCTGTTATTTTGTGTACCGGATTTGTTATAAATATTCCCCCAAGAAATCAGTTTTGTGCTGTGTTGTTTCCATTGGGAAACTGACATTTTTAGTGGGGTCTGAATGTCTTGTGTGTTGTTTGCTCTGAAATGCCAGCGTGGGTCATTTTGCATGCTGTGAGACGAATAGTAGATGCTGTTTTTTTAAACATCTATTTCCATCTCGGAGTCTGAACGATTATCATCAACAACTTCCGTCTAACTGACCACAATTTTCCTTGGAGGGAGGAAAGATGACTTCAAAAATGTCCTTTTTTACCTGTAGCACACAAGCTCTCATTACAGTTCGGTAAGTGGCGTGTGATGGTCCTTTAACAGTAAGAGGTCAAAGTTCTTCTTGATATCTGAACGGTTTTCAAGTTAAAGGCAAATGAAGAAATGTATGTGTCATTTTAAAATAAACTCAATGACACTAATACAACTTGCTTTTAAATTAAGCTCGAAAAAAATAAAAATCATAACTACGATAAAATAAATATTTGGTGGGCCTATATTCTTTTTTTATTACCACTAAATTTTATTTCTTTATTATTGCTTTTTTCATCCTGATTCAATAAATCCTACAATAAACTCCGGTTGATTTATAATTTTATTTATCAGTTTAAATCTGACAATGATAATTTTGTTTTTATGTTCATACAGGACCCAAAGTGAAGACGTCAGAGAAGGTATTTCATTATTTTAATTAATTCATCAGTTCATTTTTACTAGATTAACTAAATTTATATTACTGGGTGTTGTATCTCTTTTTAATTTGATTTTATCATTATTTTCTGGTGTTTTAATTAATAAAAAATATAAAAATCGGTTTCTTTTTTTCTATTTAAGAAGACCTCGGACGACAGAAAATGTTGCTTACAAACCAGGGAATGTCAAAACTCCACACTTTTGCACCATTTGCATTATGACATCATTGACAGGTGATTCATCATCACATCATTGACGGATGATTCGTTTTGTTTTAGTGCCGTTATGACATCACCAAAGGTACACAATTGAACAGCCAATCCCTGGCACAACAGTGTCAACACTACAAGCGTCTCTGTTCTTCATTGTGCTGTGAATTCAGAGACAGGACAATATTTTTTACATTTACAAAAAAGTTCAGCTGCAGATGTGTGTTTCTCAAATATATCAGCACATATTTACTTGTACGCATTTGTCTCTTGTATTCTCCACCAAACAACAAGAACACATACGGCCGCATAGAAAGAGTGACGTTATACAAAACGCTCTTGAAGATCAAACTGTCTCAGCCTCCGTCTCTCTTTACTGAACTGATGCTTCCATTACACTTGACTCCAGCACAGAGAACCTGGATGAGTCGATGAATTAATAATGACATATCTCATAAATAGAACGTTTGGACAAATATCTGATCTCTTAAATACCGGCAATCGGTCTGCTATTGTCGAAGTGCTTTCTAAAAGAGCACCACCCCTAACATTGTGTTTCAGGGGCAGGACATATAGTAGATACAGTGGCTCCAAGTATTTTTACACTGAAGCCACATTTAAAAAATGTATGAATGTCATAGCGTTAGATAGGAAAATATCTAATTGTTTGGTATTTGTGGTATTTAGTTTTATCAATAAAAGCAAACAAGATTGTTTGCATTATGTCTTTATTGTATGATAATTGAGTCAATTTCGATATTAAAATATAAAAAATAACATTTTCACCTTACAATTATATATATTTTGTATTATTAAAAAAATGATTGCATGATTGTATTCAAGTTTTTTATAGAAATAAGAGATTTTATAGAAAATTGGATAAGTTGTCAAGAAACTTCAAAATGTTACAAAAAATCTCTAAATACTTTTTCTCTTCATTTAAAATGTTTTTTTTTCACAAAGCACATCTCACCGTTACTTCACCGGCGCATCGCAACTCAACAAAGGACATTAGAAATGCAATAGAGCCCATTGTGTCCACACTGGATGCGGTGTAGACATGGTGTCTGTGTAATCTACAACGGCACTGACTTCTGTGTCCTCTGAGATGTTTTTAAGAATTCAAGTCCTCACGTTTTCTGAATGAATATTTCCCTGCTTCCTCTGGCTGTAAAGGAACCACAGAGATCATCTGATCATCATGTTTATTCTCAACATGTAAACCGATGAAACACTCGATGTGACATGTCGTGTATGTGAGAGTTTGTGCTGACTTTGAACTTGACGTTATGACTCGCTCTAAATAATGATGTCTGCTGTGTAAAGACATTCATCTCCCTTCACAAAACCCGTCAAGGTTATGTTGCTTTTTTTGTTTTGTTTGCTTAAGGAACTTTAAGAGAAACCTCTGAGACAGAGATGACACCTAAATGCAACATCTCCATTACTTCTCCTGAGTTATGAAAGAGCAATTTATGAGAATATTTCTTTGAGTCTTTCTACACTCTTATAAATAAAGATGCTTCAACAGGTTCTCCAATGCAATAGAAAAACTTTTTTTATCTAAATGGTTCCATGAAGAACCTTTAACATTTGAAGAACCTTTCTGTTTCACAAAAGGTTCTTTGTGGCAAAAAAGGTTCTTCAGATTATAAAAAGGTAAGTTATAGATGGTTCTTTGAAGAACCTTTGACTGAATGGTTCTTAATGGAAACAAAAAAATAGGTTCCTCCATGGCATCGCTGTGAAGAACCAAAGCAACTTTATTTTTAACACAGTGAGCATGTTTTAATCTCTGTACCAGTTGCAATTGTGCGTCTATCTAAATCGAGTTTAGAGCACTTGTTTCCCTCATGCACAACAAACACACAGATGCAATCATACGCACGCCAGTATTTCGGCCGTGTCTCATTATAAATGTTGTCGTGATGCTTTTGTGTAAAATAACACAATGCTTCACTTCTCATTAAATTTCCTCGATTCAAAAGCATCTCTTCACATCTCCGTGGTGGTGGCGTGCAATTACAATGCACTCTGGGATTGATTATGCTCCATACACAAAATGTCACAATAAAACCAGCGCGCTCATCTCGATTGCACATTGTTAAGCAGAGTTTATTTCTTCATACAGCACAGCAACAATTCAGAGGATTGAAATTGGCTGACAGCGCAAGTCTGTAACACTTGGTGGAATGTAAACGGAAATAAAAAAAGATGTGCCTGTGACTGGGACATGATGCTCTCCAAAATAGTTGCTAAAAGCATTGCTTATACCAGGTTTGTCCCAAAATATTAAACTTAAATGTGTACTTATGTTTTTTTCTATCTGTAAGCCATATCTACAAACCACAGCCAGAGAACTTGGTTAAAACGTTTGACCTAGACCTGTAGGTTACCACCTAGCAACCATATTGACCACCAGCACTTTGGTTTCATTTTTATATTATTTTTTTAAATCGTACGTATATTCGTTTAACATTTTGATTTCGGTTATTTATGTTTTGTTAGTTGTTTTTCGTTCAATTTGTGCAGTGTTAAAAATAACTGAAACAGGAAGTTCTTGTGGACCAGCGTTGTCAACGTTTTGTGAAGTGGTCTTGTTTAATTTGTTTCGAGTACTGTCCACCTTCAAGGTTTAACAATTATTCATTTTGTTTGAAATATGAATTGATTGGATATGCTTTTTAATGAATGGATTTTTTCCATTTGATTAACTGAAACCAAGCAAAGCAATCACTGGTATCTGAATCCACAAGCTAATACGATAGGCCGACACAACCTCCACACATAGATATCTTTGATCATGACCTGAACATTAACTCGACAGTGGGCTTTTACGTCAAAACATGCTCGAGCGAGCCAGACACCAATATTCCATCTTCTTGTGATCTGATGTCCTGCTAAATCTAAACATTTGGTCACATAATAACTTAATTCAATTCGGTAATCCAGGAATAATGTCCTTTTGGTTTGTACAGTGAAATCTAATCTGTAGCCTGCTGTGTTTTAATGGACTTTTGCTCTCAGTGCAGGACAGAGAGAGAGAAAGAGAGAGAGAGGATCTAATGGGAGATATGGCTGTGATTTTTCAATGTCTCATTTGGCTACTGAAGGCCTCCATCTCTCCGTCAGTTCGCTCGGTAGCTTGCGCACGCTCTTCCTGACTGCATTCTCCATTAACAGGCTTTTCTGGACAGATTGGCAGAACAGCAGCACTTAACCCTGAACTAAATCTGACATTACTGAATATCCAGACAGCATTCTGCCAAGAGGGAGAAAATAATGGAGGGAGGGAGAATATTTGCCGTGCGTAACAGAGTTTACGAGAGTCCTAATTTTGCTGCTTTTTGGACAAAGAATAAGCATCTATTTGCAGGAGAATAGAGATGGACAGACACCTGTGTTTCTGAACCTCTTTAGATCGGCAACATGTTACACAGTACTGATTGAAGCTTTAAATGGACCGACTATTCAAAGATTTTTAGACGTGAAGTTGCATTAAAGGAATAGTAAACAAATATTGTCATAGTTTGATAAGATAATTTATGACCTATTTTTGGGTTTCCTTTAAAACAATTTCAAGAAAGATTATTATTTCTCTTTGAATATAAATGGTTTGTTTCCTGTTTTTCCTTTGTTAATTATTAAATGTAAAATAAATAGTTCACCCGAAAACTAAAAGTCTGTCATCATTTATTCACCTTTATGTTGTTCAAACCCTGTGTGACTTTCTTCGAAGGCATTCAATGGGGTCCAAGGGCATTTGGCTACCAACTATTTTTCAAAATATTGCTGAAGAAAGTCATACTGTCACGTGTCGCGGGTAGGAGATAGCGTCCAAACCAAGGGTATTCCAAATTATATACATTAATATAAAACAAAAGGCAAACAGGGAACCAGGAACAGAGAACCACGGTACAATAAACACACGCAGCATAAACAATACTAGACCAGGACTACAATCAAGGGGAGAACTTAAATATGACAGATAACGAGGGATCAACAGGTGCTGGGGATAAACTAATAATAAGACACAAGTGAAGACTAATCAACTAATAATGAAATTAACCAGGGGAGGAAAAAAACAAACAAAACAGACATTAACCCCCTCCAAAAGGCGCGTCCTCACGCAGTACCAAATGGAGAAGGGGGGGTGGCTGTCCTTGTGGCAGGTGCAGGACATGAAGGGGTGGGAGGCCCCCAGGACGACATGTCCAGCTAGGGAGGCCTGGAGGGCGCCGGCCGCTCGGGAGGCCTGGAGGGCACCGGCTGCTCGGGAGGCCTGGAGGGCGCCGGCTGCTCAGGAGGCTGTGTCACATACAGGTTTGAAAAAGTGGTGTAAATACGGTACAACATTGATTTTCTCAGCCAACGATACAATATTTGCCGATACCTCTGATATTTCTGTGATTCGATTCAATCAATTTATTAACATTTTACATTTAGTCATTTAACAGACGCTGTTATCCAAAGCAGCTACTGAGAGTTCAGGGAGCCTAGTTTACACAAGCAGTTACATTTAAATAACTCAAAAATGTATCAAATGAACGTTTAATTAATCTCTTTGAAAGTTTCACACTCTCTGTCCCAAATGGGATATTCACAACAACAAACAGACTTCGAAGCCGACGTCATGTGAGGAATAAGGATGTGGAGTTTGTCAAAATAAAGGTTCCTCATATCTATATTTTACGTCTGGCATCGATGCATTGTGTTGTTAGAAATTGTATCGTTACACTAGTTTGATATGACATGAGGATATGTAAAAGATGAACCCTTTAAGTTAATGTCTGCGTCTTCAATTCCATCACAAGCAAAACCTTACTTACAGTTACTTCTACTGCACACAGACATTGTCAAATTATTTTTGACCGAACCGTTTCTGGTGATTTTGTACATCTATAGCTTACTTTTAAACCTGTATCTCGTTTAAACAGATTCTTACAGCCACCCTGGACTAGCACCAGTCGCAACAACAGAAAGATTGAATAATATGTCTGTGTAACCGAACAAATGGGTTCAATAGAATGGCCTGAAATGTCTTCGAACACAGACAAGCATTTGGTGGTCTCGTGAATAGCCTTGCGTGGGAAATTCACGCCTGACATTGTGTGTGCTGTGCTCAATCCAGCCTTATTAGACTCGCTGTCAAAAACCACCAGCAGGCGACTTGAAAAAGTGCTTTTAATTACAGGAGTGAGTCATAGCTATAATTCTGTGTCCACAGGGCTACATACAGACCCCGCTCAGAGAAGAACAATGCCCGTCATTAGGTGAGTGAGGCAGAGAGCAACAGGAGACCTCCATTAGATCCATAACGGCACAGTCAGACGTCGTCAGGTTTTTCCGAGACTGGATGGATTGCTTTTGTCATTCAGCTCCGCCCCTCGAGTTGTTTGATTGGTCTGCATGGCTCATTTTGGTGATGGTCATTTAGTTTGGTGGAAATGAGTTTGTGTGTGAGACTGAGATGCACCCACATACTGTGTGGTTAGACAGATAGATATGTCTATATATACATTCAACTATTTTTATTCCACTTTACATTTAGATTGCAATTTATGTTTTTACATTTCTTTTCTATTTTATGTATGTTTTAGTGATCGCACTACTCACACTATTTACTACAAAATGGAGTAGAATACTGCATAAGCGTGCGATTTGGGACGCACCTCAAGAAGAATCGTTACTTGGCTAAACTAGTTTCTCCAATTTTTTGAATATAGACTGCGATAGCAAGCTCAAGATGTCAATGTAACACGGTTTCTTTATTGTGTCAAAACTACAGGACCCATTCAACAAATAGTTAATTTAATAAAATTGACATACAGTAAAACAATAATTTAAGTCAATATTAACATAAATAAAATAAAATATCAACTGTTATGTTATTAGGAACTAGCCAAACACAGACCAGAAGTTAACTTCAGTCGAGGGCGCGGCGCACGCGTCTGATGAAACTCGACATCAGCATCGATCCTCCATTACTATTACTGAGGACAGAGAACGCCAAACCGTGGTACACTAACCAAATACTTTCCTTAAGTGAATATTGGCCGTAAACATGCAGTATTCCGATGAAAGAATTCTGCTTCACTTTGAGGTTGTCTCTCCGCCGCAAATGATCTGATATATTACGCGCTAAACCGCAAATAAATGAAATCGACTGGCTTGCTGATGTAAAGCCCAGGCACTGTTTATTCAGAGATTCATCAAAAGCTGAGGTTTTATTAAGAAAGGCCCGAGCTCTTTAGCGGGCTTTAATGTAATCTTGCAGAGACCAGACTCAGCGCCTCCGTGTGATCGTCCCATTAATCTTGTTACGGCTCCGCACTCCCTGCGATCTTTAAATATGCATTAAAAAGAATGGAGCCATTGAGCATATTTGGTATATAAAAGATATTGGCTCGTCATTAAAAAGCCATGTTAGCCCTTTAAAGTGAGGAGAGGTGATTTCATGCTTCGGAGAGTTCGAGCGGCCGGGTATCGTGCCCACCCTGGGAGTTGGCGTCCTTGCCGGTGCCTCCTGCGTGCCGGTGGAGTGTGGGCGAGACAGGCTGGTGGAGATAAGAGTAAAGTCAAAGGTTGGAATTTGAAGGTAGATTGAGGTCAAGTCCACAAAACTACAGTCGGAGGAACCTCTCTTTGTCACTCTGCCTGTCTATGTCTCTCTTTTTATGAGCAAAGTATTGGTGAAAGTTCTCAGTGAGGGTGACAGGATTCTGCCATATTGTCAGTTTGTGTGTGTTGTGTAAGTGTCGTCTTGTGCTGGTTGTTCTTTGGTCGTGGCAGGACTTGACTTATCTTGCAGCCAGGTTTGAGCTTCTTGAGTTTTTTCTTGTCCTTTTGTAGAAACTGGTTAAAGTCTTTGTGAAAGTTTGTGTACTGGGTGATGAATGTTTCTCTGATGTGTGTATAGTTTGGACATGAGATAAAAAAGTGCAGCTCTGTTTCCACTTGATTCTGTGTGCGGTGTGGACACTGTCTCTCTTTCTCTGTCTGTCCATTTACTGTCTGTCTGCTTCTCTCTTTCTCTGTCTGTTTGGCCGTTTGTCTGTCTCACTGCCTACCTGTTTTCTTTCTGTATCTCTCTCTCTGTCTGCATGGCTATGTGTCTAACTCAGCCTGTCTGTCTCTATCTCTTTGCCTGTTTGCTTGTCCATTTGCTGTCTATTCTCTCTCTCGCTGTCCCTTTATTTTTTTGATAATTACATTTTCTCTTCCTGTCTCTCTCTCTCCACCTCTCCCACTTTCTTTTTCTGTTAATCTATAACAGAGATCTAAATTTTTGTGTTGTAATAAAATAAATGATGTTGGCACTGATACTGTATAATGTCTCCCCATATAACTCATTTCAAACATTCAGTTATACGCCTTCAGATAACAAGTCTTTTTTTAAATCACAAAAACAAAATGCATTTCACTAAAGTGATCCTAAATGTTTGGACAGCAGTACTTTTAAGGGAAAGAGAATACACTTGTTTTTCTTCAGGCACGACATAGTCCCGTGATGCAAATGTTCACATCCTCCGTGAATGAGAAAGAGGAAAGTGTGCGTGGACTGACCCAGAAACGGGACTTCCACAGCCCGCGAGCGAGTGCGTCGCTTCCTCCGAGCGATCTTACTGCCGTACGGCCTCCACGCAGGACGCTCAATCAACTATGCATGACTTGCCCTTAATAGGTTTCTTCACTGGAAATTTGGAACGGCTGTTAGCTGCTCGACTGGTGTGGAGCGGCTTTTGTCCCCTGAGAATGGGCCTATACTTAAACAGGCGGTATGAACAACTATCACAGAGCTATAAAAATAAAAGCAGAAGAGATGAGATGGGAACAGTAGGTTGCTGTACTAATTGGTGTCTGTGTAATGTGAAATATTGCGTAGTTTGTCATGGTGTCATATACTGTCTGGAGGTAAAAGTAGCTCTAGAGAAATCTTCTGCTTCCCTAAGGCCACTTAGAATTCAAATATAAAATACGTGCATATATACAGTTTTTGCTAAATGTATACATTTAACTTTTTGCACACATAACAGAGACAGCACAACACAAAACACTTTTTTGGTGATTTTGCATATTGTTGCTGTTCTGTCGAAACCTTCCAATGTTTCCACCCGACAGCGATGATACATATTGTTATGTTACATTCATCCGTCTGTCTTTTTGTGTCTATCTTTGACTGTCTTTTAACTCATAGGTCAAGTTTGCCTATACCCAGACCAAAAAATTGAGAGTTTAAAGAATTTTGTGTTCACTGGTCTACAACAGAATTTCTCAAATTGCGTTTCAGAGCTTGTGTGTAGCCCTACCTATGTACAATCATACACACACTAGGAATTAGTGAAGCAGATGGAATATCTTCTTTACTGACCTGCTGGGAACCTCTCACCTACCAGCTGAGCTCTTCAGATGGATTGAATTTGAATCAGAACATCACAGGAGGCCACTTCACTAAGTAAGAGCTTTAGTGAGATGAGAGCACTCATTTAGACCATGATCCTACAAACACACTCACACTGTGACCTGCATTCTTAGTTTACCGGATCTGTTGCACACATGTGAAAGTCAACAGTCAGGAAAGTATTTGGCTTTTTATTCCCATGCGTGAACGAAGGAAAAGAGAACGGAAAGGTTATCAGAATTCCACAAAGCATTTCATGTGTACATTTGTTGCTCTGACCCCTCTTATCACACTTTATTTTTAATACAGAACACAAAAGAAGATATTTTGGAAAACGTTCGCATCCAAAGAATATTGGACCCCATTGGAACAAAAAAGACATCTCAGATACAGGTTTTAAATGGAAAGAGGGAAAATCATTTATATTTTAATTATAAATCATTTAAAATATGAATAATTGTCAATTAAACTTTGATTTGATTATTTAATTTAATTACATTTATTGTTTTAATTTGTTTAATTTTTGGTACTTTTATTTTTAAATGATAAAGTATGTTTTGAATGGAACGTGGGTGAATAACTGATATTTATATTTAATATTTTTTTATATTTAGAAATTTTTATTTAATTATTTAAATCAAATGTTAGTTTTATTAAATTTTTAATTGAACATTTTTATTTCAAAATGATAAAGGATTATTCAGATTTTAAATGGAATGAGGGTGAACAATTGACTTTTTATTTAATAATTTTTACTATTTTTTAATGATCTTCTAATAAATTATTCAAATTATTCTTATTTATTTTTAGTTCATTTTTTCTATTCCATTTAAACCCCACAAAAACAACGAACACCGCCAAGACTTTAGGTTAGACAGTAGACTTTTACTTTATATTAAGCTCATGGTATTTTCTATCCCCTTAGTCTCGCAGAAATGATCAATGGTAATGTCAAAGAAAAGCTTTGTTTGTCTTTTATTTGGGGATTTTCGGTACGTTTTTTATGTGATTCATTCAATAAAGTAAACGGCAAACGTGCCAGTTTTGTCTGCAGCTCAAGGCAATTATTGACACACAATCATCTTTAATTTACTCTCATTGGACAGTCGTGATATCTTATTACATTTACATTTAGTCATTTGGCAGACGCTTTTATCCAAAGTGACTTACAGTGCACTTATTACAGGGACAATCCCCCTGGAGCAACATGGAGTAAAGTGTCTTGCTCAATGACACAGTGGTGGTGGCTGCTGGGATCGAACCAGCAACCTTTTGATTTACCAGTTCAGTGGTTTAACCCACTAGACCACCATCTCCATTAATGAATTACTAATGAGGTTGAAGTCTGTAATAAACAAATTTATGAGTTTGAGCCAAATCCAAATCTGTTTGTCTAATTTTGAGTTCATTTATTAAGAGATCTGAGCAAGTGTTTCTGTATTACTTGTAATGCACAAGTAGCTTTAGGCCAAAATGCACACATGTCATGAATATGTTGTTGAACTTTGCTTCGCAATCAAGCAAGGTTCCAAAGTAGTTTATGAAACACATGTTGGACTGGAATCAGAAAGGGTAACACATTGCACTTAATTGATTCTTTAAACCTGTTTTCTCAGCACTACGGTACAAAAAACTATTTACGCATCACATCAACAGATTCATTAAAATGACCAGATACAAAAGAACGATTTGTTCACGAATCATATGCTGCTGATCAGTACTTTAGCTGAGATGTTGGTTCACAGCTAAACTGTAATTGGATGTAAGCGACAGGTGCCCGGCTACTATCCACCTTTCCAACCAAGGGAAAAAAAATCTTCCCGGATGTTTGTTTGCCATATGCTGTCAGAAGAACATGTTCGCTCATTAAATTAGCTGGCGTGTCAATTCTCTCCGCTGACATGAGTTCCCACAGCTATAAGACAGTAACAGATTTCTAAGTTCACAACTGTTTGTCTCCATAACAACGAGCATCTATAACAAGTGAAGCATTTGTAGCTCTTAGTTTCCGCTGTAATTGCAGGATAATGTCTTGGATTGCAGGGCACTGTCAACGCCCACCATGACTGCTGTCACCGGTGTCAGTCGCCGGCAATAATGAGCAGGTATTATATTAGGAAATATCGCCCATTATTTTTGTTGTGATTGCATCTTTAATGAGGCATAATGGTGATTTATGTAAACACAGGCTGCTAACCTGTACTGCAGGGTTTCTCACATTTAAACGCTTTCAAGCTCATGTCTTCGCATTTAACGCTCGGCTTATAATAGACGTATAATATGCTTTCTATCATTCGCTGTATTCGGAAACTGTTCCCCAAGGGCTTTCCAGACAGATGTCAATTTTAAAATGATGCGAGCTAGAGAGATTTAGATGGACTTTAGATGTAGTTCATGAGCGGCTTAATACTTTTACATCAAAGCCTTTAAAATCCCACGAAACTTCATTTTGCAGTCTTTGGGAATGGAACAGTGCCTACTGGTTGTGTTGTTCATTTGCATTGAAAACCAGCACTCAAAAAAATGAGCCCACAGAGATAGATAGATAGAAAGAGAGAGAGAGAGAGAGAGAGAGAGAGAGAGAGAGAGAGAGAGAGAGAAAAAAAACACATTTTCTGTGTAAATATAACCCAGAAGTTACGTATATTAACCCAGACATTTTTACACTTGACGCAGCAATTGTCTAAAATTACATCCCAGCATTTTGGGTTGAAACAAACCCATTGATTGGTTTACAACCCAACGGTTGGGTTTGTCTCTTTTTGACTTGGAATTAAAAATAACCCTGCATCTTTAAGAGAAAGGACATGGTAAACTAGTGAGCCGACAAGACAGATTTCTGTTCAACCCCTTAAGTGTTGTGAGTTTGTGTTCATACGTGTGCTGAGAGAGAGATCAGATGTTGAATGCATCCATGTCACGCAGATGTTGAAATAATCTGCCTGGATGGCTTTTACAAAGCCCTTTATTCCACTCAGACACAAGCTGCGTTTCATCACAGGTCAGTCACTGGCCTATAAAAGCCCCTACACCCCCCGAACCATGACAAGCCTGACATGTTAACATAGCATGGCTGGAAGCTTGAAATGATTCTTTTTGCGATATTTTCTCTGTCAAAGGCAGAAATCTTCGAAGCATCTATACCGAGCAATAATAATGCATCTCTCTTTACTAGCTGTCAGAGAACAGTTGATCGACCAAATCAAACCCAGTCTTAAATATTGGGTATAAGGCAAGAGATACTCGTTTAAAGGGATAGTTCATCCAAAAAAATTAATTCTCTCTATGATTTACTCACCTTCAAGTTGTTCCAAACCTGTATGACTTTCTTTTTTTTGTTCAACACAAAGACAGATATTTGGAAGAATGTCAGCAACTGACATTTCTGGGACATCATTGTCTACCATAGTAGAAAAAAACATTGCATATTATGTTTGTTCTGTTGAACTGGTTTAGGAAGAATTTAGGAAAACAAACAGCTGTTCGGGACCATTGACTTCCAGTTTGATTTTTTTCTACTATGGTAGTGAATGCTGCCCCAGTTGCTAACATTTTCTTAATATCTTTCTTTGTGTACAACCAAACAAAGAAATACAGGTTTGAAACAACTTGAGGTTGATAAATTCATGACAGAATTTCCATTTTGGGTGAACCATTATACTTTAAAGCAATAGTTCACCAAAAAATGTAAATGTATAGTCAAAACCTGTATACGTCTCTTTCTTCAGTGGAACACAAAAGAAGATATCTTGAGAGATGACTGGTTTTGTGTTCATACAATGGGGCTCAATGTTGTTTGTTTTACCAACATTCTTCAAAATATCTTCTTTTTTGTTCTAGAGAAGAAAAAAAGTCTTAAAGGTTTGAAATAACAAGAGTAAATAAATGATAATTTCCCTTGTACTAATCAGACATGAATTTGTAATTGATTAAGTTTTTTTTTTTTTTTTTTAGTAATCCTGAAGCATCAGTATGTGAAAATACTGTCAGGCGCTGATGGTTTTGTAGTGACGCGACGCTTAAGGGAGAATTCTGACTGTGTTATAGTTATCACTGAAGATCTGTGATAAGGACACACAATCTTCAAAAGCCTGGCGGAGAAAATGGACCATTTAACACAAAGTGGACCATTGCAGACCATTGCATAGTAGGACAGATGACTATTCTATTTAGTTTTTTTATTGAATATCATATGTATATAGTTTATAAATGTGTTTGGAAGTAAATAAGATTCAGATTTTTCAACAGATGATTCGAATGTTCAGAAAAATTACTTTTTATTTAAAAAGCTGACCAGCACTTCATTACAAACTTAATTACAACTCAAAATATTGTAAATAAACATACTTTTTCAGATTGACCGTGAGTGATATAGTGTTCTTGGGTATTGTTTTCTTTTACTTTTTAGTTACTTTATGTTGTGGTGTATTTGTTCTGTTTTTATTTACTATTTATTACAGCTGACAAATGATTAATCGCTATTAATCCGAGAATAAAACTTTGTGTTTCCATAATATGTGTCTTTGTATTGTGCAAATCCATTTTGTATTTATAATACAATAATATACACATTAATGTATATATGTTTCATAAAATTTTGAGATGTATTATTAATATTTACCAATAACTTAAATAACATATAAAAGTTTATTAATTTTATTAAATATATGCAAGTATGTGTATTTGTTAATAAACACAACGTTAATATGCATAGTACACATGCATATATCATGTAAACACAAACTTTTATACTGAATGCGATTAATAGCGATTAAT